>OX336375.1:21102753-21159076 GCA_946902895.1 Fragum fragum
GATAATGAAGAATTACACCATTGGTGAAAGACAAATGATGCATCTCGCAATGACTTTTATCAATGTCGGACATAATATTGACCGAGCAAGAAATCGAACTGACGACCCCAGGATTGAGAAAACAGCGCGTTATCGACTTGGCTCACCTGGCTCAAAAATTAACTTAATACAATGTATATAGGAGAGAGAAATCTATTAGATATATTTCGACGGATTAGTGCAAAAACATCGTAAGTGTCTACACATTATTTATGCACTTACACTGTTTTGTACTAAGCAAGAGATATCTGGTAGACGGGTAAGACATCGCCAACAAAATCGGATTGCAAGTTTTGGAGATAAAGACTTGACAAGACAAAGTAGAGCTGTAACCCATCTTCAAAGAAAATTGATTTTGGATCCACATGGTAAGAGGATTTGCTCCTGCTTAAATCCCTAGGAACACGTATATACGACTTATAATGTCTCTAAGGCAAGAAAGAATATTTTATGAGACAGAAGCTAAGCCAGTTATTTGTAAGAGTGCGCCCTTTCAAAATTAAAAAAAAAGTCATCAAGTAATCATATGACGACATTAAATACATTTTCAAACTTCACTTATTGCAACATGCATGATTGTCTTAAGTCACTGTAAAACACTGATGTGTTAAAAAGATTTAAATTTGTTATGTTCAAAAACTATTGTGAAAGATGTGGCTATTTCGAGTATACAATATATATTACTACACTTTTGAATCTATTCTTAAGAAAAAATAACGTGTCTCAATCGCATTTTTTATACTCGTAATTTTAATTTTTTTATCGAAAAGTATTCGGGGAGGCCACTTGTAGGTCAAACGGTTTCATACAACAGCTAAATCAAATTGGTATTTGTGGGACACTATTTAACCTTATGTCCCGTTTCGCCTGTAATCAACCTCCTCTGTGACAATCGACAATTTCCTCTCCAATAAAATATAATATGAAACCCCAATAATTGCATTGTACGAAAACACAATAAGGCATTATCACTGAGACCATCTGTAATAAAGCTTTGACAGTCTACAGCGGTAGTCCGATCAATTAATTGAGTAATTGTCGCCCAATCACCCTGTCCGAGTCGCGATTGTTCCTAGATTATTTACAGCTATAATTATATCAGAAGCTTGTTGCGCTGGATGACATTCCTTGTCGCAAATAACACAGAAACCAGCCGTGTTTATGGCAGAGCGACTATGGGTCGTAATTATACACAAGGTTATGACAAAAATACATTTTTCAAAGGCGAAAAAAATTGACAGTGATCGTGATCGCATGATTTAATTCATTTGCAAGTCGTATGAACTGAAAAAGAAAGTCTGAAAAGATAAAAAGTGAGGTTGGATATTAATATCTCTACTTGAATGTATGATTGATATACTTTTAGAGATTCAATTTAATAAAAAGTCCAATAAAATCTTCAATTATCTCAATACAAATACATATCATTTATCAACAAAGGTATCAGTTACAAATGATTTTTATTTCTTACTTTCAGACTGCTTACCTAAGCTACCAGTAAAGGTATTTGTTTATTCTTTAGGGGGATACATTCACAAGAGAGAGTATTCTTTTGCTTCGAATCCGAGGGGACGCACATGTGATATCAACACACGGTAGAAAGTAGCATGAATAAATGTGTTACTTTTTCCTACCTTCACTCCTAGACACTTGTATTGTCTCTGATCTTTCTATTTGGTTTTTAGCAAAATGCAAAGTCAGGTGTCATATTAAAAGCCTATTTTGTTTCGAGAGAACGTTCTCTACAACAATTTTATTACAGCGAAAGCGTCATGAGTGTTTCTTGATCATAATGCTCTGCTTTGTCGTCAAATGATAGCTCTAATGTAGAATGAAACATGAGAATCGAGTCCTCGATACAATTAGTTGAAAGGTCAAGCGCATCTATTTTGGAGAGTATTCAGTCACTCGTCAAAACACTCGAGAAATAGGCAATTAGGAAAATATTTGGTAATCCTTTGAGACCAAACGTTTCCCAGAATCCTCCTGTATAGAGACGTGGTTCTCGATTACTTCTGATATGTTTGTAGAAATTCATATCTTTTGCTTATCATTTTGTGGAGTCTTGCTCATCGTTTCCCGATTACTTAACAAACCCGCTTTTTTTCAATGAAAGTCTGATGGGGAAAACATTGACATAATACCGTGATTTTGTCACAAAGTATTGTAACAATGTATGCTTATTTTATTTTAAAATTTAAATACACTTAGAATGATCGTCTGCATCCTCTTTCAATTTAAACCAGCTTTCAAGCTTTGCATATCAATGAATACAATATCTCTCCGTCCGTCCATCTATCGGTGTCCTTTCCTTATGGTAATCGACTTTACATAAGAAAACGCTACCAAATACGAAATCAAGAAACATAATAAAAGGATTTTTTCATTTCGTTCTTTTCTCACTCGTTCTGAAAAGCAAAGAACTAAAGAATGAAAACGGGAAAATACCCAACAGCTGCTTAATACAAAAAGAATCTTAATAAGATGTTCTGTACATCATGATATAGACATAATTTATTCGACATAAGCTGAATCAAGCTTTTAGTCATAAAGATAGTTATACATTTCAATTGACGTAAAGTGATACTGATAAAATAACATAGGAAGGAAGGACTATTAAAAACTGAAAATTTCGAAAAACGAATCTTTTATGTAGCTTTAAGTATTTGAAATTAAGGTTACACTGTTGGCTCTTATCAGAAATATAGAGAACGGAATTATGTTTAGGAGGTCAAAGATCAAGGGCCAGGTCAAAAAGTGAAAGCCTATGATTAGATGAAAAATTGTACGTAATACGATTATACTATACACGTATAGCGTTCCTAATATATAGATGCAATTCAAATTTGGTAGGTCAGTCATCATACTAAGAGCCAATGACCTGATTTAGTTCTGTACTCGATGTAATTATGAAGTATACAAGGTAACTATGAATAAAGCAGGTCAAAGTTCAAGACCACTGTACTAGATACAAAGTGAAAGACTATTGCCTGATATATTTCTTTGCGTTTTGTGATCACTAGATAAATAATATTGTTTATATTATTACATTATTTAAGAATCGAAAGAAAAGTTTAATCATAATTATACGTCTAAGCTAGGCTTGCACAGTGAAAGCCTATTCGTTGGTGAAATTATGTTTGGTAAATGATCAAACAGTTGTATACAATACACAAAATAAATCTAAGTTGGTTAAAGGTCAAGTTCACTTAGTGAATGCAACAAACTAACGATGTTACGTACGGAATATAATAATATGATGGCTTCTTTTTTCGGTATTTGATGGAATTGTTCCGACTTCGGGTGCTTATAATTATACAATTATTCTGTGAAAGTCTGAGTATGGTCTGATAGAAACCGCGGTCTTTATCATGTTACCAATAACAGGTTGATGGACGGACACACGGACGGACAAACGAAAAACACACCGTCACCATGGCATTTCATGTCTTAAGCCAGCGGATATAACAAGAGGACCATCCTGGTTCAAACCTCTCATCTGAGTAACAACCACAAAATTGACATAGTGATCTGACTGTGGTTGTACCAGAGTGGAACCCTATCATAACACCAAAATGTTTAAAAAGTAATGCCACATGCATCTTAAAAAATCTTGAGCCTTATGGTTTGTCAGGACTTTTTCAAAATAAGTCATTTTTGTTTCTATGTAAATTAGTATCTCAGACTGTTGCTAAATCGGAATCGAGTAGCATTCGTAAACAACTTTGAAAGGGACAGGCCAGATGATGCACTATATATGTCAAAAATGAATCCTCTGTATCTAACGGTTTGTCAGCAGAATTAAAACATTTCCTTAGTTGTCGCTCTGTAAGTAAAACGTACCTGGACAGAGCCCAAATATGACCCTATGCGTATTCTGTAATTTTTGTAAAGGGTCACAAGATGGTGCTACATTTAACTATGAAGTTAGATTGTTTAACATAATAACAATGAAAAATTACTAATTTTGGAATCCAAATGAATGCCTCTACCCCTTGTATTACTCAATGTTTTCCGCAACTTGTTTCTTAAGGGGCGTAAAAAAGAAGGATTATGTGGGAATGGCTTAACTCCTTGATTACTTTAACCTCGTTTCTTTATCATGATAACGATAGTCAATGAAGATTACTGAATAAAACAATGCTTTGCCAGCTTACAGAACTTTTCAGTTCTTTGATTTGGTATTTGTTACTGTTTAGAGATTTTGCAAAATAACGGCGTTTGATGTCGGAGTGTAACCTCCTGAGACGGTAGGCGTGGCTTGTAGACTCAGTAGGTGAGGCCAAAGAACGTTAGTTGTAAGTGTATCATGTACTTAGGAGGATCATTATTCAGTGAATTGCTGATGTATTATGACTTCTATAATTTCATTAAATCATTAAATTTCATTCTATTTTAACTCGAGGAATTAACGAAGTTTTATGCATGAAGTTCTTTTGTGATGATATTAAATAAATATTTAATTGTTTTATATGGTAATACTGCAATTCTCCGAGTTGTATGAAAGTATTCAAACTTAAGCAGTAAATGCATTGCTAACATTTTTTCTTGTGTTTAAATAAAAATACAAACAAACGAAAATCAAAACAACAACAACAACCCACTCTTACTCGAAAGAATAGACAGAACTTACAAATCAGTTATTTTCATTAATTTTACAGGGCTCGTGTTTGACTCGTAAACTTGGGTTTTGACCCTTCAATATCTGAATATATCCTATTTTGACCCTTAAGAATTTCTCCCAAGGGGTCATTTTAGGGTCATTTGGTCCCCTCAATTATTCAGTGACGTATCCTAGGTACTATTGAAAAATAAACAAATTGCTTACTTCATATCTTTACAAGAAAAAGGTCTGATTGTATTTATACTCAGGGTTTGCTTTTTTATTGTTATGACCCCTTCAGAATCAGTTTTGACCCCTAGATTTGCATGGTCAAGGAGTCGATGACTCCTCAATTTCAAACGCTAGTGCGAGCCCTTATTTTATAAACTTTACATTTTAAGTTTAGTTTATGATAAACATGGATTACTTCGAAACCTGGCTATTATTTACTCTGGATAAATACAAAAGCATTCATAAGTTTTAATTGACCAGTTTCTCAAGATTTCTATGACAACGTTCGCCAAAGGTAAGAAACGGAAGAATAAGTTGCACAGACACAATTTAAACTGAATTCGGTATCTTCAAAAATATACTACATAGACTTATAAATAATCACAATATTGATTAGATATTTCAACCGTAAATACGTATCTGTCAACATTTGAACAGATACGGTGAGCAAAAAACAATATAGAATAAACGATTTTCGAAATAATTTCCTGGTATACATTTGGGGACAATATTATAGGAAGTATTAATTTCGAAATATGATGAATAAGAAAACAAAGGGAAAAAGATAAGAAAAACGAATCAAGGAATCCATTGCCTGATATAAAACACTGAAGTGATGACAGGCAGACCCAAATCTACTGCGAGACAGAACATAATCGTGATTGCAATTGTTGATTACTGGGATAGAAATTCAAATACGATTGTCGGTTGACACATTCAGGAGAAATACGGTCTTGTCACGAAAATAATATAACGCAGATAATGCTTAATTCTATCGCAGCATGGAGGATTTTAATCCTTGTATTTTCCGGGGAATCATGAATTCTAGAGAAAGTCGAGTGAAATTGTCTTTGATAAGGTTCATCGTTTCATAATAACTATTGCGATGTCAATAGTTTAGTTTAAGCTGTGCGTGGCAAGAATCAAGTATTTTGATTGATCGAATTAATTGTTTATACGTACGTTCTAACTGGCGGAAGCGATTGATAATGCCTATTTCAAAAAATAAAATAAAATGAGTAATCAACTGTTTATTTGCTTTCCGCACAAAGCAATTCCTTAAAATAATTATTTGAACCTTGCACTGTATTATCTTAAATCATTTGCCACCCTTTTTGATTAATGCCTTGATAATTATCAATTAAAAGAAATGTGGAGGATATTGTTTTTTTGTTTTGTTTTGTTTTTCATTGATGTATGAGACTTGAAATCTTATTTCAATTCTGTACGATTATGCCTGAACAACAAAATATTCTCTTCATCCGTTAATAATTTAATTTTTAGTTTCGTCTATCCAAAACGAGCATTCTGATTGGTCGAAAATATTATTCATAACTCCATGAACAAAATTTTGAGCACGCAGCGATTTTGTATGCTTCCGCACAAAATAGTCCCATACAAAAAGGTATCTAAATTTGTAAAGCTTTTGTTTTTTCGCTCGATGCTTAAATTATAAGAAATGAAGAGAATATTTTTTGCTTTCATGGAGGTATGAACCGAAAAACCTAATCACACAATGTATGAATGCGCTTCGCGTATTCATTTCTATTTGTTACTTATTCAATTAAAAAAAGTTTGTAAAAATACTTAATGATTGTCTTAACTAAAGTGAGTGTTATATTCTTATGCTAAACAAGACTGCTACAACGCCTGTAAATAAAGGTGGGTTCTCAATTAGGCCTTTCCCACACAATCCGTTTCTTTACGCCCCTAAGAAAAGGGATTGGGAAAACATAGCGGAAATTGCGTGTTACAAGAAATTTCTTCATTATCCACAATGATTCTTACCCAAAAAGGCAAATATTTCCAAACTTCCACCCACTTAAAATTGTCGACTGAAACTCCTTTCAGTTTGGACCAGTATAAAATTTTGTCTTGAGGTAATGGGTTAAATCGGTCACAAGTAATGGATACATTATGATGGATTGGTGGACAAAACACAAGGTACAAGATGCAGAACTGTTGATAATCTTGCATTTACATTAACAAAGGAAACGCTATGGCAGACATGTTCAGACATGGGTTTTATTGTTTAAATTTAACTCACCTGAGCACATAGTGCTCTGGGTTAGCTATTGTGATCGGTCGTCGTTCGACGGCTCTCCGTCCATCTGCCCTTCCGTTCACAATTACAAAAACTCTTCCCCTCCTTAACTAACCATGGAATTTCAACAAAACTTCACAGAAATAATCCGTAGGTCATGGTCTTCCAAAATAATTCAAAGAATTGAAATCTACCTAGAATTTTGGCTGCCAAAGAAAGCCGAGTGAAAAAACTTAAAAATTCTTCTTTTCTAAAACCATACTGATGTAGAGCTTTGATATTTGGTATTAATCATCATCCATTGACCCTCTACCAAAGTACTTCAAAGAATTACCGTATCTTGAAAATTAGCCATTTTCTGTGCGATCCCTGAGGCCTATGGCTTTAATACTTGTATAAATCATTATCTATTGACCCTTTATCAAAATACTTGAAAAATGAGCCATTTTCTGTGTGATCCCCGATTTTACATAGAAATAAAGAAGGAAATCTTTGAAAATCTGCATCTCCTAGACCATAAGGCCTAGAGCTTTAATATTTTGTATGTATCAATTTCTATTGAACCTTTACCAAATACTTACAAGAATTACTTTTTATGTGCGATCCCTGATTTTACATAGAAATAAAGAAGGAAATCTTTGAAAATCCTCATCTTCTAAACCATAAGGTCTAGAGCTTTGATATTTGGTATAAATCATCATCTTTTTACCCTCTACTGAAACACTTTATAGAACTACCGTACTCTGAAAATTAGCCATTTTTGTGTGATCCCCGATTTTACATAGAGATAAAGAAGGAAATCTTTGAAAACCTTCTTCTCCAAAACCATAAGGCCAAGAAATTTAATATTTTGTATGTATCAATGTCTTTTGGCCCTTTACTAAAATACTTCAAAGAATTACCGTACTTTGAAAATTAACCCCTCTCTGTGTGTTTCCTTATTTTTCACATAAATAAAGAAGGAAATTTTTGAAAGTCTTCTTCTCTCAAACCATAAGGACTGTTCGGTGTTTATCAATATCTATTGATCGTTTTCTAAAATACTTCATAGAATTACCGTTTTCGAAATACAAGCTCTTTTCTGTGCAATCCCTGATTTTAGAAAGGAATACAGAAGGATATCTTTGAGAAGCTTCTCCTCAAAAACTATTAGGCCTAGAGCTTTGTTATTTGGTACGCATTAATGCCTGTTGACTGTCTACCAAAATACTTCAAAGAATTACCTCACGCTGGAAATCAGCGCTTTATGGTGGAGTCTTCAATTTCCTAGGATTAAAGGAGATAATCTTTAAAAGACTTTCTTCTCCAAAATAACTAGGCGTAGGGATGTATATACCACAAAGTCTTGATCCGTCATACTCAGGGGAGCGATATAAGACCATCATGGTCCCCTTGCTAGAATATGTGCGCAAACAAAGCATTAAAATTCTTTTGAAATAACAAAATGATAGTTTGAAAACAAAACAAAATAGCATAAGAATAACACCCAAAAATATAAATAAATGAATACACACAACGGATCACGGCAAGCGCCTATAGGCAGCTTCAGAATTTCATTTTGCGAGAAGATTTTAACAAGTACATTAAGAGTCACGTAGCTTTTGATCAGTACAACAATTTTCATTAATTGTTTAAAATACCAGTAAAATGATGGAAATGTCTATTTGTAAGGATCTTGTCTATCGACAATTCCATAACTATCGGTCTCATTCAGTCAAACATCGTCAGCTCAGACTGTTTGTACTAGGTCTTATCATGCAAGAATTTAACGTTCATGATTCAATAACCCCTTAGACCATTCCAACAAAATCATGCTTTTTGACGCCCCCAAGAGAATTAAAATGGATAATGAAGTAATTGCTAGTTACAAGCATTTTCTTCGTTAGCCACAGCAATTCTATCCCAAAAATCGAAATACATAAGTAATTATACTAATAAAAAAATCTATTTGAAATTTGCAAATCTGCAAACCCTTTGTATTTAGACCAGTCTAAAGAGTTGGGGTTTAAGTTAACCATGAAATTCAAGGGATGAAACTACTTTTGATGGGATCAAAACAACAAAATGAGTTTTTTAAAACGAACAGTTTTGAAATTTTAAGTTTGTAATACTTAATATGAATCCTTATAAAGAAACGAAGAAGACCCTTTATTTAGATTTTTTTCTAGTTGTGCTCAAGGTTGAATTACTAGAAATCCGAGGGGTCAAAATGGACCCCTAAAGGAATAGGTAAGAGACCAAAAAAGTTTTGCTTGTACTAAAACTCACTTTGTTTAAGTGGAGTGATCATAACTTTTCTTCAAACTTTCATGTAAAACCACGAGCCCCTTTCGGAATAGAATGCGATCTGTCGGAAAATACAATCTTACGTAATGCATACTTGTTTAACAGCATAAGTCCCGTAAATACATTTTTATTTCTATTGAAACGTTTACAGGAAGACCAAGTTGAAAAAATAGGTAAATGAGTCCCAGTGAAATTCACGTTTACATTATCGTTTAACCCATTCTATCTTTTAGACGCCCTTTAAGAAAAGCAAATGGGAAAACATTCAGTAGAATGGAGATATTGCTTGCGAAAAGTAAATTCGTCATTTGACATAATGTTCTCTATCCAGACAGTTGAAAAATTCTAAATTTTCGTCAACCTTAAATTGTCGTCTGCATCCCCTTTGAATTTGGGCCAGTCCAAAATTTTGTCGCCTGTTAATGGGTTAAGGGATAACTTCCACAAATGAAACCTTTACGTTTGTAGCTTCATTACGATTTTCAATTTGAAATTTGAGGGAATCTACTAGAAAGCTCAGGGAAAAGGCATTATCAAATTTCAATCAATACAATCTTGTTAAAGTATTTAGATGAAGGAAACTTTTTTGACTTCATTAAAACGTCCAAAGGCAGATTACCTGAAAAAATGGAAGAGACCGGATACAATGGTTATGAAACCTATTTCGTTGGATTCTGATGTAACCATATGAATATGCGTTTGCTCCTTGCGATCATTCTATAGTTCTACTGAATTCCTCTTTGAGAATGTTGTCACGAGAGGGTTATTACAGCTTCAAATTGATATCATTATATTTTTAATGGCTTCTTTCACTCATACTTAATCATTAAAGGGTACAAAAAAGACGTATCAAGTCGGTTTGATGCGTAAAAGACCTAATGCGTGATCTGGAATAAAGGAAAGAAAATTCTGATTACCAGGATAAAAAATCTTTAAAAGCTTCAGGTATTAAATCAACAAATCTGGGATTTATTGTTTAAACACTAGTCACATGATAGAAGAGTATATTTGTTTAGATTGTGTCAACTGACAATTCCATTCGACTGCTCTCCTATATAGCACTATCGGGCCAAGACAATCGACCATTGTCATCACATTCTGTTTGTACGGTCGTGTTTATATTTGATTTTCATTAGACTAATGCGTATAATGGGGCCCAGGCTCTCCGATAAGTCTCCGTAATTGTTCTTAAGATGCTTGTGACTGTCAGATTATAGAAGATACCATCCGAGATTTTTTCCCTGTCACTATCAGATTCAATGAACTCTTTTAACCCAGTCCTAGACGACAACATTTTAGACTGGTCCAATTTTGAAGAATTTGCAGACCACAATTTTGAGTTGGTATAATTTGAAGAATCTTTGACTTTGGGGTAGAGAAAATTGTGGCTAATGAAGAAATTGCTTGTGGCAAGCAAATTTTCATCTTCTACAATGTTTTCAAAGACTTGTTTTCTTAAGGCGTCGTCAAAAGCGGGATTGTGTGGGAATGGGTTCACACAACTCACGCTTTAAAAACGGCCATATCCGTTAAGTTAGATGACCTTTAATCCATATCTAGACGAGGATCTTTTAAACTACTAATCAAAATCCAATTAGTTGCAGAGGACCATTTTAAATCATACAACACACTTTACAAATCGGACGCATGCCATACTCTACATTCCCTTTAAACTATTACAAGACGACAACTTTTTAGACTGATCAAAATCCAAAGGAGTTGCAAAGTACAATTTTAAGTTGGTGAAAAGTAAAGAATCTTTCACTACAAGGGTAGAAAACAATGTTGTGAATGAAGAAACAAATTCTTGAACAGTGTTCTTTAATGCTTCTTTCCCGCGGGTCGTTGTGTTGAAATTGTTCCAGAGTGACTTTCCCATCTAATTAACACTTATAGAGCCTTTTTTGTATGCGTAGCTTACAGAAAAATGCAAATGACTTGACAACATGGAAGGTATTGTTGAGAAATGTGTAGGATGTACATTTGTAGTATTCCCTTTTTGAATTGAAACTTGAATTAGTTTACAAATATACTATTACAGGGCTGAGTTGGAACGCTTAACTCTTTCGCGTTTTTCAAAATTTCAGATTTGTCTAATTTGAACAAAGGTAGGCGACAATTATAAATGAGTGCAATTTCAAAAGAAAACAACTTACAGGCTAGATAATACTTTTGGAAAAGAAGAAATTGCTTTGTACAAGCATTTTTCCTTTTTCTGTAATGTTTTCTCAAGTAAAAATCACAGGGACGTTAAAACAAGGGGTTGTCCACAAAAGGGTTAAAGACTTCGACAGGAAGTTCCACTTCGATATTGAGCTGCCTTGTTTTGCAAAAATTGTGGCTAGCAATATAATTTATATAAAAAGTAAAACTGTTGTTTGGCAGATTATATAAGAAGTAGCCTCGAAGTTTAAGTCGCCAAATTAGCAACAACAACAACAACAAAATTAAAACAACAACAACAACAACAACAAAAAATGCTCACATAAGTCTAGGCCAATGTTGGAGTTCAAAGTTTACTTCGGATCTAAATGAATGATCCGATTGGTCGAATGATTACATGATTAATAGCCGGGATTTGTTAAGTTGTTAAACTAGCCGGGATTTGTTAAGTTGTTAAACTAGCCGGGATTTGTTAAGTTGTTAAACTAGCCGGGATTTGTTAAGTTGTTAAACTAGCCGGGATTTGTTAAGTTGTTAAACTAGCCGGGATTTGTTAAGTTGTTTAACTCAAAATTAAACCTTATTCATATAACAAATTTTAGATTTTGTTTAAAAAAACTTATTTGTTAGAAACTGTCCTAATTGATAAAAATCCTGAATCTCGTATAGAATTTTCAGCAGTATAACAGATCGTTGTGACGTCACCATTTCCCTACGTATTAAACCTTATCCTAGCCCGTTCTAATGTGTACCAAGCTCTCTATTTTGCATTGCATGTTATTCAGCTTTCCAATTTATAATACATTTTTCTGATAGACGCATGACTATGTGACTAATACTAACAAACTGTGAGAAAATAACCAATTCCAATACAATGACGCTTTTGGATTTGTAAAACATTCTGGAAAATGAAGAAATTGCTTGTTACAAGCAATTTCTTTATTATCCACAAAGTTTCGTACCGTTAAAGTTGAAAAAATCCTAAATTTTATCGACCGAAATTTGTCGTCTACAATATTCTTGAATTTGGACAAGTCTACAATTTTATAGTCTGGAAATCGGTTAAACCATATGCTTCTTTAATGCTTGGTTTTCATTATCTAAGATATTACTCGAAATTACTCGAAATTGTTTTTATGTTCACCATTTTTTATCCAATATTGCTTTTGACACATTTTAATGGGTTTTGATCGT
Organism: Fragum fragum; assembly: GCA_946902895.1. NCBI lineage: Eukaryota > Metazoa > Mollusca > Bivalvia > Cardiida > Cardiidae > Fragum > Fragum fragum. Next base: position 21,115,314 of record OX336375.1, read on the forward strand.
GCTGCTGCTACAAGCAATTAGTCAAATTCTTCTGAGAATATTGTCACGTGACTCTAAACGTTTTTTTTAACGAAGGCTTATTCCCTTAGTATATATATGACGCGCCAGGTATAAAGGGACCATCTCAGTAATGCGAAATTAGAATACGTTCGACATGCAGTCTAATCAGTCAGTTTTTTTTTTATTTTATATAAAGCTTCCCGAACAAGATACTTCAAATAATCATAACGTCGTATTATACATTCAATTACTATTATAATGATTTTTGTTTCGTCTATCAATATTACTTTATTCTGATTGGCTGAAAAACGTGGTCTGTATCACAAAGAAATCGGTTTGGAAGGCTAAATTATTCTATGATCTTGCTCAAATAGTAGTTTCATATCACATGGTAACAAGCAGATTTTCAATTTCATACCCCAGTGAAAACCAAGATATTCTCTTCTTCTATTAACACAAGTCCAATAAACCCCAACGACCCCTACAAGAAGGTGAGGGTGAGCGACCACTTTCCGTTTGGAAAATCTGATGAAGAGGATAGGTTTTAGCACACTCCTTGCACAGTTAGGGCATTCTTATAAGGGTCAATATATCTAGAACTGGCGCAAACCTTTTCGTGTGCAGGGTAACAAATAGCTTTTTAGGAGGTTAAAAAAGCAAAAGTTCGTATTCATACGAAGGGGATTTAATAGGTGATTTTCTTGGGGAAAAAAAGATTGTAATATTCTTAACTTTGTCATACTGAAACCAGGTTCTTGAATAAGGCAGAAATTATAGACAAAGAGACCAGCATGCAAATATTTGATGTCTGATCTTAGTCGTGTCATATGTTTGTCGAATTAAAGCCAAAAGTGTTTAGAAAATCAATCCCCCCGGGGATAAAATAAAAACAAACAAAAAAACATTTGCCCACAATTGATACTCCCAGTTTTTTCAGTCCTTTGATTTTCATGCTCGGCAAGTTACGTTCGAATTTTAGTGGTGACGAAATAGTAACAAACATTATTAAATAACGCCGACAAGTAGAGAACTGGTAAAGTAAAAATGGTAATACTCTTGTATTTTTTCTTATTTTCTTCAGCTTCTCTCAATCTGTTGGCTTATTCTTTAATTTGGGAAGTGAACTCACTTAAGGACATGTTCGTAAAAGTCTTTGAAGTTTTCTGAACATTTATGTCAGGAAAAATGTCGTGTCTTTACTTCAAACCTGTCAATGGCAGTGAAAGCTTTAGGGCTACAATCAATTACCAGAACAAAAGAATCGGTTCATCAAATAAAACGATGCACTATCTATATCGAAAATCGATCTGTTTCAAGTGTCACAGATATTTACCTTGGGTAGAATAGCACTTTGTATTGACAATAGGGTATTGTTTTCAATTGTTCCATAAATAAATCCAGATTTATTTGTATTTGGTGCGAGGCTCGTAGATTTATTCTTCAGTCTAGGTACAGTTAACGTAATTTTACGTCTCTGTGATTTTATATTTGAGAAAACATCGTGTAAAAAAGAAGTTGCTAATAACAAGCAATTCCTCCTTTCCCCACTATGTTTTCTAACAAACAGGATGGTTTCATATGAAATTACACCCAATCTTCATTATTGTCGTCTGCAATCTTTTTAATGTTGGACCAGATTAAAAAAAAAAAAACTGGTAAGGGTTAAGTATCTAACATAACAGAAACACTCTGAGCGATCCCGCATGATGAAATGAAAATCTGTAAAAAAAAAATGGAGAAAATTTAATCAAAGAACTGAAAGTCCCCGTGTCACCCTATATATCGCCTATATACGCTTGTGAACTTGTGTTTGGCCCTAGTTAACCTAATACAGTCATTGTTTTTTGAACGACCACTCTAGGATTCTATTTAACGACCTCAATTAAGTGCCCCCTTCCATAAATCGAAAGCTATAAAATGTTCGTGATCTTAGAATTATCGTATTAAATCATATGATGCTTGAACTCATTACGATCGTCTAAATTAGACAATTCTAAGAATTAGTATAGTAAATAATTTTATATTGGCAATCAAATTGGCCCATAATCTTATATGTTCGAAAAAGTGTATAATGGCACAATAACCTGAAAGTTAGTCACCTGGGTGATCGCTTTATACACTCTTATTGTATGTAACTTGTCCAAGAAAAGCATACGGGCCAAGATTCAAGACATTTGAGAAAAATGTACCTGAAGTGCACACACAAGGTTTACTATGATTTGACATATTGACTTAATCTATACACTAAGTTAATTTAAAATTTTGACACTTTAAAATCATAACCCACTCATTCGAAAGATAACAAATATAAATCGCGGAAACACCTCAATATGCTATTCAGATAATGCTCCTTGTTTTGTTAATTATTTTGTTGTAAGAATTTAATTGGACAAGTAAAAAGTAAAGGTTAAATAGATATAAATAACTAGGATGAGTGGTCGCATAACATAAGATTTATGGCAAAAGAAAAATAAGTTAATACCATACATAAGTATATAACGTTATACATATTGCAATTATACATTGATAGTAAAATACAGTATACCGACGACAGTTCTAGACAAATATGTTTATTAACCCATTTCCACACAACCCAGCTTTAAACGCTCCTTGAGAAAAATACTGGGAAAAAACATTGTGGAAAATGAAGAAATTGCTAGTTCCAAGCAATTTTTTGCATTATCCACACCTAACCCTACGACGAAGATTTTCAAAATTTCACAGACTGAAATTATCGTCTGCAATCTCTTTCAATTTGGACCAGTCTTTTTTCTTTCTCTCTAGGAATGAGTTAAAGAAAGTGGGTACCGTGTGTTTCAAAAATATATCGTGGTCGTCTTAACGGACTGAATAGCCATTTTACAAGAATAACATAACGTTTCCAAAAGATGAGCCGAAATAAAGATGAAAAATCGTAAACTCTATCTAGGAGTATTCTTGGAAACAGTTTAATTAAATCAATGATTATAAAAACCGCCACCATTTCCGGGAAGACCTAAATCCGGATATTATAATTAAAACCGTGAAGAAGTATGTTTGTTGTGCACCGCATGCCTTATTAGGTTCTAATGACGTATTCACGCAACACTGGGCAACGTATTGATATATCAGCCATATTGCTCGATTCAAAATGAACTGACACAATTCTATAAGGGAGATTATAAAATGCCTATTTGGATCTTAAGGGAAACACAGTCTTTCTCTGCCTCATAACAGTTATGGAATTGTGGAATGTGGAATTAGGCTCATCAACTTTAAATTCAAGTTCTCATTAGATAGAGAGAGAAAAAAAAGCAAAGACATCCAATAGATGATATATATTCTCAATTTAAAACTACAATTAATAAACTAACAGTTCTTAAGATCGAATTTCATTTAAAATCTGATTTACCGAGAGAAAAAAGATTGCGGTTGAGGATAAGTATATTCCAGATGTGTCAGGCCAAACGAAATGTAAAAGTTGGTAGATATTTTGACACACAGAGAAAGAAATGCTTTTTTGCTAAACAACTTTTTATAAATAATAATATTATTAAATATATTAATCATCATTTGCCTGATTAAAAAAGGCTCATTAAAACATGTCCAAATTCCAAAATTATAGCAGTTTCTATTAAATGAATAACTGTTCATGGTCAAAATATTGTTAAACATCAGCAATATGCTATTTCTATCCTACAGAGATAACTCCTTTCCTACTTTCTAACAAATTTACAGTTTGCAGTCAACTGTGGAACCATGCAGACAATTCAAGTCGAATCCAAGGGCACCTGCTTTCCACAATTCATCGATATACATGTACTTCGTAAATTTGTATGATTTTTAATGGGGTAAGACCTGAGTTTTTAGTAACAAGGGCTCGTACTTGACTGGTAAAATAAAATAAAAATCTGAAAATAATCACAAGGGGGTCAGCAATGTAAAAAAGTACACGGCTGTCAACACTTAACCCATTACCCGACGACTAGATTTTAGACTGGTCAAAATTGAATGAAGATGCAGACGACAATTTAAAGTTTGATGAAATTGCTTGATACAACCAATTTCTCCATGTACCAAATGTTTTCTTAATGTTTTTTTTCTTGAGGCGAGTCAAAAAGCGTCATTGTGTGGGAATTAGTTAAAACTTAACATTTATACTTTTTTTTTATTGTTTTGACTCCTTCAATATCAATTTTGACTCATTGAATTTCATGATCAATTTCAAAGGCTAACGTAAGTTATGGTAATAAATAGACTAGAAGCTTACTTTGGAGGCCTGAAGTTCTTCAGTTTCATCATACCATTATCCTTTGCGTCCTTTAGCTCGACAATCTTCCTTTCAAAGTCCCTCATCTTGAATAATGTTAGATTGGTTTACTTGAGAATCTCTATACTCTGATGGTATATTTCTTTTAAAAATTGTCTTGATATTTTTACTTAACACTAGTAAATAAATATTCTGTTGCAGGAATAATAATCGAAATCTTTTTACACGACTTCTCTTTTAAATCAATTCTGAATGAAAGGTGCAATAGAATTTGACTCTAATTACAACTGTACACAATTTGCTTTATTCCTTCTATTCAAAATGAAACCACTTTCTCCATTGTTGAACTCAAACACAATTCTAATTGATTTGGTTCATCTTATTTCCTACCAGACTATAGCAAGCACACAACACAAGAAAGCGACTTCCTTTAATGTCTTTCTCCTACTTAGCCTGGTTTCCTGCCGGCCACAGACAGTTGATGTCGGGTATTAGGTTACAATGTTAGGAAGCCCGTTCCCTTAAATCGAGACTGGTCCCTGTCTAACTGTAAGGTCTTTATCAGAATGGTTTCCGATCATAAAATTATCCGGCCATGACATTGTCCGTCTCCCTGGAAAATAAATAGGTGTCATAAAGAACATTATCTCGTAGAAAATGACTTATTTGTCATGTTTGCAAATTAGATTCCTGGGAGTTTATGGCATTTTCGGTGATGAAATGTTAACTTGAATTAAGCCATGATTTATTTGTGGGTAATGTGCTGTAAATAGTATAAATGATAAAAAATGAATACAGCGACACAAGACGTTTTGACTAAGAACACCTTGTTTCTCCAGTAATAAAGGTGAGAACAAGAGTTGATTATGTTAAGGAAACAATAATCTAATTTTACTTTCGTCTATCAATTATCAACTGTCTGATTGGCTGATTTATTTAAAAAAACAAAATAAATGAAATTTTGAGCAAGCAACTATTTTGTATGCCGGCGTAAATCCACAGATCAATTTAGTACACGTAGTAGATTTATGTTTTACTCAAAACATGTAAAATATTTGATTTCTTTTCCTTGACCGAATTAAACTATAACGAATGAAGAATATTTGAGTTTTCATCGAGGTAGAATCTAAATACATACCTACATTTAATAGCAATCGGCAATAAATTTTTCCTAATGTTTGAATCCGCTTCGCGTGTTATTACATTAGTCTAATTGAGTTTTTCATGCGGATTCATACATTGGTGTGATCATACATCAATGAAACAAAAGAAAAATGTGTTCATACTTAAAATAATGATTAGAAACACAGATAGTTATGTTCGGGAAAAAATACATTTAATATGATGTATAGTTGTACTAAATGAATGTTTTCTTTTAAATGAAGAGAATATTCATTGTTTTCGTCGAGGTATCAACCTAAAAACTTAATTCCACTGTATGTATGCGTGAAGCGGATTCATAAATTAGTGTGCTTATTTTTTTAGGTCATATCTCAATGGAAAGAAAATCAAAGTACTGAAAGTACTGTATGCTACCAAAGCATTGTTTATTCAGTATTCTACTTTGTCAGACATTATCATGGTAAAGAAAAGTTGTGGAAAACAATGTGGAAAATGAAGAAATTGCTTGTTGCAAGCAATTTCTTCATTTACCACATTGTTTTCTACCAAGAGATATAAATATTTTAGAATTTACAACAATTTGAAATTGTCGTCTGCAACCTTTAGAATACTCTGATCAGAGTCATTGTGGACATGATGTGCACAAGTGAGCTAAAAATACCTAGTAGATTATTGAAATACATAAGAACCACTTTTTATGGCGTAGGTATTTTACGGATTAGGTGGTTAAGCCTCCAGTGGCAGTTTGCACTCGTTGAACTTTGAGACGATTTCAAAATTTTGTCTGTTGACTTAAGCTATCAAAGCTGACGCTTTGCTACCTAAAAAAATATTCTTTTCATTTTCTATAGCTTAATGCCATGAAGCATTACAAAGCAAATATTTTACAAAAATTGAGTAAAGTTGTATTCATATACTTTGTGCACAAGCATACGAAATAGTTGCGTGCTAAATTTTTTTGTTCATCGAAGTAAAAAAAATATAAAAAAATAAGCCAATCAAAACGCTTGAATCTTGATAGCGAAACTAAATTCAAGCATCAATGTATAAAACTACAATATTGCTCACGTTTGCCTAATTAAAGCAAACAATGTGTTTTTTAAATTTAAATCAAATGTTCAGTCATTGACAAACTTTTGTCCGAACCTTGCGTATCAGCAAGAAGACCAACTTAGTAATGAATAATTGTTTTTGAAAGAAAAATGAATGGTACACGAAAAGATTGTGTCTGGGTGCTGAAAAGCATGATGTATCTTTTCTTTAACTTTAAGTACTCTATCTTCAAGGAACTTTTTATGTGTGACCCTTCAAAGACCTCTTGTGCAGACTGACTTTCTTTTGAAAGTATTTGTTTTACGGAACTCACGAAACCCTCGATTATTTATTTGTCGTATTCTCCGCATTTGACGGAAACAAATAATTTGACGCAAATGTTTTTAAACCTATTCCCGCACACTGAAGCTTTGAACGCCCCTCAAGAAACATTGTGTAAAATGAAGAATTTGCTTGTCACAAGCAATTTCTTCATTTTACGCAATGTTTTATACCAAGAAAGTTGAAAAAAATCTAAAATTCCATACACTTTAAATTGTCGTCGGCAACTCCTTTAAATTTTGACCAGTCTAAAAATTTGCTGTCTGGTAATGGGTTAAAAAGTCATCTTACTAGAATAACAGCATTTTAGGCGTATCAAAGTCTATGGAAAACGCTTTGAAAGAATCTTATCAAGTTGGTCGACAAAGGTCGGTTTGACATGATATGCTGTCTCTCTTTTCTCACCGATCACTATTAGTTCAGGAACCCATCTAATGGTTCCATTTTATCTGCGTCTGTCGATAAAAACAATAAAACTAGACGAGCTGGAACGAGCGATTCTTTGCTTGAAATAGGAAAGGAAAGCTGTACAATATCTGTTGAAGCCCCCATAACACTAGTATTTGTGTATTTCGTTTATTTATCGTCGCTACCGTAGCACATGCCCATATGAGCGACGCCTCTAGAAGTAAATCAAGGAATAAATCGACCAATCAAATATTTCATTCATCTCGGAATTGATTTTTGAACAACGACATTGGCCGCCATTGTCTTGAACATATATGTTGTTAAAGCCCCATTCACCACTTTTATAACGCCAATCAAATATACTTTCTTTTTGTTACATGCTACTGGCCATATTTTATTCAAAATAACGCCGTTTAAGATCGAGGCGGGGCTTCCTGTTGGAGTAAATGGGCGGGGTTAAAGAAGCAAGTTTGTGGAGCGAGCGATTGGTCAATTTCAGTATTTCTAAAGCTCAATTAACCGTTTAAAGGTGTTGAAAATGAATTCTAACTTATCAAAACAGTTCCAGTAATATACATGCATATGGGAAGCTTTTACGTTTTTTTGTCAAGCTTGTAATTTATAATTGATTGATTGAAAGGGGGCTTAACGCCACTTTTAACAGTATTTCAGGTATATCGTGGCGGTTGGAGCACCTAACAATGGATTCCTGGTATTTCTCACACCAGTACTACCACTACATCCTTTTCTAGCCTCCAGCTGCTATCCTACATAGGTTTATTATTATCCGCCCATTTGTGAGAGACAAATGTCGGAAAGGATACGTGCCGCCGCCGGGGATCGAATCAATGCCTCTCATGATTGAAGATTATGAGTCTGACGCGCTACCGACTGCGCTATGGCGGCGGCGTGTAATTTATAAAGCGTTAAGTGAGAACCTATCACTTTGTGGCCATGGTTAATTGTTTTGATCGATTTTCAAGCATGTTCTACTGGTCTATATAATCAACAATTGAACTAGAGCTTTTACCGTCCACAACTCCTGGACTCAAATCAAGTTTAACATAATTTCTCTATTACCGGATGACAATGTTTTGACTGATCAAAATTGAAAAGAGTTGAGAGTGACAATTTCATGTTCATAGAAGTTTAAATCTCTCAATCTTTCTTCATTTCTTACATTGTTATCCTGAAATCTTTTCTTGTGGGAGGGGGAGAGGGGAGGGGGGCTTAAAGAAGGGTTGAGGGGGGATGGGTCATACGAGCCATGTTTTATTTTTACCTGCAAACGTTCTAACTATAGCTTACTCTCACCGAGGTCTTTAATCTTTCAGAAAAAAACTCATATATTATCGCAGTCACTGGTCAGGAAGCAAACCAAATCTTACTTTCTAAATATTATTTTCTATTTAACCCTTTCCTGTTTCGTCAAAATTTAAAGGTTTTGCACACGAACGTTTTAAGTGGATTTTATTTTAAATTCATCGTTCAGCGGAGTAGAAAATATTGTTGAAAAAGAAGAATCAATTTCTTCATTTTCTACAATGTTTTCTCAATTACAATATCACAGGGCCATAAAAACCAGGACTTGAACAGGAAAGGGTTCAAGAAATAAAACATAGAAATCATTTTTTAACAGTTTCCAATTGGAATATCTCGGCCCGAATAAAAAATTTGAAAGTCCAATCAAGTTATATATTTAGAACGGATTAGTTTTTTACTTATTCAAATTATTCGGCTTAAATATCACAACTAAAGTTTTTGTCGCATTTCCCTACATCTTCTCTCTGAAATAGACAGATCGTGAACACTATTGACCTCCGAAGGGAAGGTTCACTTCGGAATTAACCTTTTCCTGTTTCAATTTTTTTGACCTTCCCAAATTCAAAGGTTTTGCAGATGAAAATTTAAAATGGATTTGATTTGAAAAATAACCATTCAGTAGGATAGAAAATATTGTGGAAAAAGAAGAAATTGCTTGGTGCAAGTAATTTCTTCCTTTTTTACAATGTTTTCTCAATTATGATATCACAGAGTCATAAAAACCAGGCATTGAACAAGAAAGGGTTAGTCGCTGTTTTGCAAAATGTGTGGCAAGTTACATGTTACACGTAAAATGGTCGGTTGATTTATGTCACGAAACAACAACAATTACAAAAAATGTTTAGCATAAATGCCGGCCAACGTTGGAGTCCAAATTTCACTTCCGGTCGTAAATGAACAATTTGATTGGTCGATTGTTACTTTGGTTTACAGCCGTAATCGGTCAATTCGACGCTAGACTCTAATCCATGTAATAATTATAATATTAATGATAATAATGATATATGAATAAGTGAATAATTATGGTGTAGATCAATGAGAGATTTATCAGAATAAGAGGTTATTATGTTTAGCTGGTTAGTTTGAAACCGTAAAGTCGTGTTCTCCTGACAGTGTACTATTGCCTGATTCTGATAGTAAATATTTGTACTGGTAGTACAAAAGGCTACAATATGGGTCAGATTTCCCCTAATATTATATCACAACAAAATGTAATGAAATGTCAACTTTGGTTTTACACTTTTTTTTTATGTTTTTAATTATTTTGTGAAATATCGATCCAAAGGGAATAACTGTTATTGAAAGAGAATATGACTGAAATACTGTTGAAAGTGGCATTTAACTCCCATTTAGATTTAGTAGAACATTACTCATACATTTTTTTCAGATTTTTACAAGAAATAAAACAAGTTAGTTATTTGGTATAAGATCCATTTGAATTATTTTATAATGACTTTGAATAAAGCCTACTTGAGTAGAAAGACTGTTTCTTAACCCATTACCAATCGAACATTTCTCTTAGACTGTTTAAAATTGTATGTTGTAGACGACATTTCAAGGCCTGCTAAAATTGCAAAAGGTGACTATAATATCTTAGATACAGCTCTATATATATGCTGTATACAGTAATCCTGTATTAAGCGACCACTCAAGGGACGACCAAAAAGTGGACGCTGGAAAGAGGGTCGATTTATACACATTTGCGAAAGATATGAAGGATTGATTCACTTGAAAACATAAATTATTACAGAATTTTGGCTTAATCCTATGTTATTGGAGCACATGAGTCCCAACAACATAGGATTTATTTTAAAATATTCTATTTGCTACTAAGATATTCATAGTACTATACAACTAATCTAACATAGGATTTAATGATGTTTTGCTAAATGCATAGTCAGTAAAAATATGTGACAAAAATGTAAAATGGTTGGCGACCTAACTACAACTTTATGACGTTTTCAGTCGCAAAACTAATAAAAATGCTTCACGTAATTGTTGACCAACGTTGAAGTTAAAAATTCACTTCCATACTAAAGTTATCATTTGGTCGATCTGCCTGTTTGACATTCACAAACCGTCTTGTTAATGTTACACCCCCCCACTCACAAAAGAAAAACACAAGGCAATGAACCATTTAGAAAATGAAATCTATGAAAGTAAATGGAAATCGCAGATCCACGGAAACGAAGTTTATTTACTATTTCAGCTACTACTTCTAGGGGTTTGCTTTTGTTGTTGTATTAATGTCCGTTTTAAGAATTCACTGACAAAAGTTTAGCAAAGAAATAGATTACAATTATATCAAAGGCTACGAAATAAAGGTAAAAAATGTAGAACCTTTCGAGAACTTTGAAATCAATAAGATAAATGATAACACGTCGGAAATGATGTGGTTGTCAACAACATTTTCTGTCAATGCTTATTTCCTGATTCTTTTGTTTTATCCTTTCACCTGTAATCTACTCGAACAAAGTGGAATGCATAGGGGGTAATATGTTACGATAGCGATACAACATCTTGTATTTGCTTCAAGCTGCAGAGGATAGAAATATAATTCACGACACCGAAGGTCGAGTGGAATATATTTTTTCCATCGCAGCGAGAAGCAAATACAAGATGTTGTATCGCCATCGTTATATTAAATTCCATTATTATATACTTTTTATCAAATAAATTCGATGAAAAAGAAAACAACATCAACAACAGAAACCAAAAACAATACAAAACAAAAACAAAAAAAAAAAAAAAAAAAAAAAAAAAACCCAATGCAACGACAACAACAACAACAACAACAACAACAACAACAACAACAACAAAAAAAAAAAAAAAAAAAAAAAAAAAAAAAAAAAAACCTGCGTTTCTAAAAGTATTCCCCTTCTCCGTTACCGTTCTGATTACGTTCATTTGCATTATGTCATTATATACAGAATGAAAATGACGCCATCTTAGACTACCTTGTACGGAACCGTATTTGACACTGTCAGATACCATTTTTTCTGACTTGTCCGATTTTGTCTGTGTGGAATGTATATATTTTATCAGAAATATTTATAGGTACAAAATAAGGAACTATATCTTATATATAGTTTTACATATTTTATGGCCATCCAAATCAAGGATGTGGACTTCCCATGCCCGACTTGTCCGACATTGGCTTTTCCACCTGCGGTTAAGTCTGGGGACATAAAAAAGGGAATGGAAGAAAAAAGATCGTATGTATTGAAAATTTACCATAGATGTTTATTTTGAAAGGTAGAAAGTATTGTGGGTAGTGAAGAAAATACTGGGTTCCAGTATTTCTCCATTAACCACAATTTTTTCCCAAAACTTTATTTTTTAGCAGACAAGTTCATCTTAATTGTGGACAAGTAGAAAAAAAACGATAGAAATATCTTAGATATGCCGAATATGCAAAGTATTTCCTTTTTCAATTCTAGAAAATTTCACATGAAATTACTTTGTTCGCAAGAGTAAAAATTATTCTTACCCATTTTTGTTGAGGTGGTAAACGGATTTCTTAATCGATAACCGTTCTCAAATGTTGACAAACATACCTAAATCAAATTGTTATGGTATTGTGCAAAATCGCACAAGGCGGCTGAATTCTAACATAAAAGGTAATGAAAATAATACATGTACTTTAATCATTTCCATCCGTATCTTTAAGTTTCCTTAGCAACCTTTTTAGACAATCAATAATTTGTCTTCGTAAAATTAAAAAGTCTGACAGACGACATATTCCCAAAGCTACCTTAGTCGTAAAAATAAATTACCATTGGATTAACCCAGAACCACACGACAAACTTTTAGACTGGTCCAATTTGAAAGAAGTTGCAGACGACAATTTAAAAGTGGTGAAATCTTTAATTGTTTGCCTTTTTGGATAACAAAACATTTTGGGAAATGAAGAAATCGCTTGCAGCAATTTCTCCGTTTTCCAAAATGTTTTCAAAATCTTTTTTTTTTTCATGGTGCTGTCAAAAAGCGTCACTGTGTGGGAACGGGTCGAGATTGTCTTACTACTCTACGAGTGCTGCTCCCGTCCCGATTTTTAACGAGTGACTTATAAACCCTTTCCCGTTTTTCAAAATTTTAGACTGGTCCAATTTGAAAGAAGTTGGAGACGGCAATTGAATGTGAGCGTAATTTAAAAACTAACCAACCTACAGGTTGGAAAATATTGTGGGAAAAGAAGAAATTGCTTGTTACAAGCAATTTCTTCTTTTCCCACAATATTTTCTAATAAATAAAGTCACAAGTTACTAGAAATAAGATATTGTGTAGGTAAGTGTTTATATAACTACTACTATAACTAGTTGAAAAGGAGGATTCGCCGAGTTTTTATTTGTTTTCGTGACAAGTTAGAATCAAAGTACTGAAAGTGCTGTGAGCTAGCAAAGCATTGTTTTGTTCAATAATCTTCTTTGTAAAACGTTATCATGATAAAGAAAGGAGGTGAAAGTAACCAAGGAGTTGACCCATTTTTACACAATCCCTCCTTTTTAAGCCCCTCAAAAATAATTGTGGAAAACAATGTGGAAAATGAAGAAATTGCTTGTTACAAGCAATTTCTTCATTTTCCACATTGTTTTCTATTTACAGAGATAAATATTTTAGAATTTTCAACAATCTGAAATTGTCGTCTGCAACTTCTTTGAAGACTCTGATCAGAGTCACTTTGAACACGATGTGCTCTGGTGAGCTGAAAATACCCCGGAGATAAACTTGCAGGCAGAGTTTGCAATATTTCTGAAATACATAAGAACTACTTTGTATGGCGTAGGCATTTAATGAGTTAAGTGGTTAAGCCTCCAGTGGCGGTTTGCACTCGTTGAACCTCGAGACGACCTCAATTTTTGTCTGTTAACTTAAGCTATCAAAGCTGACGCTTTGCTAGCTAAAAACATTTTTTATGAAAACGATTTTTAGATAGCCTTTAACTCTTGCTGCCAGTTAATAAGATATTTGAAGTTTTATTGATATCTGTTATTCCGCTAAACACCACACATAGCTATATGTGAATATGTTTACTATTTAGCGTTAGTTAGCTGATTTTCTTTTTATGTTTGGCTCATATCTATTTTGTATGCTTCTTGCATAAAGAAGATCCATAAAATTTTACTCAGATTAAGTAAATTATTAGATTTGATTTGTTTGGAGGCCTTAAATTATAAGAAATAAAGAGGATGTTTTGTATTCATGACGGAATGAACTTAAACACTGAATCACACTAATGTATGAATCGCATAATGTATGTATCAATTAGCGTATTAATACAGTGTAAAATCTTTAGGATCAAACCTCAATGAAAACGAAACAAAACAACAACAACAAAATATTTTCTTCATCTTTTGTGTTATATTTTCATTTCTATTATTGTACATTTATTCACGTTATCATATACTTTCGGAGTTCAGAAAAGCAGTTACTCCAGGGTTCTCGATTTTACGGGACAATTCTTGAAACATTTTTTTGTGTGAATTTAAAACAGTAGAAATATGACTAAAGAAAGAAATCATACTGTTGTTTCTAAATTGATAAAATAAATAAAAAATAAAATCATTGAGTGTTATAAAGTGACTTATTGGAAGAGCTAAATTTTAATGTTTATTCCAAAGAACCATCTGTTATCTTTCAAGGACACATCTTCCATGTTATTAAATGTTCTCTTACATAATATTTGACTCTTTAGGCAGACTTTCCTGTATGACGGATCATAAACAATAAAGGTGGTATTCTACAAAATTGAAGAACGTACATCATAGTCCTTGCCAATTTTAATTTTTGACGGCCCCTAGTAGAACTGTTTTGAATAACTTAGAAAGTTTCGCCATTCATAGATTTTGAGTGCGTAGAATCCCAGCCAGCGATTCTTTAGTTCCAAGTATTCATGTTTAACAGCTTTTTAATAGCTTCATGCTATATCGTGGCGGTTGGTGTACATACCCATAGTTTCCCGTCATTTCTTTACGACAGTTCAATAACAGAATTCGATCTGATCTACCCGTTGCTCATGTAAAGTATATCACCTATCACTTGTCTATTGTTGAGAGAAACATGATGCACGTCTCGAAAACTTTGAAGTCACACGGCAGTATATCATTTCTCTCAGTGTAGGGCTCAAGTATGATTTCTATAAGGGAAGCAGTGTAAAACTTGTGGATATATTCCAGTGGCAACTTCATCAATTATTTACTGACTCTAGGCACGATTTCTCTCCTGAACTCATTAAGCGTTCACTGTAGATTCATATCGGATCAGCCAAGAGAATACCCTAGCAAACCCGATTAGTTTTTACTCTTTCTAACGGCACCCCAAGTTTAATTAAGTTGAAAAGGAACACATCGTTTGGAAAATAAAGTTAATGAATAATAAAAAAAAAAATAAATGCAATAAATTTGAGGATAATTTTTATCTTCTATTTGGAAACAACAATAAATGATATCTTATTACACCTTTTCCTTTCAACATATTCAGTCGCTCATTAATCACCAAATATTTCCTTTTCGTTTTCCTAGAATAGGTTTTTAGTAGCTTTGATAATTATGGTAATATTTGAATCTAGTGTAAATATTATAAGACTTCAACGAGAATTGGTAGTATGGTTCTTTCGTTTCATCGTAAAATAGTTCTCTACGGTGTTTTTCTTCAAGTATTTGCCACAATGTTTGATCACTTAACTGTTTAGAAAAAAAAATAACCAAAGTTAAAAGGTTTCAGACGACAATTTAAAGTCGATTTTATCTAAAAAAATCATTCATTAGGATAGAGAAAATAGTGGACAGTGAAGAAATTGCTTGTCACAAGTAATTTCTTCCTTTTGCACAATGTTTTCTCACGAATTAGTAAACAGGGGCGTAAACATTGATTGAACAGGAAAAGGTTAAAAGGGTAACTGAGACCTGTGTTATATTTAATCTACCCACTTTAGAACCGAAAAATCCTCTCTTTTTTGTACGAAAAGTAGAAACAATGAAATGAGGCTGAGACTATATCTTTTCTCTTATCTGTTGTAAGTTTCCGGACATTTTTTTATTAAATAAACAAAAAAAAAAAAAAAAAAAAAAAAATAAAACCAACAAGAGCACCGCCTACGGGTGCCTACGCTCGGCTATTGGCTGCTGGATAGTGGATAAAACCACAAGATGCATCTAGAGTTATCCCCGTTTATAGCCTAGGTTGTTCTTTTGATAGTGAACAAATGTGCCAAGTTTGAAGTGAATGCCTTTAGTAGAACCAGAGATATCACAAAATGTTAAATTTTTCGCACGACGACAACAAGGACGACACCAAGGCTGTAGCAAAACCTCGGGTTTTCTCGAAAAACAGCCGAGCTAATAAGCATAGAGCCATTTAGATAGTCAGAATATCTCCATAACCTGATGGTATGGCGACAGTTTTTAGACGCGAAGTGTAACATACGGTTTATGTAACACTGTTAGGAGATGTCGCAATTCTCTTGGGAATTGTACTCCTAAAGAATACACGACAATCAAAACATGGCTTTTGAAATATGGGAGAATTATAGCATATATACAGATCTGTTGCATTGAACATGGCTTACTTTTGACTTGGCACCACTGTTTCAACCAATTCCCTTGCAATCCAGCTTTTTGATGCCCTTAAACCCTTTTCTGTTTTGCAAAATTTGAGACATGTCCAAATTCAAAAGTTTGGCAGATGAAAATTTAAAGTGGATTTTATTTGAAAACCAACCATTTAGTAGTGTAGAAAATATTGTGGAAAAGAAGACATTGCTTGCTACAAGATTTTTTTCTTTTTCTGTAATGTTTTCTCAATTGTAAAATCAAAGGGAAGTAAAAACCAGAGATTGAAAAGGAAAGAGTTAAGAAAAGGGCTTTTAAAACAAAGTGTAAAATGTAGAAATTGCTTGTTTAAAGAAATAATTTGCCTCTCTCCAAGCACGCTGTTTCTTACCCCTCCACCCCCCCCCCAAAAAAATAAAGATTTTTCAAATTTCTTCAACTTAATACTGTTGTCTGCAGGTCCATCGAATTTGGAAAAAAATACGTGGTTGTTCTGTAGCCATAGAATTGTGTTACCATCTTACATACTGTCAGAAATAGTGTCAGAAAGTCGTTATATATAAAAAAACAACAACCTTTACTTGTTATTTGTACTTTAAAAAAACAATTTAATATACTGCTGTTAAGATGTTTTGGTGGTCTACGGACGACAATTCTTTTCAAAGAATAAGAGCGCGTGGTGTTCTTTTGTCTAGACGCCACCCTTTATATGTTCGTAAGATTTATCAGTTTTCAATTTAAAAATCGAATAAAAATCGTGAGTTTATATCTAAAGAAGGCTTTGAACTCCGAAAGTAACTCATTCCTACAATATCCCTCCTTTTTACGCACATCATGAAAAAGTTTTGGAAAACATTTAGGAAAATGAAGAAATTACTTGTTACAAGCAATTTCTTTATTATCCACTATGTTTTCTACCCCAAAATGAAAATAAAATGAAACAGCTGTCAACTTGAAATTGTCGTCTGCAATGTCTTTGAATTAGAACCAGTCTGATATTCTATCATTTGGTAATGGGTTGATATTAAAAAGTTTGTTGTTCATGGACGTCTTGGCCAGGTAAGCTATCCGTATATAATGACTGTGATACCACTCAAAACAGAAAATTTGGAAAAGACACGAAAATTAAATGAATTCAAATAGATGTCCATAAAACAAAAATAACGAATTCCAAATTAGTGACTCTAACAGGTTATTATAGGGTTTCTGTTCAAACTTTTTAAAAGGATACTTAAAGGAGAAAAAAATCGAACATTTGGAGTCAAAAACACCTGGAACATAGTTTAGGAATGAGATTTTAGCATTTTTAAAATTCAAATAACTAGACAAGACAGTACAAATCAGAAGTAGATCTATGCAGATAACATTAAAAAGTGCGTGACTATTGTTTTGTAAATTGTAATAATGACGACACATGTGATTTATTGCCGAAGTCCGTGCAATTTAAATGCAATTTAAATGGATCATGCAATTTCAACGGCAGTAAATGTATATTTGTACAGTCCCGTAACTTTCTATCTGGTATGTTTTTTTTTTTTTTTTGTGTGTGTGTCTTTTCAAAATACATATTATCTTTCGTGCTAATTGAACATAAATTTATAAATATTCAATATAGATACATGTACAATTACCAGGCGCATTTATGGATTTGTTGTCAAATAAATTAAAGCGATCAATAATTCCTTTCCCCCCTATTGGTCGTTTTTTGTTTTATTATTAAGATTTCGTCTTTATCTAGCATTCAAATGTTGATTTGGAAAGTTTTGTAAATGACTTACAAATAATGCCAGTCGGTCGAGAAAAGTAAATCATAAAAGTTCGACAGAAGGAGACTTTCTGCATGGAAGAAAGATCTAAAAACGATTGCTCAACGACCAATAGCTCAAAAAACTTTACTGAAATGCGTTCTTACTCATTTCTCTACCTACAGATTAGTCGCAGCAAATATCCTTTCCAACATTTCTCCCCCAACAATAGGTTGGTAATCGTAAACCTATGTGGGATGAGCAGCTAGAGGCTCGAAAAGGATGTAGTGGTACATGTAGTACTTGTGTGAGAAATACCAGGAATCTACGGTTAGGTGCTCCAGCCGTCGAGAAATGACTGAAATACTGTTGAAAGTGGCTTAAAACCTCATTCTCACAAATAAAAAAACCTACAGATGGATGAGTCAAACAAATAATGAAGCTGAGATGGTAACGAGGGTGATTGATAAAAGCAGAGTAATCACTATGCCTGACGATTTTATTTTTTTTTTTGGAATTCACAGATCTCGAGCTAGGTGTTAGAATTGAAGAGCCATTGACTCCTTCATCCTGAAATTCTGGAGGTCAAAACTGAAGAACATCATTGAAAAATTGAGGTATCCCCCCACCATGAAACCCTTAAAACCTTTTTCTTGGGGGGGGATGACCCATTAGAAACAGTTTCTAAGCATAATAATGGGATATTTTCAGATCTTTTAAGGACCCATCACTTTTTTAAGAGTCAAACACGAGTCTTGATTCAGTTAAACATCGTGTCTAACTGGTATCAGTACAAGATATTCTAGTGTAAGTATCTACATGTATGTCAGGGTCTACCCGCGTACATTCAAAGACGAATATAACATTCATTTAAGCGATGAAGAGAATGTTTTTTTTTTGTTTTATATGGGACTATTTTGTGCGGAAGCATACAAAATCGCTGCGTGCTCAAAATTTTGTTCATGGAGTTATGAATATTTTTTTCGACCAATCAGAACGCTCGTTTTTGATAGATGAAACTAAAAATTCAATTATAGTGTATTGTTTGTGTTCGGTAGATTCCAGTACAAAGATTTATTCTGACGTCCGCTTTAGAGGCTTGACATGCGACGGATTGGCAACCATCTCATTGTGTGCGAACATTTTTTTCTTTTTAAAAAGATTTATATGTTAAATTCCGCATTCACATTAAAATATATTTTCAAAAGAAGTATATTTTATCTTTGGCGGTTGCTTATAATTTTCTGATGAAAATAAAAATAATTATGAGTCATTCGGCAAACCTAGTATATGGCAAAAACAAAAAGAAATTATTACTTATGAACATTTTCTTTTCTTTGTTAATAGTTTATTATGTATTAAAGAATAATTCCATTTGTAGACAGAAACAGAGTATATCGGGATACTAGTTTTTTAAAAAAAGAAAGTACATATAACAACTTTCACCTATTCATCCCTCCTACACCCCTCAAGAAAAATGCACTTTGAAAACATTTCAGACAATGAAGAAATTGCTTACTGCTCGAAAATCAAAGAATTTTGATTTCCACCATCTTAAAATTGTGGTCTGCAACTTCTTTCAATTTGGACCAGACTAATATTTTGTTAAGTGGGAATGGGTTAAGATTTTGTCTCTTAAATAGTACAATATACATGTAAGAGAATCTACAAAGTAATCACATCTATCACGAACCTAGATTCATTATTGGTCGAAAATAGAAGTGTTAAATCGGGTTTAATTAGCGTTGTGACTTTTCACTTTTCAATAGCAGTCCGCGTTGAACCCATTATCCCGTTATAGCGATCATCATCATTATCATGATTACACTTTTCACAAATATTTCAACAGTTTCTCAATAATTTTAAAACGCCAGGGAAAAAAAATATGTGTGGGAAATTAAATGATAGAGAAATAAATTAATGAAAATTGCAAAGTGTACTTAAAGTCTGATCATGTTACTTGAAATATTATTAAGTATCGCGTAATTTTCAAAACAAAACAAAAAAAAGTTATATGTTAAAATAAAAATAAAACGAATCATTTACATGAGTTGTATAATGTAACCAATACAAAAGTATACATGTAGAAAATAATTAATTGATAATTTTGATCAAAACAACGGTTAATAAAATATTAAAGTTGGTTCTTGATTGGATAGAAACACAAACATTCTAAAGATAAAAATAACGCAAGTTTTCAATATACATTTTCTGTAAAAATTAATTATTGCAATTTCTAAAACAAATTAATGCGAATTTCGAACTATTACCGGAAATTTAATCCAAATATCCTTCCTTAAAATTCACTCAATCAATTTTAATTCAAACTTTACCATGAATGGTTACACAATATTTCCTGGCCTCCTCCTGTAACTAAGAACCACAAATAAAATGTACATAAAAGGAAACGACAGCCGACACTAAATATTTCTCCTACACAAAAGCGTTAACTGGTTCCGTAGGTTTGCCTCTCTCCAAGCACGCTATTAGCACCTTGAAGCAGACAGGTTCCCCGCTTTCTCTGCGGCCAACAGATGAATGTGCGAATACTGGATGAGATCTAGATAGGCAGAAAGCTCCGAGGTTACCGATATTGTTGGTCGGGTCCCTAGGGACGGGCGGAATATAGGAGTTATTGAAAAAGGGCTTAACACCAATACAATTTAGAAATAGGCCGTACTAAATAGAGTGATATCAAAACACTACATTGACTCTTCACGTAAAATTATAAACGAGATCATAAAAGAGACTAAATCTACCTAATGTAGTAGCAAACGAATACCTTCGACCGTTTGAGTAAAGAACGAAAATTTTTGTCGTGAATTTTTCCTATGAATGAAACGGAATTCTTTGCGTGAATATTTCGTCGTCAATATTTAATGATGCCATTGTATGAACTCAACACATGGCTCGATCTGGGACACTAATGACGTCACTTTTTAACCTCAAATGGATGTCGATAGTTTTTCATCCGTACTTTATTAGTTAAAGTAACATTTTGCTTGACGCTTTTCCAGGCGACACAATTTCAGACTTCCCCAAATTCATTGAAGATGCACAAGACAATATTTAGTTGATACACCTATTTTTTTTTTTTTTTTTTTTCCTTTTGAGGTTGAAAGTATTGTAAATAGTTAAGAAATTGTTTGTGACAAGCAACTTTTTCTTTGTCCACAATGATTTTCCAAAGTCTTTTTTCTTTGGGACACTAACAAAGGTAATTGATTGGGTTAAATTGCAATGACCTTAGTATATGGGAAAACCAACTATCAAATTTAACATCATTACATTAACCCATTCCCTCACAATGACGCTTTTCAAAACTCCCCAATATTAAAGCTTTGGAAATCATTGTGGATAATGAAGAAATTGCTTGTTACAAGCAATTTCTTCATTATCCACAATGTTTTCTACTAAAAAAAGACAGAGATCTATTCCCACACAATTTCGCTATTTGACGCCCATCACGGTAACAGCTTGGTAAACATTGTTTGAAATGAACGAATTGCTTTTTGTAAGCAACTTTTTTTTATTTCCAACACTGTTTTCTGTACAATAAGACAAATATTTTCTTTTTTAAACAAACATTTACTTGAAACTGTCTGCTGTAACTTCTTTCAGTTCGGTCATGTCTAAAATGTTGTCGTCTGAGAATGGATTAGATATGCCAAAAGTGTGAGGTTGAATGCCACTTGTGTATTTCCGTTTATTTATCGTCGGGACCGCAGCACATGCCCATATGAGCGACGCCCCAAGAAGACAGTTAGTTGTTACGGGGATAGTGCAAGCTGAGAGCTCCGCCTGGTTATTTAACGTGCTCGGTGGATAGCACCGTCACACGGGGCCTCGGTGTAACGTCTTATCCGAAAGACAATTAGTTTTAGTTGATATGGTAAGTCCATGGCTCGAACCCGTGATCTTGAGGTTTGAAGTCAAGTGCTCTACCAACTGAACTAATCGGTCTGACATAATGTCACTTTTAACAGTATTTCACTTATATATACGGTTATCCAACCATTGGTGGAAGACAAATATCGGAAAGGATATTTGGGATAGATCCATGGACCCAAAGATTAGGGCTAATTATAGCCGAGTCAATCATTCATACCTAAGCATTAACCCATTCCGACATGAGCCCTCCTTTTTACGACCCTCAGGCAATAAGCTTCGGAAAACATTGTGGAACATGAAGAAATTGCTTGTATCAAGCAATTTCTTCATTATCCACAATGTTTTCTATCCAAAAAGACGAAAAAATATGAAATTCCATCAACTTGAAATTGTCGTCTGCAGCTTCTTTCAATTTGGACCAGTCTAAAATTCTCTTGTGTGGGAATGGGTTAATAAAAAAATAATTTTTTTAGTTACATTTTGATAAACTATTGTTGTGATAAGACGTTAAATGTTATTCTTTTATACTATATTATCTACGGTATCTTTGATTTGGGCTTCGACCATAGCGCAGTTGGTAGCACCTGGGATTCTCAATCATGAGGTCCCGGGTTCGAATCCTGGCAATTTTGAATATCCTTTCGACATTTGTCTCCTACCGACGGGTGGATAATTGTAAACCTAAGTGGATTGAATAGTTGGAGGGCTCGGAATAGTTGTAGCGGTAGTTCTGATGATAGAAACACCAGGAATCCATGGTAAGGTGCTCCAGCCGCAGCGATATGACTTTGAAAATACTGCTAGAAGTGGTATGAAAATATAGGATTAGTATAATTTGCTAGTGTGAGTTAAAAATAATGACTGATTTCTATCCATATTTACCATTGTCAGGCCGAACCCGGAATATCTGTCATTGGCAGGAGGTATAGACTAAGATCACGCATGTGTCGTCTGAACTTAGTCTTAAAATCCTGGTTGCCATTTCAGAGTTGTAAATAGAATCAATGAACAAAATATAATCAACCTCAATAACAGGCGTTCCAGTGCTTTCAGCCCTTTGATTTTAATGCAATTCTGAATAAGGATTTTATTTAGCATTACAAGGGTTAAATTGAATAATTGTTGAAAAGTTTTAGAATATAGTTAAATGTAAATAGAGTGTCGGATCCCTATATTGGCCGATCGCTATATCACGCCCATTGAGCTGCGTCAGTAAGTTCCACATGGATATTAATCGGCGTTAAATAATTTGATTTATCGATTGATCCTTTGATTGACCTACCGATCCGTAGATTACGACAAAAGTAGTTTTCTTGCGTTCAACATTTTCGTTCATTAGTTAAAATTAAATTGGGTGTCTAGTCCCTTAATTGACGGGTCACCGCTGTAAATAATAATAATAATAATTTAATTGTAAGTTTCGTCTATCAAAAACGAGCGTTCTGATTGGTCGAAAAAATTAATTCATACCTCCATGAACAAAATTTTGAGAACGCAGTGATTTTGTATGCTTCCGCACAAAATAATCCCATACAAAAAGGTTTCAAAAGATGTAGGGTTTTTGCTTTTTTCGCTCGATACTATTAAATTATAAGAAATGAAGAGAATATTTTTTGTTTTCATGGAGGTATGAACCGAAAAACCTAATCACACAATGTATGAATCCGCTTCGCGTATTCATACAGTGTGATTAGTTTTTTCGGTTCATACCTCCGTGAAAACAAAAAACATTCTCTTCATCTCTTAAATAAAACAAAAAAGTCGATAGACCAACCAAAATTTAGATGTAGACCAACAGTGAATGTGGACTTCAGACATTTTTGTCAAGAATGCTTTGAATATTTGGCGACATAAGCGTCGTAGCTACAGCTTAACCAAGATATAGTTACGACGTTTATTTTAAACTTTTGTTAAATATATCTGACCTTTATTTTCGGAAATTTTCAAATTTCAGTTCAATATCTGAGTGGAAATTCCTGTCGGAGCTCAGTGCTCGTGGCTAGCGACCCGTTAAGTGACGGATCGCCGTTGTGATAAAACAACAACAACAACAACAACAACACCCCCAAAAAATCACGGTTGACCGACCTAGTCATACATTTAGACCGGAAGTGAATGTTGACTCCAGATATCTGTGGCTAGCATTTTTGTTGGTTTGGCGATTTTTTTACTCCGACTTCGTCTTATTCGAGCTACAGGTAAGACGTTTAGGTCGTCTTCTAACGATTTACTTTTTTTGTTTTTAAACCCTGACTCTGTCACAAGCAGTTTCTTCTTTTTCCACAATGTTTTCTCAAGTATAAAATCACAATGACGTAAAATCTCGGGTTTGTACAGGAAAGGATTAAGCCCCATTCCCGTCAGAATTCAACGTTGAAAGGATGAAGTGTGTTCGCCACCAATTACAAGTTACATAAAGGAAGAGGTAAGAAGGGTATGTCGTGGTTCATTATTGTAAAAGCACGTAATGATTATCGATTGTGAACAGACGGGATAGTTTATTACTTTAGGTCACGTGATCCAATTTTTGTCACGTCACGTGACGCCATTTTAGCACCAAGCAGATTGGGGACAGACGGCCCGTATAGATCTTTTGTTGTCGTCTATTGTTGTTGCTTACATAACACGGGGCAGAAACTGTGATGAATCGATTAATTAGTATTGTTCATAAACAATGCTGTATCATTAGAAATTATGTCGTAACCAATCCGTGCAAATTAGCGAAAAATGTATATTTACGGTAAATAGTGGAGCTGGTACGCGAAATATGGACAGTCTTTTCATTCTAGTTCAAAGATGTTTTTAAAGAGATTGCACAACCTCAGCTCCTTTTAATCGATGCTTGATTAAAGTATAGTGAAAGCTCAATAAAAAAAACACAAAAAAACAAACAAACAAGAACTCCCAAAACGAACAACACGAACAACACACAAACACGCACAAAAACCCTGACCAATTCTAAGAAAAAGCTTGTAAATCATTGATACGTTTTATTACTCTGGGCCACACATGGTAAAGAAAAAACATCTGTTAAACAATAGCGCGTGCTCCTGTCCGTGCGGAAAATGACATCTGCTTCCATCTCCAGAGGTTGTAGGAGAAGGAAACCCCTTCACCCTTAACCCATTCCCATACAATGGCGATTTTTTGGCGCCCCCTATAAAAAGAAAAACTACAATTTCTTCATTACCCACAACGTTTCCACATGAAAAGACCAATATGTTTTAAAATTCCACCGACCAACAAATATTTATCTACCACTTCTTTCAATTTGAACCAGTCTGAAATTCTGTCGTCTTTTTATAGGTCAAAAAGACAGAGAATGTTTTGAACTATTTCTAAATGCAAACAGCTACACAATACAGTCCAAAGCGCAACTTCATTCTTCTTATTGGGTGGAACTTTAATGAATTATGGGAAAGGAAGAATGACAGTGCTGGAAATATTAGTATTTCAAAGTTCGTATCATGTAAGGTTTTCAATTATTATAGATTACTAAGGTTTCTATTTATTTCAAATGTTATATCGTTATTTTCTGAAATCGAAAATTGATAACCTCGTGTATCAGTAACTATAATATGGTAAAATGAGTAGTAAAACAAATTTTACTTAAATAGACATATCAAGTGCAACTCATGCGACAAAAGTTAGTTTCACCTGAACGCTGAAATAAACGGCAACTAGCGCCAATTTAACGTAGATTTCTACTAGAGAACGTGGCGATAATGCAGTTTATATGATATACTCTCAATAATTATGGAGGGTAAAATAAATATTACCAAATGATAAAGCTTTCCCTTTCGGGTGCTATTTGAAATATGGTTAAATATTAAGGACATATATCCATCCTTAAGTATACATTTATGAAATATGAGCACCCTGGGATGAAAAAATCGCCAATATATAAAAAACAAAGATCTGGGTTAAATTCTTTTTTAACAGGTTAATGGTTAAGACAACAAGATTACAGGAGGCCTTGTCTGAAATGAAAGCACTGCTCCTCATGAATACATATATGAAATATAAGCACCCTGGGATGAAAAAAATGGCCAATATATAAAAGGAGAAAGATCTGGGTTAAATTCTTTTTAACAGGTTAATGGTCAAGATAACAAAATTACAAGAGGCCTTGTCTGAAATGAAATCACTTCTCCTGAAGAATACATCTAAGAAATATGAGCACCCTGGGATGAAAAAAATGACCAATATATATAAAGTTCTGGATTCTGGGTTAAATTCTTTTATAACAGGTTAATGGTCAAGACAACAAAATTACAGGAATGAAAGCACTGATCCTCAAGAATACATCATGAAATATGAGCACCCTAGGGTGAAAAATGACCAAGATAGAAAATGTCAAAGTTTTGGTTACGGTTTTTTATACGGGTTAATGGTCAAGTTCAGAAGGTCAAGGGTCAAGGTCATTGTCTCAAATGAAAGCCTATGATTTTATGAGTTCCTGTGTAAAATATGAGCCTCCTAACACGAGTTATATGAGAAATATAAAAAACTTTATTCAAGTGGGACACGACAATAGCTCGTCTGAGACATTCTTCCTGGGCGAACTCAGAAGAAAGGTGAGTTCAAAGAAGATGGCCGTTCACCTAATATACGAGGAAATTGCGGGACATTAATTATTATGAAAAAATGGAATACATCCTAGGTTTTTAGTTTATGCTGTAAATATCACCAGATCATCATAAAACAATGTTTCTTTATGTTTTTTTTTATCGAAAATACCTGGTTCTTCTTAGATGTTTTATTTTTCTTGACAGTCATATCCCCACCGAAAAGGCATCTTATTAAAAAAATAAGATATCACCTGACGAAGTTAAATTTTCCAGCGGAAAGATTTTTCTATTTTTTCCTTAAATGTGGATGGTTATTTTCTGTAGAAAACTGTATGTTTTCAGGCTTATTTTTCCAATATTTGTTATCGACCATCTTTGATAATCCGCAAATAGTTCTGGCAAAAAAGACATCGATATTAAATATTGACCCTGAGAAATGACCTTGACCCTACTACCAGCATAGGCGTACAATTGTAGCATGCTTGCTTACCAAACATGAGCTTTGAGGTTTGGTTTTTGTGAAATACATGTAAAACGAATTCCTTAAGAATTCGGACCGCTTTTATATTACTTGTAATTGTATAATTGTGACCTTGAACTTAGTAATTGTCATCTGAGCCATGCGCATGTAATTTAATCCATTCTCGCACAATCGCTCCTTTTTACTCCCCTAAAGAAAGAGGCTTTGGAAAGTAAAGCGGAAAATGAAGAAATTGCTTGTATCGAGCAATATCTTCATTATCCACAATGTTTTCTATCCAAAAAGACGAAAATTAAAATGTCACCAAGTTGAAATTATCGTCTGCAACTTCTTTCAATTTGGACCAGTCTAAAATTTTGTTGTGTGGGAATGGTTAAAAATGATCACACTCTAATTATGAATTGAAGTCACTATAATACAATGAAGTTTGGAATTAAAGTGATTGTGCGAACTACTCTGTACTTTACACGCTCTCGTCCATGTAATCGCATGCGGCACATACAATCCCTCTTTCGTAGGAAATCGTCGCTGGGCGAGCAAAATGTCGTAAATACATCTTTACTCAAGCTGTATTTACGACATTTTACTCTCCCAGCGACGTAATCATTATTTCCTGTATAGTTGTTCACTGCGTACAGTTACTTTAATTTTCGAATGTTATCGTCGATTGGCGATCAAAATGTCGTGAATACATTTTGATCGCCAGTCTGCGATATCTTTTGGTCATCGCAAAGAATATCTAAGGACAAAAAAATAAGAATGAAAAACTTTGTTCTCAAATATGGAGGGCATCCTTTGGGGAAAGAGAATACTGAACCACTAGAGAGGACTCATTATATACAGGATAAACCTGTCGAATTGGCTGATCGCGGGAACAAGGGATTGATTTAGCCAAGCAACCTGATTTATCCCTCTAAGATCTAGATTTTAGCAAGGAGCAGGATAAAACAGATTGCTGGGCTTAACTAAATTTTAGCAGGGTAAAGCAGATTGCTAGGCTCATCTATATTTTAGCAGGATAAAACAGATTGCTGGGCTTAACTAGATCTTAGCAGTATTAAACATATCACTAGGCTTATCTAGATTTCAGCAGGATCAAACAGATTGATTGACTAAACTAGATTTTAGCAGGATAAAACAGATTGATTGGCTAAATTAGATTTTAGCAGGATAAAACAGATTGTTTGGTTAGTCTAGATTTTAGCAGGATTAAACAGATTGCTGGGCTCAACTAATTCTTAACGGGATAAATCAGATTGCTGCATGGGTTCAACTAGATTTTAGCAGGATAAAACAGATTGCAAAACAACGATTCTACTTTTTTTCTAAGATGCTACTCACCATAGTTTTTGCAAAATAACGACGTTTAAAATCGAAGCGCGACTACCTGTCAGGGTCATTGGGCGTAGCCAGCGATTGGTCAATTAGCTACTGTAACTACACTTTTAGCTTACAAAACATAACAGACAAAGCATAATCAAAAAACAACCCAACAACTTAACAAGCAAACAAACAAATAAATAACAACAACAAAAAGAAGTCAAATGCAGGATGCAGGTTGGTAAAATTGAGAAAGAAAATTTTCTTTGCATGAACCATAAAAGAAGAAACCCTCGATGATATTGAAATTGTCTACACTATTCCTGCCATCGGTAAATCGTATTATCAACAATCAAAGCAATCGACAAGATGTGCATGCACTCTGAATGAATGATTTTGCAACAACCTGTCAAGAAAAGGACATTCGATGACGTGGATTGTTACAAGAAGGTATATTTACTTAAAGAATATCAATGAAATCAGATATACAACCCCTTACGCATTTCATTTAAATAAACAACAACAACATACAAACATTCCATGTATTGCTATTTTTATCATTTCTATATGTAAAGTACGTTTCCGTATTTAAGAATAAGAGAAAAAGAGGGTAATGAGATAACGATTGTATAGGAAAGTCGTTTCCAATGCTTGTAATAAAATGTACTTCTATTCAGTGTGTTGTATATCTTGTATATTGTAGTCTTTATATTATGATATTCTGTAATAGTGCTCGTCTGCATGGCGGAAATAGAATATGATAATAAAAAAAGTCTGAAAATTCCCAAATTAAGAATTTGCATTTACACTAGGAAAATTCACCCACCAACCGAATCACATGCATAATCGAAATTAGACCTCGTTGAATGTGAAAAAACACCCCTAATGCCCTATTCATCTGACCAAACACAGCATGATTTATATTGGTTGTGTTTTCCCGCCGCAAGGAGGACATTAAGATAAAACCGGATGGCGGTAGCTGTCTAAAATTGTTTTCTTGGTATACTCAAGACAAACGTACGTGGAGAATACTTAAAATCAAAGAACTGAAAGTACTGTAAACTAGCAAACATAGTTTTGTTAAGCATGCTTCTTTGCTAAAGGTTATCATGATAATTAAGCGAGGTTAAAGTAACCAAGGAGTTAACCAATTACAACGTGACAAAATCCCAGACTAGTTTAGATTAAAAGAAGTTGCAGACGACAAATTCAAGTTGGTTTGAATTTAGAAATCTTTCCCTTGTTTGGTAAAAACATTGTGGACAATAAAGAAATTGCTAGTAACAAGCAATTTCTTCATTGTCCACAATGTTTTCCAAAGCTTTTATCTTGGGATTCTTAAAAAGCGGAACAGATGGGGATAGGTTAAAAACATGTCTTTGAAAGAGTTATCTACAATTTGAAAAGAGTTAGCAATTTTCCTGTAATACACGAGAACTACTTTTTATGGCGAGGGCATTCAATAGATCTATAGTGGTTAAGCCTATAGTGGCAGTCTGCACTCGTTGAACTTTGAGAAGACCTCGAAATTTCGTCTGCTAAGCTATCAAACGGTTGCTAGCTAAATTCCACGTGATTTAACATCGCAATAACATCGTCGAAGTTGTTATAGTTATTCTGTTTAAATTTCTATGTATCATATGTAAAATTCTAAAACATCAAGACCCGTGGGTTTTACTTCAACAAAGCAGTCTTAAAAACAACCCTCATGGTACAAATACAGAACGCGTCGCGTTTCTACAATGTTCATAAGTTGAGGCTAAGTTTTTTTCCCAACTTTCTTTTGCAAACACATATCATTATATTGTATGAAAAGGGATAATTTGAATTAATTTCAAAATCCATTACCTTTATGTAGACAAGAATAGCGGTAGGAATTAAAAAAAGTTCGGTTGTACTTCATTTAAGGTAATGATCGAACCATAAAACAGGAAGTCCCATGCTTTCTGAATAATAAGGCCAATACAGGAATACCGCGAATAAAGACACCAAGGTTTGTTTGCTTTTCGTAGAAGCTCTTCTGTAATGTTTCTGTAGAGAACCTTTTCTGCATTAAGAGCTCATGACATAAAGGAATAGAGTTACTGAAATAACACAAACCCCATAAATATCTCCAAACTCTTTACTGTAGGTATTTAATTAAAGTGCCTTAATGTTGAAAAATTCATGTGCGTGCCAACGATATATAGTTAAGTTCAGATAAACTAACACCTCCATGAGTTCGATGTAATCTTTTAGCTGGAGCTCTGGACCAAAGTTAAACCGGAAGAAGTGAAGGTGTACATAAACAGTGTACTGGGGATAGATCGATAAAATACCATTACAGTTTTATTGTGTTCAGTTGCTTTTGACGTACTTTTACAAAGGAAATCATTTAAACAGGCCTTTGAAAACTAGGATCGTCCTATTGAAGCAAAGTTCCGGTGTAATTTGGTGGGAAAATAAAATTTCAGACTAGAAATCTAACTTTACCTAATAGAGTATTCATATGTTGCTTTACTTTGTCTAAACTGCTTCCAATGCAATCAGAGGCTAGTTTCATCCATAGTCATACTATTATTTCCTGTCAAATGTTGTCAAGTGATGCTTGATAAAATTGGTCCTAGATATTTGAAAGACAAAATAGTCCTTTGATGGATAAATACATGAGAATATTTGAATAAACAGTGAACAAATAAAGGTGCCACATCTACTATGTTTCCTTGTTCCATTTTTTAAAGTACAGTCAACCTTACTCATGTCATCATCTTTATTAACCCTTTCCTGGTTAATCCCTAGATTTTACGTTCCTGAGTTTTTTTACTTGAGAAAATATTGTGGGATAAGAAGAAATTGCTTGTAACAAGCAATTTCTTCTTATCCCACAATATTTTCTACCCTATAGGTTGGTTACTTTTCAAATTGCACTCACTTTTAATTGACGTCTGCAACTTCTTTCAAATTGGACTGGTCTAAAATTTTGAAAAACAGGAAAGGGTTAACCCATTCCCACACAATCATTCCTTTTTACGCGTCTAAAAAACATCCTGAAAAACATTGTGGAAAACGAAGAAATTGCTTGTATCAAGCAATTTCTTCATTAGCCCCAAAGTTTTCTTTAAAAAAAAGACAAAAATGTTTAAAATTCCATTAACTTGAAATAGACGTCTGCAGCTTCTTTCAATATGGACCAGTCTAAAAATTTTGTTTTGTTGGAATGGGTTAAGCGAACACTTTCATGAAGCGACCAGCATCCAAAATTCCCTTTCCAAAACCTAAAAATCTTCATGATTTAACAGTTTCCTATAAAAATATAAAAAAACTAAATTCTATGTTGGTGGAACTCGTTAAAATAGTCTCAATGAGACTATTCTTTTGGGTTAATCGACATTCAAGTTACTGAGAATCCTGCAATAGTGCATGAATGTAGAGAAACCTTTCCCTCAGATATGCCACAAATACTGCATTAAGCGACCATTCTCTTAAACGACCACAGTTTGGCCGTCCCTGGAGTGATCGCTTAGGTCTACTGTACAAGAATGTTAGACCAAATCAAATTTGTCGTGTGCGTACATCTTAAATCTGAACTCGTTGTTCTGTAACAAATTTATAAGAAATATATTATCGGTGGGCGAGCAAAATGTGGTAAATGCAGCTCTATTTAAGTTGTATTGAGCACATTTTGCTCGCCTGTCGACGATTACCATAGATATAAACTTATTTACGCGACCCTAAGGTTGAAAATCTTGGAGATCAGTTCTAGAAAAGAGGAAGTTGCTTTTCAATCGTTCAAGCGACGAAGGAAATATTTTTTGTTTTCATGTAGGTATCAAACGGAAAAAACAAACAAACAAAAAACCCACACACAAGCACAAAGACACAAACACACACACATGCGCACACACAAAAAATACATCGTAAACAAAACAACAAACAAACAAACCACACATACACAAACAAACAAATAAAACATACAAACTTAAAACAAAAATGGAGCTGCCTAAAACTGAAATGCAAAAATGCATAGGAAATTAAAAGCTTAACTTCGACTTGTTTGATATCAAAGCAACAAAGGATAATCGATAAGGATCTGATATGAAAATATAGGAAATGATACGGAATTAAATATCTTAAATCCGAACGGTCTGATATTGAAATGTTAGAAAGAGTACAAATTATAGACAATATAGAAGTAAATCCGAATGGTCTGATATTGAAATGTAAGAAAGTATACACAATAAAGACGTAAATACGAATGGTCTAGTATTGAAATGCAAGGAAGTGTACACAATAAAAATCTTAAATCCCAATGGCCTGATGGTGAAATGTAAGTAAGTGCACACAATAAAGACATAAATCCGAATGGTCTAATATTGAAATGTAAGGAAATGTACACAATAAAGCCGTAAATACGAATGGTCTAATGTTGAAATGCAAGGAAGTGTACACAATAAAAATCTTAAATCCCAATGGTCTGATGTTGAAATGTAGAGAAGTATGTACACAATAAAAATCTTAAATCCCAATAGTCTGATGTTGAAATGTAGAGAAGTATGTACACTATAAAGGTCTTATATCCAAAGGGTACAATATTAAGATGTAAGAAAGGAAAGATCCTAAACTTCGAATCGTATCTTTATCAAAATGCCAGGGAGTATACACAGTAACGATCTTGATCCAAATGGTCTGATATTGAAATGGAAGAAAGGAAAGATACACAATAAAGATCTTAATTGCGAAAAGTTTAATAATAAAGTTGCTCTTGCACAGATAAAAAAGAAAATTTAGGCTCTCAATTTTCAAATATCTAACTATAATGATTTCAGAAATTTGAAAGAAGATGATTAAGCTGAATTTGCAATGAAAATGACTTTACAAAAAAAAAAAAAAAAAAAAAAAAGAAAGAAAAAAAGAAGCAAAATATTTCGCTTCACGAGAAGCCAGATAAGTCAACGAGGTACAACCCGGATGGAACCGAAATTCATCGTCTAATAAGTTTTCTTATAAGTTGCTCCTAAAATGCCTTATTTATGGTTTCCATTACGTATCAATTACATCATTGGCTTCGTCTAGCAATATCGGTAGTCGTTATCGATACACTTGAAGACTAAGCCGATGACTAACGATCTCACAGGATTATTTCCGAAGTTTCAAAGTAGGACATAAGGAATATATCAGATTAAATTAAATCTATAATGTGTTTAGGAGATTAACACGAAGAAAGAATATTTATCGTAAAATGACAAAGGAAAAGCAGATAATATTCCCATAATGATCGACTTTTCACAAAAATCTGTTCAAAGTCGCTTTTAAATGTAAGAAAGATATAAGAATGGAAATATGAATTTAAAAAACCATAATTATAAAAAAAGGGTAAACAATAAAAATAAAAAGTAAATAAGAAAGTTCGAATGATGTGACTACGTGAGTAACGTCAACATATGTTAGATTGAATAGCCCTAAAGATGTTTGGTACAATATATTACTGTGAAATAATTAATAAATCGATGGTTCGCCCACAAACTCTGTTGGCCCTGCCCATTGACTCCCACAGGAAATCCCGCTTGATGTTGTTTGTTGGTTGGCGACTTAAACGTCGTAACTACAGGTTGATTAAGCTGCAGTTGCCAAAGTTAAGTCACCAAACCAAAAAAATTGATTTTCACAAAAATGGCACCCAGTGTTGGAGTTCAAAGTTCAATTCCGGACTGAATGAATGATTTCATTGGTCAAATGATTCCATGATTGACCCTCGCGATTGGTTAATTGATAATACTACCACCTCCACTTCTACTTCCAATATGGAAAAAAGTCATTTTCAAAATTGCATGTCGAAATGGTATGATATGTTAAAGCTTGGCTTCATTTAAAGCTTTCTTCGGTTTTTAACTTTTTAAAACTGGTCCAAATTTAGAAAATGATGATGATAACGCAAAATGACTTGCATTTGAAAATGAGAGTCAAATAGGGCAGACATATTTATGAGAAAATGTGAAATTGCTTGAACCAAACAATTTCCTTTTTTCTCACAATGATTCCAATTGCTATCTTTACAGTCAAATCTATATATAGGGGTGTATAGGTGTTAGCTTGTCGGTTGATTGATCGGTCCTTCGGTGGTTTTGACTATAACCACTCATGCACACACACACGTGCGCGCGCGCACACACACACGCACACACAGTACCAGTCAAAGATATGTATATTGTAATCGGTTTACTATCCATTTAGCTCTCTCGGAGTCAAGGCCTATCATGCCAGTGACAAAACGTTTTCTGCGACACATTGCTAATTGGGTAGGAGGCATATATTTACTTTCATTGACAGCATGGATTTCTTCAGTTCACCGAAATGCGTGATAATGGTAATGGAATACTCAAATCTAGAAATGACGTTGACCTAAAATTATTCGTCCTTCACCCAACCCTCTACATAGTATTTTGATAATCATTATAAATCGTCTTTGGCGAGCAAAATTTTGTAGCTATGACATTTTGCTTGCCCAACGACGCCATGTTTCGAACGAGGACAGCTAATGTGTTGTAAGTTTGTTTGCTTTGAATTGGGTTTAACGCACTTTTAAGAGTATTTCAGTCATATCGCGGCGGTTGGAGCACCTAACAATGGATTCCTTGTATTTTTCTCACACCAGTACTACCACTACATCTTTTCCTTGCCTCCAGGTGCTATCCCACCTAGGTTCACGATTATTCACCCATTGGAGAGAGACAAATGTCGGAAAGGATATATTTGCTGCCGTCGGGGATCGAACCCATGACATCCCATGATTAAAGATTTTGAGTATGATACGCTACCACCTGCGTTTTGACGGCGACTTGTGTTGATAGAGGCGTATTCAGGACAAAATAAGGACCGGTACTATACAGAGAACTAACTGCCTTTCTTGAAGTGTCTCGCATCAAATAGAATTAGCATTTATTGTCATCGTGGGTTAAGCCTTAAACACGTCCATAAAACCGACAATTACCCTTTAGTAAATGGACTTGCAGAGCACGTGGTGATCAATGCAAATACATAATGAATGAAGATGATCTTGGATGTAACAGAACCAGTCCGTTCATAAACTGGAAGACGCTTATCTTATTCTGCAATTATCGCTTGAATGTTACGGCATAGACTTCGATACTCTTATTACCGCTTGAATGTTACGGCATAGACTTGAAGACTCTTATCTCATTCGGCAATTACCACCTGAATGTTACGGCATAAACTTGAACACTCTTATCTCATTCTGCAATTACCGCTTGAATGTTACGGCATAGACTTGAAGACTCTTATCTCATCCTGCAATTACCATTTGAGTGTTACGGCATAGACTTGAAGACTCTCATCTCATCCTGCAATTACCGTTTGGGTGTAATAGAACCAGACCGTACATAGACCAAAAGACTCTTATCTCATGCTGAAATTGCCGATTGGGTAGTGGAAATGCAACATCATTGATAGTCTTTCATTTTTGTAAGATATTTAGATTTTGTTACTTTTCTTTTGCCTTAAGACAGTCGTCGAACTTATCGCATATTTTTGATTAAGATGTTTTTCGACATATATTTCTTAACCCATGACCAGACGCAAGAATTTGAGACTGGTCAAAATTAATAAGAAGCAGACTGCAAATCTTTAGTGGATGAATTTTTTTAAAGAAATACATGTACAATGTATTTGTCTTTTTTGTTAGAAATAATTTTGATGATGAAGAAATCGTTTGTCACAAGTAATTTCTCTATTTTCCACTGAGTTTCTTGAGCGGTGTCATAAAGCTTAAGTGTGTGTGTATGTGTGTGTGTGGGGGGGGGTAAAGACTTTGTTTGACAAGTTTGAGCTTGAAATTTGGATTTTAATAAAGTTGTGGACTTCTACTACAATATAATTTCGTCGAATGATAGTAGAAAATAAATAATTTTGTGTTAGTATGAATTTTAAAGGACATTGACAGCATCATGGTACCGCTCAATTTGTCAACTATTTTGATGAAGTAGCGGAGGTATATCCGATATGCTTGAATCTTTATTCCTTGCCGTTTCCAATCTATTTTACAAACAACAACAACAACAACAACAAACCCCAAAAGCATAATCATTGTTTTTGTTTTCTGACGATTAACTTTCTTTCAATGTGTCGTTCTCTTTCTGATAATAGTGGAGTCGGAGTTTCTACGATCAAGGTTTAATCGACCACTCGGTTCTCGTTTGAACACCGTTGTCTGTAAATAATACATTTTCTGATCTATTTTAAGCATATCTTCATCACGTCATTCCCAATTTATGACATGCACGCATGTGAAAAAAAAAAAGAATGAATTCAGGAGAGAATTTTCCTCCCACTTAATGAGTTGAGAAAATTGTGTACCTTTCGTGTCATACACTTTTCAACCCTCGACACTTGTTTTCATTAGACGGGTTCAATATTTGGAGGTAGTTCTGTAAGGGCCGTTAACTTCAAGTTGTCGCAGTTAAAAGATCGCTGGCCACGCCCTCTGAACCCCAAAAGGAAGAACGAATATGAAATCAAACGACGTTATATTGATAGTTTCATGGCAAAGAACATTTAACAAAAAGTAAAAAAGGTCGTAAAAGTCGTAATCATAATTCGAACAAGGTCAATATCGGAGTTCAAAGCTCTCTTCCAGTGTATGTGTATTCATTTCCGTTTATTTATCGTCGCTACCGTAGTACATGTCCATATGAGCGACGCCCCTAGAAGACGGTTAGTTGTTACGGGGGATAGTGCGAGGAATTAGGACGAAACTGCTGAGAGCTCCGCCTGGCTGTTAAAGTGCCCGATGGATAGTACCGTCACACGGGGCCTCGAACCCGTGATCTTGAGTTTTGAAGACGAGTGCTCCACCAACTGAGATAATCGCGCTGACCTCACTTCCGGTGTAAAGTATGATATTATTGTTATTGTATCATGTACACAAGCAATTTCGACTTTTCACACAATATTTTCGAAAGCTTTATTTCTTCTTTCTTCCTGAAACAAATGCGTTTATGTGATTCCAGCAAAAATGAATTAGAACTAAGGAAAATATACCAGGACATAGACTAATATCCGAACTTAAATGGAAGTCTGTAAATATACCAGGTCTTGCTTTCAGAAACCCAAAATTCCTCTAAATCAACCATTTTTTCTGATCTTAAATGTTTTAAAGGAAAACTTCAATCAAGTTATTGTTCCACTGGGTACAACTTTTCTTGTTTTCCAATTAATATTCCAAGTAATGGGTTCTTTGGTAATGCGTTCGTTATAGTTTCAAAACCTTTCTATAACAGACTCTCTTTTCAATGAATAAGAACAAACCGTATTCTTTTCAATTTTCAAGTTCAGTGCTATTCAGAATTTTAGATCGGATAGAATGGAAACAATGTTGGAAACTGATAATGGAGACCCTTGATTTGAGATACAAGTAAGCTATCGGTGCCTACGTTTAAAATAAATTCTAGTTTAGGCATTATACTTTGCACGTCCAATCAGAAGTAAAAGATTAAACTATACGTTCTAATTGATGGATCGCTGACCACGCCCACTAACTCCAACAGGAAGTTCGATTTAGAAATTGAATAGCACAGTCTTACAAAATTTATGATCAGTATCAAGTAAAAAATGGAATAGTTTGTTACCGACCTTCACGTTGTAAATACAGCCAGAATAAGCTGTAGTAATGACGAAATAGTTCATATAAATGTCGACTAATAACGGAGTTCAAAGTCCACTTCCGGTCTAAATGTATTATTTGGTTGGTCTATCGATTTTTTGACGTCGCAATCCGTCAATTATTAGATAACGAGTTTGAACTGCTACATTTCTTGCCTATAGAATCAGTGGAAATCTAAATATGTCTTACATTCAGACATCAATATAGCTGTTTTCTGTCATTAATTAAAGGAAGAGACATTTTGTACATGAATTTTCACCGATGGTTTAAAACAAGAAGTATATAAATAGCAACAACAGCAATTACTTCGGGTAAAATCATTGTGTGATATAAAAAAAGAAAGCAATTAGGTCTTCACGAGCATAAAGGGGCATTTTACATCACAAGAATAGACAGGAAATGGAATTAGCGTCAATTGTTGAACCTCGTTTAGTTTTAAACTGGCCAATAAAACTAGAAATTAACCTGGCACGACAGAAATGTAATTGGTGACAATGATTATCCCTTAATTAACCTATTTTAACAGAAAAAGTACTTTTCCTTGTCCAAAAGTCCAATAGTTATTCCATGTACCATTTATTCGTAGATTAACAACTAAAGTTAAAGTTGTATTAAGCGACCAATCAAGGGGCGGTAAAAATGTGGTTGTTTAACCCTAACTCGTTCAATCCCTGATTTTTACGTCCCTGTGTTTTTTTCAATACTTGACAATATTTTCTACATCATTGAATGATTATTTTTCTCATAAAACCATATTTAGATTGTCGTCTGTAAAACCTTTGAATTTGGACAGGTCTAAAATTTTGCAAAACAGGAAAGGGTTAGGAGAATGGTTAGAAATGTATTGTCTTATACTTTAGGAAACATTGTGGAAAAAGTAGAAATTGCTTGTCACAAGTAATTTCTTCTTTTTCCACAATATTTTCTACATTATTGAATGATTTTTTTCTAATAAAATCCTCTTTAGATTGTCGTCTGTAATACCTTTGAATATTGGCAGGTCTAAAATTTTGCAAAACAGGAAAGGGATTAGAGAATGGTCGCTTAACACACTTTTTGTGATATATGGAGGATCGGTTAGACTGTATCCATAAATTATTGCAGGATTCTCAATTAATCCTATGCTGATGAATCTCACAGAGACGATTCTAATGAAATTCACCAATATAGGATTAAGTTTTGATAATATTAACAGCAAAAACGCCCGATTATGAAGATCCTTTGATTTTGGAAAGAGAGGGTAAATTGCTGGTTGCTTAATGAAACCGGTCGCTTAACACAGGTGTTCGCTGACCAAGATTGACTCGTTATCCGTTCCTTGCAAAGGAAAAGTATTGACTCAATAACTTAAGAGGCAGCTAATATCTTTTATATCCCTATTTCCACTTAAAAAGAATTAATTTCAACTTCCTGACACCAAAATGCAATTATCAGTTCATTTATTATGAAAAAGAAAAAAGAAGGAGGAGAAAAAAAATTATGATAAATAAATAGATAAAAACGGCACCGGTATTATTCGCATTTTCTGGAGGCTAAGAAAATAAATAGTTGTAAAGGCGAAAAGAGTAAGTACGAATATTTATTTGTACCTTTTTTTTATACTTTTTGTCTTTTTGTTTCGTTTTTGTCTTGTCTATGGCATTCTTAAAAATGCAGTTTATTATTCTCGTATGCAGAATCTTTAAAGTTGACGATGTTCTAAAAAATATTTTCAAGGCTGAAACGATTTAATCCTTTACTGTTCAATCCCCGGTTTTAACACCTCTGTGATAAGATTAACAAAAAATAAATTGAAAAAAAAAAAAAAAAAAAATTTGCTTGTAGCAAACAATTTCTTCTTTTTCCACAATATTTTCTACCCTACTGAATAGTACTACTCAATTTAAATCCATTTCAAATTTGTGTCTGCAAAACCTTTGAATTTGGACAAGTGTAAAATTTTGAAAATCAGGAAAGGGTTAAGATATTCTGTAGCAGGATTTCTAGAAACAACAAGTTAATAAAACCTTGAATCAGACCCCAGAGATTCAACAAAGAGTATTGACAGAATGGGTTTTTGGTGTTTATGCAAAGAAGTAAAACAACGTTAAGATGTTCAATTAAGAAAGAAATATTCATTTTAAGAGAGGACAATATTGCTTCAGCAAAGGTCTCTCAAGAGGCTTTATTTTAACAGAATCGTTTTGGCTTCAGAAATTTATTGTCTTGCATTTATTTAAAGGACCTTTGAGGGAGAAAAATAATGCAACCTCCTTTTTGTCCCACAATAAAACTTGATTTTCCCCCTGAAAATGTGTACTATCTGTGGAAATTGGATTTGTACTTGGAGAACCGTATATCTTAATTTAGAAAATTCTGTATAACTATATCAAAATTTTGTAACAATTCGTGCGATACTTTTCTTAGTGTTAATACATTGTATAGACACTTCGAACAACATTAATCCCTCGAATTAGAGATATCAAGTTGAAAGAAACTACAAACGACATTTCAAAATTAAGTATAGATTAACAAAGAGCGTGTTATATGTCACGCCCGGTAATCTCGGGCTCCATCTCTTTTTGGAGAACAGTGCAAAATGGAGACAATGATACTTCCGATATGGAGCCAAGGACCGGAACTGGACAGAAAAGGTAAATAAAACTGTGCACCTCGCGTACAATTTGATCTCCTATTAACCTATTGTACATTTTCCCAAAACGTCCAGAGTTTCATACCACATAGAAATGATTATATTATCCGTTGGCGGTGATAGATTTCAAAAATAATTCCGTTTGTGAATAGAAACTTGAATCAAAGTTTGGACATCGGACCCGATCAAACACGAAAATGCGTGTTGAAATCGTTCAAATCCATGTAATCAACAGTTCTGAAAGATTTAAGTGGCAATGACTGTGAAAAGAATGATAACGTGTTGATATAGAATAATGTTACCACAAAGAACTGCGTTTTCCTACCCCTTTTTCGGATTTTCTCAGATGAGAAGGAGACCAGGATGCGGTGCGGGAGACAAGATTCAGAGGTAGAGGCGATGCATATATGAATGTACTGTAAAACTTCAAATAGAACCCCATACTCTTATTTAACCCCAGCCCCTCTTTGGACGTCAAAGCCGACCCTTTTTGTATGATTTTCGGAAAACTTATAACCTAGCTGTAATAATCCCCAATCCCCAACAAATCAATGCCACAATGAATTCAATAGAGGGCGAATGTAACTGTTCTCAACCAAATGTCCCCTTTTGTGATGGTTCAATGCTTAGATAATTGATTTGCTTAAAGCTTTTTTTCTTTATATTTAGAAGGCGCTGTATCCTAGATTATGTCAAAAGGTAAAAAACTTCACTGCTTAAGTTAAAACACCGTGAAGTTGACAATGTTTGGATGATCTGGGAATGATTTCGGAATGAAATTGAATGAGTTGGAGGAGCGAGTTTTGAATGAAATTCAAAGTATGTAATCCAAGATCGCAAATTTCGTCCAATTTGCGATATTTTTACCTCCTTTTATAAAAATATACGTGATTTTGTGTTCGTGTATCTTCACGGACCAATCAGACGTTTTAAAACCCACAGCTGCCAGTAAAAATTGTGGAAAATTGTTATCGATTTGAATGAAATGCTGCGCATTTTGGACGGTTGTTAAATGTTTTTGAACTATTTTGAGCGTTTTTTAATGGTTTGAGTGAGTGTTTGGAATGAATGATTGGAGCGCTGTGTGAGTGATTTTGAATGGTTTTGATCGATGTAAATGTCAATTTCACGATGTTACTAACTGTATAGTATGTATACTGTAAATTCATTCTAGTCATGAACCACCTGCTCTTTGCAGTCAAAGTAAATCTTCGCCCCCCTTTTTTCCGTCTTAACATATGTAGCCTGTAATTAACACCCACCCCGTTTTAAAGAAGTGTGAAAATTCTAATAAACCACCGGTGTTGTTATAGAGCTTTTACAACGTATAAGGCACAGAACGTCCGTTTATTGCAGATCTGAACTCCTTCCGCTATACATATTTCTAAGAACCTAGCGTATTTTTCAAATTTTAGGATGACCGGAATTCTCAAATTAGCTATTTGTTTTTCTTTGAAAATGTTTCGTTAGAATAGATTCACAAAAATTATTACGCGTTCACTTTATATTCACCATTGTGGTCCGGTAAGTCAGTTTGGAGAAAGGAGAAAAATATAGCCAGATATAAATATGGCTGTTCTAGAGAGTCTGAGAGACACATTTACTGTGTAAAAGGGAAAGAAAAAGTGTCCTGTAATATGCATAAAAATAACAATCCTAGAAAATCATTCACTGTATTCTTTTACATGCATCGCCTCTCCCTCTGAATCTTGTCTCCCGCACCGCATCCTGGTCTCCTTCTCATCTAAGAAAATCCGCAAAAGGGGTAGGAAAAACGCAGTTCTTTGTGGTAACATTATTCTATATCAACACGTTATCATTCATTTCACAGACATTGCCGTTTAAATCTTTCAGAACTGTTGATTACATGGATTTGAACGATTTCATCACGCATTTTCGTGTTTGATCGGGTCCGATGTCCAAACTTTGATTCTAGTTTCTATTCACAAACGGAATTATTTTTGAAATCTATCACCGCCAACGGATAATATAATCATTTCTATGTGGTATGAAACTCTGGACGTTTTGGGAAAATGTACAATAGGTTAATAGGAGATCAAATTGTACGCGAGGTGCACAGTTTTATTTACCTTTTCTGTTCAGTTCCGGTCCTTGGCTCCATATCGGAAGTATCATTGTCTCCATTTTGCACTGTTCTCCAAAAAGAGATGGAGCCCGAGATTACCGGGCGTGTATGTAGAACTATAGTAACGAACGGAGGGAATGCTAAACAGAAGCAATATATAAATAGGTAAGAGCGAAACGGTTGTAACTGTCTATATGTTTACGAGGAATTACAACTATTTTACGCTGACCCATCGATAAAGGGAATATTATAAGGAAGGTCGTGTAGAAAATGATGTTTTCCTCCGCAGCGAGAATCAAATACAAGATGTTGTATCTCTTTCGTAATACAATATGACGTTGAGTATATTTCTATTTCTTTATTAAATAAATTCGATGAAATAATAATTATTCTGTATTTCTACAAGTATTTCCCTTCTCATTTACTGTTTGATTACGTTTTTTGATTATGACGTCAAATACACAATGAAAATGACGTCATCTTAGAATACCATACGTTGAACCAAATTTGACACTGTCAGATACGAATTCTTTTTCTGACGTGTACGACTTTCTCATACGAATTCTTTTTCTGACGTGTACGACTTGTTCTGTTTTGTGTGCATATACCAGATATATTTATATGTATACAATAAACATTTTATACCAGCCTATCTTTGACATTAACCGAACCGCCAAAAACGCTGTCTCTAACATGATAGCTAATTTAGTTATAAAAAACCCATTGACATTGATGTCAAATTAGTAGAACTACTGGAATCTTAAAACCCTCTTTGGTCGACCCAATCACAGTATTAATATGTAAATCTACGACGAAATTCACGAAAAAATACAGGCCTTTATTTGTGCGAAGTTGAAAAGGCTGTATGACTGCTTCCCAAATATTTGTCATGATTTTTATGTGTTTTAAGAAAGGGTGATTGTTGTCAAGCTTCTTCTTTATCTTTATTTCCTCAGTTGTGATGATTAATATAACAACATTGAACAATTACATGACAACACACACACACACGCACGCAAGCAACACACATGCACAAATATACACAATACTAACACATAAGTACATATAAAGTAAAAGGAAAACATAGAAATGCACATGGAAAAATGGGAGAGAGAGAGAGATTGAAAATGATTACAGAAGGAGCAGTAGATTGAAGAGAAGACAGGAGGGAAAAAGTTCTTGCGCTTTTATAGTCTGAAAAACGGTTTCATATCATCGCAAAAAGTTTGGAAAAGAAAGCGGAAACATTATGTAACATAAAGTAGTTCCATGGGGGAAAACAAAAAAAGTTATTTCGTTTCTT
This sequence comes from Fragum fragum, assembly GCA_946902895.1. Taxonomy (NCBI): domain Eukaryota; kingdom Metazoa; phylum Mollusca; class Bivalvia; order Cardiida; family Cardiidae; genus Fragum; species Fragum fragum. The sequence continues at coordinate 21,159,024 of OX336375.1, forward strand.
TTAATGTTTTTGATGTTGATTTATAAGAATTGAAGGGACATTTTAGTTTCAAT
>OX336375.1:21159276-21219990 GCA_946902895.1 Fragum fragum
TCCCCTGATGAATGTGCATAGTTTAGCTGACATGCCTGCGACATTATTCGCTTCCCACAAGGTACCTTCTATCGTGACGTGATGCCACATGTAAACGAAACTAACCTAATATTGTTCCCGCCGAGTTTAGCTTGACTAGATAGGAAATCAATACAAACGAGGTTATAGGGAAAAGTGTTCATTGGGAATAAATCGCTAATGAAATTAACAAACAGATGTGTTGAGGAGACTGAAAATACGGGTTTGGGGAGACTGGTGTCAAAGTGGTCTCATACCATATATAAAAAATCTGATCATTCTGCCACACAGAGGTTTCATACAGAAGTTTACGGAGGATTCAATTTTCCACATGTCCTTGAAAACAAACAATCAAAATATGATATGCGCATATTTGTTTGTTTCTTTGAATTGAGTATAAAGCCGCTTTTGACAATATTTAAGTCACTTAGCAGAGGCTGGTGTACCTAACCATGAATTTCTTGCTTTTTTCACCAGGACTATCACTACAACTTGTCTGAGCCTACAGCTACTCATCCCACTTAGGTTTACGATTATCCACCCATTTGCGGGAGACAAATGTCGGAAAGGACATAAGCCGCGAACGGGGATCGAACCCTGCACCTTATGATTGAGAGTCCGACGCGCTATCAACTGCCCTTTGGTAGCGGCCTATAGACGCATTTAAACCGTTCTGGAAAATGACAAAGTAAACGAATAAATAAAAAATGAATAAATAATTGAAATAAATGAAAAGAAAAAAATCACAATCTTCAAATATTCGTTTGCAAGTTTGTTTGTTTGTTTTTTTTTTTTTGGGGGGGGGAGTCTAAAACTTTATTGTGTCGGAATGGTTAAGGAATACACATTTGCTATTCTATTCATAGTGTGGAATGGATTTTTGTGATAGATCGACTCAATTCTAGGGATTCATTACGCCATTTTTACTGTAATGCTAAGTCGTTGATATAGCTTTCAGCACATATGAATAGCCACTAGTGTAATATTGCCCGAGTAACAAACGACTTATTTAAAAACAGCGCCCTAAGCTATGCCATATTATCTGGTAGTTTGATCTCAACAGTTTTTCTTTCATGGAAGTTAAAAATTACGAACTCTTCATTTTCATTTCACAAAATTTAAAGTACTTCAAACACAACGTCACAAATTTTCACTCTCCATATAAAAGATGTGATTTGTAAAAGCTTGGTTAATACTCATGAGCTTTATTCTGTAGGCTATGTCTATTTTTGTCAGCAGCATAATGCATATTTAAAGATATGACGTCATGGTATATATGAATTGATCCTTTCCCGTTTTTCCAGATTTTAGACTGTTCAATTTGAAAGATGTCGCAGACGACACTTACAAGTTAGTGCAATTTGAAACGAAACCATCCTATGTAGTAGAAAATAGTACGAAAAAATAAGGAATTACTTGTGATTAGCAATTCCTTCTTTTTCACACTATTTTATTGAATATAAAAATCACATGAACGTAAAAGCTAGGAACTGCACAGGAAAGTGTTAAAAGTTCGAAACGGAAAGTGTTCAAAGTTCGAAACGGAAAGTGTTAAAACTTTGATCGGCAAACAGAAAATAGATTTAATCCAATTTGATCACGAACTCCAAGTAAAATAAAAGGGTTTCGAAACTTTTGTGTTTTACAACAGATCAAATAGGACACATCTGACAAACCTGCTGCTCAATCAGTTCGGTGTGAAACAGTGTTATTGCTCGTCTATCAAGCGATCCTTGTTGGCACATATAAGGGTCCAATATGGGCTTCCCATCTAGGACCAAGATATAATTTGCTAACGGAATTTATATGGGACCCATGTGAACAACCTATAACACTGGGGAGAAATATTGGCATAAGCATGCCTATTAAGGATCCTCATGGTTCGAAGATGGAAATTAGCATCTATTATTGGCAACATGTGGGACATGCATACGTACACAAATCTAGTATACCACCTACTCTTAATATCACAGGTTAAGAAATTCAGGGAGCGAAGGGGGCAGGGGCAATACTGCATTTCAGACGAACATCAGCATAAGTAAACAAAAGATAAAGAACACAAACTTGAATATGAATATAGAAATAAAACGTAAACCAATGAAGATCCAATATTGTTCTAACATAATGGTATTGATTACTGTATTATACCTAAATTAATAATGTATTCAAATTTTAGATGGAACGATATCTAGATTCTCTGGAAGTCTAAACACTCTTAGCCAAATGAATTGTTCAAACTTTTCTGTGTACGCCGTTCATTTTTCTGTTATTCGTATTTTGTTCGTTGGTTTCCGTCTGTTTTCGAAACAATAGTGGGTCCATATCGATGGCTAATAACACATTTACATATTCTATGGGCCATAAAGATATTTTATTTGAGAAATAACAGCGTGGTCAGAAATTGAAATTTAAAAAGTTCGCTATTTCGTCATTTAACCTTTTTCAGCATTATAACCAATATTGGTCGAACATTGGCTAAAATGTATGACCCACAAGGAATCAATGAGCAGTTTACCAAGTTTCTTTCCATATAAGACCCGATTATTTATGCTTGCTGTGTTGCAGATTACTTATCGCAAAAAGAAGTACGACCAACTAACGCAAATCTTCTATTAAGAAGTACGACCAACTAACGTAAATCTTCTATTAAGAAGTACGACCAACTAACGTAAATCTTCTATTAAGAAGTACGAACAACTAACGTAAATCTTCTATTAAGAAGTACGACCAATTAACGTAAATCTTCTATTAAGGAGTACGACCAACTAACGTAAATCTTCTATTAAGAAGTACGACCAACTAACGTAAATCTTCTATTAAGAAGTACGACCAAATAACGTAAATCTTCTATTAAGTAGTACGACCAAATAACGTAAATCTTCTATTAAGAAGTACGACCAACTAACGTAAATCTTGTCTTAAGAAGTACGACCAACTAACGTAAATCTTCTATTAAGAAGAACGACCAACTAACGTAAATCTTCTATTAAGAAGTACGACCAATTAACGTAAATCTTCTATTAAGAAGTACGACCAACTAACGTAAATCTTCTATTAAGCGACAACTCTTGGGACAACGCACAAAAACAACAACAACAAAACCCCGGGTCACTTAAGAGAATGGTCGCTCAAAACAATAGAACGGATTGATTTGATTGCATACATAAATATTTACAGATTTCTCGCCAATACAATTTTTTTGGACTTTTAAAAAACATATATCTAAAACTTATGTTGCTGAGAACTCATTAGAATTGTTTCGGTAAGTGATTCTAATGATGTCTAACACCCACTTTTTTTAGCTAGCAAAGCGTCAGCTTTGATTACTTAAGTTAACAGACATCATTTTCAGGTCGATTCAAAGTTCAACGAGTGCAAACTGTCTCTGGAGACTTAATCACTAAATCCGTTAAATGTCTACGCTATATAAAAAGTAGATCTTATGAATTTCAGGAAAATTGCAAACTCTTAATGCAAGTTCATCTCCTAGGTGTTTCTAGCTCACTTGAGCACATAATGTTCCAAATATCTCTGATCGGTGTTTTCAAACTGTTGAAAATTCTAGAATATTTATCTCTCTAGGTAGAAAACAACGTGGAAAATGAAGAAATCGCTTGAAACAAGCAATTTCTTCACTTTACACATTGTTTTCTGAAACTATTTACTTGAGGGGTGTAAAAGGGAGGATTTATGTGGAAATGCATTAAAAAAGAAAATTGCTGAACGAAACAATGCTTTGCGAGCTTTCAGTGCTTTTCAGTACTTTGATTGGTATATCATTTTAGAAAAAACGACCACTTCTCTTTAAGAGATTTTGATCTTTAAAAGATGGTTTCGATTGCGGTCGCTTAATTGAAGTAGTCGCGTAAAAAAGTGGTCGCTCTAGCGAGATCGACCGCACATAAATCTACCCAGTTAAGACCGAACCATAATCTCAAAATGACTTTCTATTGATTTGAGATTTACTTGTTCTAAAGATCTTAAATAATTAAAGAGAAGGAAGATTTCGATCAGTATTTCAAAGTTGATAGTATTAAAAAACCTTATCAGCTTTTGTCAGTGTTACAAATAATCCAATAAGAAATGACAAATCTTCTAACACAGGGAAATAGAGGCGAAAGAAATTAATCTTCCAGAGTTCAATGAAAAAAGAATCTAATACATTCTCACCCTAAAGCATTTTTTTCCAATATAACCTCATTCGAGACCATCTTAAAACAATATTGTTTGAGTAAATATCTTCAGTCTCTTTCCCTCCTTGTGCCAGTAGAATTTATGGACATCGTGATGAAAAGAGTTACCATATACAAGACAAATGGACGGATCGTGGCTATGAACCAAAGAATCAATCGACCAATTAAATCATTCATTTAGACTGGAAGTGAACTTTGAACTCCAACATTGGCTGAAATGAGTATGAAGCATTCTATTGGTTTTGCCACTATATCAGACATGAAGAGCATATCATTTTTATTCCCATTTAGGCATGAAAAGAAATCGTCAAGCGTCAAGAAGCATACCTCAATGAAAAAACAGAAGGTGAAATGAATATTACATATTACATATGATTAAGGATCTTGTTCAGGTGTAAGTATACAAAATAGTTCCCTAATCATTGCTTTCAATCAGGAAAGAAACAGAACCTTCAGCATTCGAGACAGAAACAAAACCTTCAGCTACGGACAGAAACAAAACCTTCAGCTACTCTGAATGCACTAATTAATATGACTAAATTCACTATCTCAACATTAATAACAACGAGAACAACAACAAAAACAAACTCCAATGGTTTCAACTGAGATCTAAAAATACGCCATGACATATGTTAAATTTGTTCTAACAGTCTAAAAAAAGGACGGAACTGTTAATACATATATGCAGTTGAAATCTTTGCCTACTCTTTGACATTTACATGTATTTGAGAAATGGTTATGTTTGTGCTTGTTAACCCATTCCAACACAGCCCCACCTTTTTACGCCCCTCAAGAAGAAAGCTTTGGAAATCATTGTGGAAAATGAAGAAATTATTTGATACAAGCAATTTTTTCATTACCCACAATGTTTTCTATCCAAAAAAAGACGAATAAAATGCCATCAACTTGACATTGTCGTCTACCGCTTTTTTTCAATTTCGACAAGTCTAATTTTTGTTGTGTTTGAAAGGTTTAAGCAACGATAGATTGTACTTCAAATCAAAACCGTTAGCGTATTATACATACATATATATATGTACATGTGATTGCAAATACAGTAATAGTTGGTGGGAACAATGAAAAGTGCACAACTATTTTAGAAGTTTCACTTTTTAGCTCGACTAGTCGAGGAATATGGGGGCAATTACAGTCACCCGGGCGCTGGCGTCGGCGTCGGCGTCGGCGTAATGGTTTTGATAAACCTTTATGCAAGTGTCATATCTCAGTTTCTACTAATGCTTTTGCTCTGAAGCTGTGCATATGCTTTTCTGGCAAAAGCAGCCTCTAGACACAGATTCAATACTCTGATATCAATTTTAGTGAAATTTTAAATTTTTCGATCGTAGAAATTCTTGGTGCAACTAACATATTTCTTTAATAACTCATGTGCCAATCATATCATCTTCTAAGCAAAGATTCATTACAATTACATTTATTATAGTGGGGTTTTAACTCTTTTTTGACTTTGAATTTTTTTATAAAACCCTTTATGCAACTGTCACGAATCTTTAATAACTCTCTTTCTATCAATGCTATTGCTTTGAAACTTTGCACATGCTTTTGTGACAATAATGTCAGCCTCTAGATATGGGCTAATTACTCTGACATTCTTTGTGCTGGAATTTTCAACCCTTTTGTGACTTATAAATTCTTGGTAAAACCTTATATGCAACTGTCATATATCTTCCACAACTCTCTTTCTACAAATGCTATTGATTTGAAACCTTGCACATGCTTTTGAGACCATCATATCATCTTATAGGCAAAGATTCATTACAATTACATTTATTATAGACGAATTTTAACCCTTTTCGGAGTTACAAATTTCTGTTTTACTTAAGATTTTAATTGAAAGATTGTTTCATCTCTATTAGTACTTAGGTATTAAAGGTATTAAACATTATGTCGACATTGAATTGTTGTTACTATCCAGCACTCAGAAAAGTCTAGTGCTGCTGTCCTCTGACAGTTCTTGTTTTATCTTTAAACGATGTCAGTAAATGTATTGTATGTTTGTAAGTGTAGTTTGTTTATTACATATTCATGGTAACTGTAGTCAACGGGTAATTGACGGATTGCGGCTGTAAATTTAATTAAAATAATTCCTTTAGACCGGAGATGAACTTAACCTCTGATATTTGCAGACATTTATGTGGAATATTTTGTTAGTTTGGCAACTTAATCAAAAACTCAAGCTGTAGTTACGTCATTTAGGTCACCAACCAACCATTCTATATCTGCTTACGTGCTACTTACCATAATTTTTGTAAAAGTACGCCGTTTAATATCGAAGTCGACCTTTTTTGTCGGAGTTCAGTTGGCGTGGATAGTAAATAAAACAAACATTTCCAATGTATTCATGCAGACACAAAAGGACACGAGTTTGCGTGACTGCAACCGTAGAAAGGTGTTGAAGCTAATCGTAAAAACTAATATTGGCCAGCAAAGCGCCTCCTATTCTTTCAACGCTTATATCTCACGCAATGAATTCATTAATATTTATAGTGGCATTTTATGAGACAGCTCAATGCTGGAAAATCACAGTGTCTCTAATGAATTTGAAAAGAATAATAAAACAAGAGTGATTCACTGCACCAAAATATTGAAATAATGACAATAAATACTTCAGACCCTCTTTTGTAAACAATATGCATAGATGAAAATGCTGTTTATCCCATTCCAACACAAGAAAATTTTAGACTGGTCCAAATTGAAAGAAGCTGCAGACGACAGTTTCAAGTTGATGGATTTTTAATTTTTTTCGTCTTTTGGGATAGAAAACATTGTGGATAATGAAGAAATTGCTTGTTACAAGCAATTTCTTCATTGTCCACAATGTTTTCCAAAGTTTTTTTCTTACGGGGCGTAAAAAGGAGGGCTTGAGTTGGAATGGGTTATAGGAGTTTTAACCATTCTAGTATCCGATGGCTTACAGTTACCGTTCCTTGTAATAAATACACGTCACAAGTTTTATTTTCACGGTGATAATTGACCGTCACTGGCTACAGTAAAAAATCTTAAAATAGACCCAGAGAAAATGACGTTAAACCGTCATTGGTAATAAACGTAGTGAAGGTTGTTCATCACATTTTTGGTGGCCATAAGTGGAAATGTATAGTTAAGTTTGGTTTGGTTGTGCTGCGTACGAGGTACGGATATCGTCGACTTGGCCTATGCATATTAAATTTTGTTGTGTTGGAATGGGTTAAAATAGCCTTAGAGAAAATGGCACTAAACCGTTATTGGTAAGACAATGTGCTGAAGGTTGTTCATCACATTTTTTGTATTTTAAAAGGTTACGAAATTCTAATGACAAATAAGTGGAAATGTATAGTTTGGTTTGGTTGTGCTGTGTACAAGGTACGGATGTCGGTTCTAAAAATCGGCCTATGCATAGTTTACAACTTCAGCCATGTGTAAATGTCCTTTTGTACTTGATAAACTGCACCACCCACGCTTTTCCCTGAGTGAAAACTAATATCTAAAGATCAACTTCCGTGAACCTGGGATTCAATTCAACTCTACTTTAAATTCACTGTATCTTTTAGATAGATAGATATATAAATAAACAAGAGCCGTCGGAGACGGATTATGCTCCCCGAATAAGGCTTTTGTCAAAAACTGTATGCCACTATTGGAAGAAAAAAACCAAAACAACTTCTTATTGAATCCAACTATTGTTTGAGAGTTCAGTTCACAAGAAATTTGGAGGTTTGACAAACATTCAAGGAATCTGTCTGATTCGGGTCTGATTTTAGTAAAATTCAATATCATTATATGGTACAGGGTTAAATAATTTACCTTGACCATCAAAGTTATCAATGAAAAATGTCTCCATACAAAAAATGAAGACTCTAACTTGATAAGTCTTGCAGAAACAATAGACTGATTTATTTTAGAGTAGGAAATATACAAAATGTAAAGCTACATGGCATTAAGCCCCCTTTTAGCATGGTTAGGTTAATAGATAATATCGAGGCGGCATTTACAGAGAACGAGATTTTAAAAGTTCCGACCGTAAACATATTATCTCATATAATCATATTCCCAAATTTAATCTGTAGTTACAGCGTTCAGGTCGCCAGCCAATGGTTTCTTCTTTGTTTAATGTTTCTGACCATATTTTGCAAATTAACTCTTGTCATGCTGAACCCGGAATATTCCGGGTTTGGCAGGAGGTGTAGACTAAGATCAGTCTGCACATATGTGCAGTCTGATCTTAGTCTACACCTCCTGCTTGTACTTTTCCTGCCAAAGTTGTTTATAAAATTGATTTTTAAAAGAAATATTGATTTTTGAACAAAAAATTCTGTCAGCACTTTCAGCCCTTTCATTTTACAGTAATTCAGTAAGGTAATTTATACAGCATGAAAAGGGTTAAACTCGATCGATGTTCTGTCAAACTACCTTGTCGCAGGTCAGTGGGCGTGTCCAGCGATTCGTCAGTTTCAGAAATCCTAATCGAAATAAAAAGCAAAAGTATGCCTGGTCCAATATGACTCGTCTACATGAAACTTTAAAACAATTATATGAAACTATGAAGGTAAAGACCACTACAGTCATCATTCAAGCTGTATTTACGCTGTTTATGTAGCCGACCAACAATGTGCCTCTTGCTTTGTATCCCTTGTAATATACCACGTAAACCAACGTCGTTCGATATCTCCGTCAGACTGCCTTGTTAGAGATCAGTGCTCGTGGTCGGCCGTCCGTAATTTAACCATCTCCTAGCTTTTTTGTTTTTCTTTTCAAAACTTTAGTCTTGTACAATGTGATAAGAATTGCAGACGTCAATTAAATATGAGTGCACTTTGAAAAGAAACCAACTTACAGGGAAGAAAATACTATAAGAAAAGAAGCTACACAAGCAAGCAATTTCTTCTTTTCCCACGATGATTGTTTATCAGGTTAAAACTTACAGGGATATAAAATGGATGGATCTTACTGGAAACTGGTTAAAGCTCGTACTAAACCTAAATGAAGACATTTAAGGCTCGACAGTCACACAACACTAAAGTCTTACAGTACACCGATATATGTTGAATGATCCCGGGCATCAACTAATAAGTTCTCCTTGCCCAGTGAAGGTTTCCTTACATTGCGCACACAATTAGGGAGGGGGGGGGAGAGAGAGAGAGAGCGAGTGAGAGAGAGTGAGAGTGAGAGAATTAGTGAGAGAGAGAGAATGAGAATGAGTGAGAGAGAGTGAGTGAGAGAGAGTGAGAGAGAGAGAGAGAGAGAGAGAGAGAGAGAGAGAGAGAGAGAGAGAGAGAGAGAGAGAGAGAGAGAGAGACAGAGAGAGAGACAGAGAGAGTGAGAGAGAGAGAGACAGAGAGAGAGAGAGAGAGAGAGAGAGAGAGAGAGAGAGAGAGAGAGAGAGAGAGAGAGAGAGAGAGAGAGAGAGAGAGAGAGAGAGAGAGAGAGAGAGAGAGAGAGAGAGAGAGAGCACCATCACCACCAACAACAACAAAAAAAACATTGAAAGTACCATCGGCCAAGTACAAATCCATGTGGTTTTATTAGTGTAGTTGATGGATCGCGGTTGTCAATTAAACAATTGATAGGCCAATCATTTATTCAATTAGGCCGGAAGTTGACTTTGAACTCCAACATAGGCCGATATTTGTGTGACGATTTTTTGTTGGTTTGTCGACTTACAAGCCATAACTACAGCTTGTTCAACATATTACGACGTTTATGTAAATAACCAACCATTTTATCTTGCTGTTACATGCTAATGACTTTAACGTTTGCGGAAGGTCCTTGGGCCTAAGAAGATACAGCTGGACCTCAATTAATGCTAGCTTCTGAAGGCTTAATAGCTGTCAAAGAATGCGATCCAAAGGGGTAATGGTCATCACGCGATACAAACGGGGAAATCCTCATTTTTCACAAAGCCATACTTTGTGAAATATGATTTTACAAAATGGAGAAAAAAGTAGTGTTTTAAAGACAAAGCACTGAGATGACATCCGATAACGCAAATTGAACGAATGTAATTCTAAGTCTATCAAAACAATGAAAACTTTTCGCCATTTGACCAATCGCGGCTGTCAATCAAATAACCAGTGGACCAATTAAATTATTCTTTGAGACCAGAAATGAGTTTTGATCTCCGACATTTTGGTTGACCTTTTTGTTGGTTTGCGATTAAAACGTCATAACTATAGCGTATTCACGCTAACAAATTATACTACCTTTTCGTTACATGCTACAGGCCATAAACATTTCAAAATAACCCCGTTCAAAATCAAAGCGTGACTTCCTGTTGGAATCAATGGGCAGGGCTAACAAAGCAAGTTTGTGGGGCCAGCGATCGGTCAATTTTACAAGTGTTTCGGTGAAAATCATGTGACACCACTTCGGTAAATCTCGTTATTTCGAAAACATTAACAACTCATTTGTATTAAGTTTAAGTAAAATACCAATTAATCGTTTGACATCACAATATTCTTTTAAGGGGCATTTCATTCATTTCAAGCCCTTTCTCTTTCATCTAAACTTACATGATATCTTAAGTTCAAAAATGAATTGTCGCTTTAATTATTATTATTATAATTAAAATATAAAATTGACCGATCGCGTGTGTCAATCAAAGAACCAATCGACCAATCATATAAGTCATTTAGACCGGAAGTGAATTTTCAACTCCAACATCTGTATTAATTAAATGGAAGAATTTTTGTTAGTTTGGCGATTAAAGAGTCGAATCTATAACTTATTCAAGCTACAGTTATGTCGTTTAAGTCGCAAACCATTTGCTGCACGTGTCTGTCAATAAAGTTTGCAAAATAATGGCGTTCAGTATCTAAGTGGAACTTCCTATCTGAGCTAGTTGATGTAGCCAGTGGAGTCGGTGGGCGGGGCCAGCAACCCCTCAGTTGTGGGTATCTTGCAACTAGAAAGACGTGAAATGATTTGAAATGAGAATGCTTAGGTCTCAAACCACAAAGGACGCATAAAATATAAACAAGCCATCAATATTCATAGTGTGATTTACTCAATTAACGGAGATCAACCTTTGAGGCGAAAATTAGACAGTTTATGTAGATTATTACTTAAACATATATCCCGGGGGAATCAATATTTGATTAAAAAATGAAATCATGGGAATTCGAGGAATAAAATACATCACTTTATGGTATATATTCTTGTTTTCGTAAACAATATCACACAGGATGATTTATGTGGTTTAAAACCACTCCCGATCAATTTGTCAAATGTATGTCTCACCTAACGTTTTCTCCTTTTTTTTCGAACGTTTGAGAGCAACCATTCAAATACCGAAGTTCGGTCTAATGGAATAGCAAAGGATAGGTCTTATCAATTCAATGTCTCTAGCTGGAGGATAAAAACAACAAACAAACAAACAACAACAAACAAACGAACAAAAAACAAATAAATCAATAACGAATGACTATTTATATTTCATGCCATATATAATTTAATTGTTAGTTTCGTCTATCAAAAACAAGCTTTCTGATTGGTCGAAAAATTGAATTCATACCTCCATGAACAAAATTTTGAGCACGCAGTGATTTTGTATGCTTCCACACAAAATAGTCCCATACAAAAATGTAACAAAAATATTATTTTCATCTCTTAAATGGCACGTATATATACACGAGCTAATTTTTCGAAACAGTGAGGACAGACAGTCGCACTGTACAATGATTAATCTTGTATTAAGTGACCACTCAAGGGACGACCACCAAGTGGTCGCTTAAGAAGATGGTCGCTTAAGAGAATGGTTGCTAAAAACATATGTTTGTGAAATATATGAAGGATTGATTATACTGTATATAAATTATTACAGTATTCACGTAAAATCCTATGTTGTTGGAACTCATTAGAATCGTCTCCCTTAGACGATTCTAATGAGTTCCAACAACACAGGATTTAGACATAATATATATTTTAACAAATACGACCACTTCTTTAGTAGATATTTTGCTTTTTCAAAGGAAATTTCGATTGTGGTCGCTAAATGGAAGTAGACACAAAAAAGAGGTGATCGCTTGAGCAAGATCGACCGTAAATTGTTAACCACAACAGTGGTTAATTGTAATCTTCAATTTAATAAGGAAATGAAGATCCGATGATGACGAAGTTATAAAACTACACGAAAACAAACAAACAAACATCCCCCCAAAAAAAAAAATAATAAAAAAGAAACTATCGGCATTCAGATTTCCTCGCAATGGTTTCGCCAAATTTACTTCCTTAAACCCAATATCTGAAATAGCAAAAGCATTCGGGAAATATTTTTCAAAAACGGTTTCTGTTGAAAACTGTTGAAAACTCTTTGAACAAACAGATACTGCAGTTTTCCTTCCTTTTGCTTGGAAAGCAATTTCGTTTAATCAAATAAAAACTCATTCAATCCGCTATTTCGCATTAGCGAAATTATTGTGCGACAAATAATCTTTAAATGAAATTACTATTAACACCTAAAAAGCCCTAGGAACAGAATTAATCTCGGAGACAAATGAGAAATGCCACTGAAAAATTCCTCTTCATATATCCACACTTGGAATATACCTCTTCAAAAATAGAAAACGGAGTAAAGAAGACGTTATTGAAAAATCATGGCTCTTTATCAAAACAATCAATCGAATAATTAAATCATTCATTTAGGTCGTAAGTGAACTCTGAACTTCGTCATTAATGTCAACATTTTTTTGTTTGTCTAGCGACATAAACGTCGTAACTAAAGCTCATTCAAGCTGTAGTTACGCTGTTTGTGTCGCCAACCAACCATTTTCCTTTATTGATACATGATTCTGGATAAAAAAATTGCAAATTAACTCCTTTTAAATCTTGTCATGCTGAACCCGGAATATTCCGGTTTTGGCAGGAGGTGTAGACCAAGATCGGACTGCACATAACTGCAGTTTGATCTTGACTACACCTCCTGCTTGTACTTTTCTTGCCAGAAGTGTTTATGAAATTGATTTCTAAAAGAAATATTGATTTTTAAATGAAATTCTATCAGTGCTTTCAGCCCTTTGATTTTACAGCAATACAGTAAAGTAATTTAAACAGCATGACAAGGGTTAATGTCGAAGTGGAACATCATGTCGGAGACAATGTGTGTATCCAGCGGAGTCAGAGGGCGGGGCCAGCGATCCTTTAAGGAAATGTAACCATTTTTTTCTAAATTGAGAAATAAATCAAAAGCTATATGCAGAGGACCTTCACTTATTTCTCCACAATGACCTTTTTTGGTGCCCCCCCCCCAAGAAAAAAAAGATTTGGAAACATTCTAGAAAAGGAAGAAATTGTTTGTTACATTACCCCAAAAGACAAAAATTTAAACATGAGTAAATTTTGAATGAAAAATACATAAACAAATAGATATGAAAATAAAAATAATTTCACCAACGAAAAATTGTCATCTGCAACATCTTTGAATTTGGACCATTCTAAGATGTTGTTCTCTCATGAAGGGGAAAGTTTAATTCCGATTTCCCGTTAATGTCGTTGTTGCCATGTTAAAGATTGTGAAGGTCAATAACATTTCAACTTTTAGCCGAGAATAGACTCCGACGGGAAGTTCCACCTCGATTTTAAACGACTTTTTTCGCTAATTCTTTGTAACAAAAAAGAAGAATGTTTGATTTATGATCTAAACGTCGTAATTACGGATGGATTAAGTTGTTAATCAGGTCGCCAAACCAACAAAAATCCTTCACATAAATGTGGGCGGATGACGGGGTTCAAAGTTCATTTCCAGTCTAAATGAATGAATGAATTTGTCGACTGGTTATATGATTGACATCTGCGATAATTCAATTGAGCGCACGCGTGACGTTTCCAACCATTACATATGTGCTCCAAGTAAAGACTCTGATCAGCCTGTTCATCCGGACATGCTGAGCGGAGTCTTCACTCTGCGATACTGACCCAAGACTTCTTTAAACAATCAGCTAATGTTCTTATTGTCCCGAATGGCTGTCCAGGGTGCTCAATGTGTGCGAGTCACGCACATGCGAAGTGGTTAGAAATGTCACGCATCAATTAGACTCAATTAGAATAAAACATCAAAAACGGTTTGAATGTTGGTCGAACTTGTAATGATAATCTATGAGACATCAAATATCGCTGAGCGAACAAAACTTAATAACAACAGCTTGACCCTTTCCTGTTTTGCTAAATTTTAGACTTGACCAAATTTAAAGGCAGGTATCGATGTTCCAGAAACCTAGATAGAAAAAAAACACAAAAAAAACAAAAAACAACAACAACAACAACAAAAACTAATTGCCGAAAATACCCTCAAACGATCATATAATACTTGAAGTTGGGTGAGGTATTATCTTGGCGGTAATCTAATAAGCCTAAAGTCTTTTTTTATATATCGAAAAGATTCAGCGGAATTTCAGGTCATTTTTAATCACAGAATTCGGCTGTCGACATTGAATGACCTCATTTGCATATGACCCATTGTCAAATGAAGGTAACAAATTTACTAGCGAAACAGCCAACGTCCTAAATCATGTCACATGAAAGGGTTAGCGGAAAACTACGGTAAGTTTTTACATTCGTCATAACACTTACGACAGTTTTTGACTGATCTTTACAGATTTGAAGACCGGCTAGCGAACATGACTCCTATTGACGTAACGATGACGTTGGTTTGATGTAATTTAAACTAAATGCAGGGTTCCAACGGTTATTCGCACCACGTGAATGATCCTATATCAGAGGTCTAGGTAAGAGGGGGTTGACAACATTCTAAAATCTATATTTCTCAGCGAAACCCTATATTGTTCGTCGAGACGATTCAAATGAGTGCCTATAACATAGGGTTTCTGGTAGAATTGGTGAAATAATTTCATTTGAAATACAAATTACGCCATCTATCTCTATAGTCAGCCCGATTAGCTCAGTTGTTAGAGCACTTGACTTCAAACCTCAAGATCACGGGTTCGAGCCCTGGGCTGACCATATTAACTAACTAACTAATTGTCTTTCGGGTGAGACGTTAAACGGAGGTCCCATGTGACGATGCTATCCATCAAGCACGTTAAAGAACCAGGCGGAGCTCTCAGTATTTTCATCCTGTATCCTTGCACTATCCCCCGTAACAACTAACCGTCTTCTGGAGGCGTCGTTCATATGGGCATGTGCTACGGTAGCGACGATAAATATACGGAAATACACACATGCCATCTATCTGTGGTTCTGCTATATTCTTTGCAGCTATCTTGGATTAATCTAAAAATAGACTATCCTATGTAGGCTATTAGGGAAATACCCTGCTTGTTTCTGTTAAACCTTTCCTGTACAATCCCTGATTTTACGTCCCTGTGATTCTATACTTGAGAAAACATTGCGGGAAAAGAAGAAATTACTTGTAACAAGCAATTTATTCTTTTCCCACAATATTTTCTACACTGTATGTTGGTTACTTTTCAATTTGCGTTGACTTTTAATTGTCGTCTGCAACCCCTTTGAATTTGGAAAAAACTGAAATTTTGAAAAACAGGAAAGGGTTAAGCGACCTCAGATTTTTGAAAAACTACTTTTCGGAATATCAAATTCAAATAGTATATGAGCGAAAATAGAAATAATTAAAATCTGTGACAAGAAAATATATCGATACTTACCTTTAAATATTTTGCAGTCGAAAAATAATAACAAAAAAAAAAAAAAAAAAAAACAAGAGCACCGCCCATGGTACAACGCTCGGCTGCAGGTGCTGGATAATGCAAAAAATCTAAGTCAAAAAAGGGCATAACTCTTACATAAACGCTTTTAAAGTTATTCCCCTTGATAGTCTAGATAGTTCTTGTGATGGTCAATACACAGAACAGAACATACATTTTATTTGACAGGTACAAATTGTACATAGACGTGATTTCAGGGTTTAGTACATAAATCGGTCAAATCTCACTCATATGCTAACATGCCAAGTTTCATGAGAATATCTTCAATAACAACAGAGATATGACTAAGGTTAAAGTTTGTCACGCCAACGCCGACGCACACAACGCCAGGGTGATGACAATACCTCGGGTTTTCTCCGAAAATAGCCGGGCTAAAAATAAAAATAACCATTCAGTAGAAAATGATGTGGAAAAAATGCTTGATGCAAGCAATTTCCTCTGTTTCTACAGTGTTTTTAAATACAGAGGCGTAAAACCACGAATTAAACTGGAAAGGGTAAATAAAAATCGGATATAACGGACTCAGCGCACAAGAAAAGAGTATTATTTGAGATTCAATGAAACACCGTTCTAATCTATTTTGGCTTGTTTGGTTTCGTTACAAATCCCACACCAAGTAGACAACATGTAAATGAATCCAACTTAATCTTATTTTAGTCTCACTGGAAGGCTGGCCTACACTAGGGTTGGCAGACAATCTATGGAAATTGAATTAATGGGAAAACTGTTCACAGTAAATCAATTGGTAATAAAATCATTGTGTCGAATAACTCATCTGGGTCTCTGTAAACAACTAATGACGGCGTGCAGACGAGAGATATATTATTGTGCCTTTTAAAGGCCAACAGTGAACACTAATATTGCATTCCTATAGAATAAATGTTAACATTACACATATGTATAGAAAATCGTAAAAATATCAAGTAATATTTAATTCAATTTCAGTTAATAGGAACTGACTCGAAGCGACAACGAGACCCAGTGACCAAGCTATAAGGTATTGGCTATTGATCTGGCTAAGGTGAAATTCACATGTTTAAAACAAACGAACAAACAAACAAAAAACAAAAAAACAACAACAACAACAAAAAAGCCCCGACAATCTGTCCAGCCATCTTGAAATGAACTTTGCCTAAGACACTTAAAATACATGAAAAAAAAATAAGTAAAAACAACATCGATCAGAAATAAAGACGTTTCAGTGCATTTAAGAATTTGTCGAATGGTAGCAATATTTGCAGCCAACTTGGAAACAAGTAGCCGTTAACATCTGACTTTCATGCTTGTCCGAGGTATTGATTAGATGTATCCATACAACCAAATTTGAAGAATATCGAAATAATTATGAATCAGTTATGGTATGCCAGGAGATTTGCCAGTGGCAGCCGTTTTGATAACAATTTTTGAAATATGAAGTATAAAATTCGAAACTAGAACTAGTCAGAGATATTTAAGGTAGATATTTATTAACACAATTTGATGACAACCGAATGATTTATTGAATGTCGGCGCATTTTTCAATTATCAGCTGTTTAGTAACATTCTTGAAACCGAGTTCATTCGTTAAATCCCCCATTCAAAGTTGTCTTAGATATCGAAAAGAACCACACATACACAAAATTTGACATAAATTTGTTAAGAAATAAAGAAGTTATTGCGTATTAATGGATTTTTCAACCGGCAGCCATCTTTGGAACTGAAATTTGGTGAAAACTGAAATTTGACCTTATTACCAATAATAAAGGTAAAGATACACATTATAAAAAATCTTTGAGAAATAAGGAAGCAAAAGAAAGAAGAATAAAAAGAGGAACAAAGAGAAGAGCAAATACACCTATCGTGGAAGCCATCTTGGAAAACGAGCTAATCAATGAAACGTCCAATTCGAACTCGATGAGAGGTATCCACACGTGAAGAAAGCGCGTTGAGAAAGAAAGAAAGTATTGTGTGTCAAAGCATCGGGTAGACGGACGGACAGACTGAGCTGATACTACAGGGCTTCTACCACCTCTCGTTGGCAGGACCTTATAATAAATAACATGATTTCACACTCAGCAGACCATATCTTGAAGAAAACTACAATGCTGAAAACTTGATAAATGGTTTACAGCAACCAGTTTCTCATTTAACGTTAATGCATGAATTATTAGATATGTTCTGAAAATATTTTTACCTAATAACTTGAGCCCCATAATACTCCTCATACATCCTTAGACAAGAATGTATCAGGGGCATTGAGGCCTCGCAAATATTTCTTTTATTATTATACAACGTAAAATGAGAAAAATATTAACAACTTGCTAGGTTAGTTTACAGTTTGCCCACTTAGCCCATTACCAGATGGCAAAATTTTAGATTGGTCCAAATTGAAGGAGTTGCGGGCGACAATTCAAAGTTTATGAAATTTTAGATTTTTTCAACTTTCTGGGTAGTAAATATTGTGTCAAATGAAGAAATTGCTTGTTACAAGCAATTTCTTCATTTTACACAATACTTTCCAAAATTATTTTCTTGAGGGGCGTTCAAAAGCTTCACTGTGTGGGAATGGGTTAAAAGGAAAGTATTAAATTTCAACTTTTTTTTTACCTGGGAAGTTATTGTATAAATAGTATTCAATTTGGAAAAGAGTAATGCCAAATTTGTCACTTGGTCATTATCTGTCACTTGGACATTTGACGTAAGAAAACAATATTTTCCCATAACGTGACAAAAGTACATGCAATAATGAAAAGGAGCAACTGTTCCGAGTTTGAAAGCAGTCCCTAAATGTATATCCTCTAGACATAAATAATGGGACATACAGAAACCCAAACGCTCTTTTCTCCCCACTCATACACCGAAAGAGATAACCCTGTATACCATTCCGACTTTCACATAACAGGGGTATCAAAATATTTAAAACTTTTAATTCAATCGTGAAATTGAAGCTAAAACGTGTTTTATGTTATTTTGCCAACCTTTCCGCCCTTTCTTGGCGGCTGTTTAAAGTTGTCCCCTTAGACGAAAGTTGTCGTGTGTAGCTTGACGACTCTGCACCTTGGTGTATGCTGCAACATTTTATTCATTTCATAATTCCCGTATTGACCAGTCCATGTCTGCCTTTTACAGTTAGATTGGAATGCACAACAATAAAGTCAATATACACAACTTTCTTAATCAACTGCCTTAGCAATAGCAAATAACCTTAAAGCGTACCTTTTTAAGACTGCATGCCACGTCACGCTCAACCCATCTGCCGCTACATTTGTGTTCCAAAACGAGCGAAACGTGTAAACTAGAGTCAATTTATGTAGAAATTATATAAGGTTGTTAAACGGATTAACACATATGATTTTCCTAACCATTTATATACTTCAAAATTAACTTCCCATAGCTGATTCTGTCAATATTCATGTAACTGTTTGATCATTTCGTTTAAGTAATATCGTAAGCTGATGGCAAACAAAACGATCTATCTGATGTGGAAACCTTTAAGTAAAGACTTTTTTTTTGTAAAAGAACGTCTTTGGATATGTGTTTAGAGTGTTTCTCTTATATATGTTCCACTGTAAGTATGACATATAGCAATTTCTTTTCAAGATGTTATAAGCCTTAGACTTATGATAACAAGCGCCGAATTCACCAGACAAAAGCCAGGAAAGAAGAGAAGCGGAGTTGTTGGGACAAATTCAAACAGCAGCTCAGTTTGTTTCTGTATAATAATTCGTCGTCCTCATTCTAAAACGTCGTAACTACAGCTTCAATCTAGCTGTAGTTACGACGTTTTAGAATGACAACGACAATATTCTCTCAATCCTTTTCTCTACGCTTAATTAAGTAAT
This sequence comes from Fragum fragum, assembly GCA_946902895.1. NCBI lineage: Eukaryota > Metazoa > Mollusca > Bivalvia > Cardiida > Cardiidae > Fragum > Fragum fragum. The sequence goes on from OX336375.1 coordinate 21,178,981, forward strand.
ATTTCTTGCACTTCTACACACAGGTGGTAAGTTTTCTCATGTAGTGTATAGGATACGCATATCATTTTCTAAGCACAAAACGACGTCTCTAAAATGTGTCGATATTTTTCAATCAAGTTAAGGGTTTTTATGGGACTTGCTTTATTCTGTAATGATAATATTTTCAAAGCAATTGTAATAGCTCATATGTTTATTTATCAAGCACGGATACCATTAAGATACTCTATAACTCACGCACCATTTCTCGATAAGGCGATGGGACCCTTTTCTTTGTAGGACAAAACTTTTAGTACACTCCGAAAAATAATTTGAAACTGACATGTTATAACTTATCAGAATATGTATATAAAAAGGACGTTTTAACTCTATGTTATTACGCGTCATTGTCATTTTTTGGTTAAACATCAATGTTTAGATTATAATTCAGTTCCGTTAACCCTTTCCTGGCTTTTAAATTTAAGACCTGTCGAAATTCAAACGTTTTGCAGACGACAATTCAAAGTCGATTTTATTTGAAAAACGCTCGCTTTCGTAAGGAAGAAAAATTGTGGAAGAGGAAGAAATTGCTTATAACAAGCAATTTCTTCATTTCCCACAATATTTTCTCAAGCATGAAGACATATGGTCGAAAAAAATCAGGGATTGAACAGGAAAGAATGAATGCAGTCCAGACGATGTTTGGTTGCAAGTTAAAACATCATTATGATAACTATTTTTCAATTAGTATTTTTTACTGAAATTCACAAGAATAGTATTTAGTTCCAATCTCTTTACTGAGAAACAAATGTTCAAAGTATTAGAGGAGTTCAGAAATATTAGCGACAGCGCATAAACTAAACGCTTTCAATTTAGTTTCCTTTATCAAGATTCAAGTGTTTTGACTGGCGGAATTTTGTTTCATACTTCCACGAATAGAATTTAGCGTACGTATGTATTTTGTATGCTTGAGCACAAAGTAGATCCATAAAGTTTTATTCAAATCCCTTTGTTTTCTTGATTGAATTGAATACATAGAAATAAAGAAATTATTTTTTATTTTCGTTGGGGTATGAGCTTTAAACTCCAATCACACTAATACATGAATTTGCTTATCGTACCCATAGAGTATGATATGTTTTTACGTTCAAATCTATTTTTTTCATACATTTCTAAACTGAACACCAAAATAACGTATGTAATAATTATGCACGACTCTCGCCCCTTTGCATCAAAAATACAATTATACCGTTTATTCTATAACAAGCAACAATCAACGATCTACCTTAACAAATTACCACACAATGACGCTTTTTGACATCCCTCAAACCAACAAAAGGAACACATCATGGCAAACGGAGAAATTGCTTGTTACAAGCACAAGCAACAAGCAATTTCTTCATTTTTCTCAATATTTTCTGGCCGAAATATAGAGAAAAAGTCATAACAATTTAATTGCCGTTTGTAACTCCTTTCAATTTGGACCAGTCTTTAATCTTAGTCTTCTGGTAACGAGATAAAAGGGAATGGGGAGAGAAATATCAATTATGGTTCTGACAATCGAACACAAACCTTCTGGGACGGTCTGTCTTCTGTAATGTTGATTTTGAATAATAGCTAATAGACAATCCTATCTGGCATGAAAGAAAGGCCCACATTTACGTGATATCGCATCCGCCATATTACGAACGCCAATACATATAACTCTATCTTAGCCCTTGTCATGCTGAACCCGGAATATTCCTGTTTTGGCAAGAGGTTTAGACAAAGATCAACCTGCAAATTAGTGTAGTCAGATCTTGGTCTTCACTTCCTGATTGTTCCTTTTCCGTTAGAAAATAAATAAATAAAATAGATAAATAAAATAAAAATATGACCCTAATTAAGACTTTCCAATGCTTTCAGTCCTTTGATCCTTTGAAGCAAATCCGAATAGGATTTTAATTCAGCATGACAATGGTTAAGAAAATGTTAATGTTATCGCGGACGGTTTGAAATCGTTAACAAATAACTCTAGCTGATATAATTTGCTCACGGTGTGTCATTTAACCCTTCCCACACAATAATGCTTTTTAATCCTCCCTATGAAATGCATTGGAAAACATGGTGGACAATGAAGAAATTCATTGCAACAAACATTTTCTTCATTTTCCACAATGCTTTCTATCAAGAATTTTGAAAAAAAAATAAAAAATAAAAAAAAAAAAAAAAATAAAAAAAAATTTCAAAAACTATAAATTCTCGTCTGCAACTAATTCTAATTTGGTCCAGTCTAAAATTTTGTCGTCTTGTAAAGGTTTGATTTACAAATACATTTATATTTTTCGTGTGCTTTCAATTGTGATACCACTCAGAACGATTCAGTTGTAAAATCTGACTAGATTTGCTGAAGTTTTAGATTTTTTCAGTTTGACCTAGATATTACCCCATTCCCATACAATCCCGCCTTTTTTCGCCCGTCAATATTTATTTGTTTGAATTGGGTTTGACGCCGCTTTTTACAATTTTTCAGTCATAAGCAGCGGCTTGAGCACCTAACAATGGATTCCTGGTCTATCCCATACTAGTACCACCATTACATTCTTTCCTAGCCTCCAGCTGCTATCCCACTTAGGTTTACGATTAATGACCGATTGGTGAGAATCTCGAAAAGGATATGTGCCGCCGCCGGGGATCGAACCCATGACAACCCATGTTTGAAGATTGGAAATCGGATGCGCTACCAACTGCGCTTTGACGGCGGTCACGCAAATCGAGAAAACTGCTTGTGATAAGTTGATAACATCGTGGAAAATGAAGAAATTACTTGTTACAAGGAATTTCTTCATTATCCACAATATTTTCTACTCGAAAAGACAAAGTTTTTTTTTAAAAATTTTATCAAAATGAAACGGATGTCTGTTTCTTCTTTCAAATTGGACCAACCTTAAATACTGACATCTTGTTATGGGTTAAACGCCGTCATTTTGCGCAATCTATTATCTGGAACATGTAAAAAAATACAAAAATAAAATGATTCGGTTGACGACCTTAACGCCGTTACGTCAACTAGAATAAGCTGTAGTTCCGAAGTTCAAATCGCCAAATCAACAAAATAGAAAGGCTAGACATAATTGTTGGAGTTCAAAGTTCGTTTCCGGCTAAATGAACGATTTGATTGGTCAGTATTGGATTGACAGCGGCGATTCACCATTTAGCGTTGCTGCTAGTTTTCTTTACCCTTGTCATGCTGTATGAAATACCTTACTGAATTGCTGTAAAACCAAAGGGCTGAAAGCACTGATAGAACTTGTTGTTCAAAAGTCAATATTTTTTTTAGAAATCAATTTCATAAACACACCTGGCAGGAAAAGTAAATGCAGGAGGTGTGGACCAAGATCAGACTGCACTTATGTGCAGGCTGATCTTGGTCTTTACCTCCTGCCAAAACCGGAATATTCCGGGTTTAGCATGTCTAAGGTTAATTAAAAATAGGTATGAAGTGAAGTTATTATGCTCTGTTTTACCGCAATGATTTGTAGCCTTTATTAGACACAATCACTAATGTCCCGCCACAGAGTTCTAAAATTACTGACTATATTCAAAGACCCGAAGGAATTACGTGATCATTTTGTGGAAAAAAATATTCATTCCATTTATGAAACAACCACGATCTATTATCAGAAATTACATTCAAATCTCAGGTGACCATTTGTAATAATATTGGAGGGTCGTTATATCTAATCAAAATCAAATAAACAAACGATCGAACTATATGCGAAAAGTATATCTCATTTGAGTTTATGATTTGAAAAACTTTACAAAATAAACTGGAATATTCACAAGAGAAATATGATCGACATAACAAATAAAATACATTGTACTAGTGTTTAAGATCGAAAAAATGACTTTTCATTTCAGTTTTCTATAAGGCATTTACTTAATTCTGCAAAAACGTAACAAGCATGTATTAAAAATTGGGATATTATTTTCAGATTAGGAAATGTGTATTTCATCTTTAATTATTCTTCAAAAACCTGCTTTGAAATGATCTTTATGAAATTGAAAGTTCAATTAAAGGAATGATTCTTTACCGTTATTCTAAATTTATTTTTTAAACCTATTCCCATCCAACAAAATTTCTGACTGGTCCAAATTGAAGGTATCTACAGACGATAATTTCAAGTCGATGGAATTTTAAATTTGTTCTTCTTTTTAGATAGAAAACAGAGTGGATAATGAAGAAATTGCTTGTTACAAGCAATTTTTTTCATTTCCACAATGTTTTCTAAATCTTTTTAATTAAGGGGCGTAAACGGAGGGCTTAAGAAGGAAGAAGGGCTTTATTTACCTTGCGGTCGATCTAAGAAAAATACCTTTTTCTGTGAAACGTAGGAGAGTAAGCTGTCCAATGAAATAATGGATATAGATTCTAGTAGTTAAAGTAAACAGTCAAAATTGATACTCATATTAATTTAGAAAATCCGTCTTGATTTTGATGGTATTAAAACAAATGGATTCATATAAACTAAAGAATTATTTTATGCCGAAGTTTGCCTTTTTCTCTTTTTCAGAAAATAAGGAAACAAAGATTATAAATCTAACGTATAATAATCTAATTTTAGTTTCCGGCGTTTTGACTGAATGAAATTTATTTTTCATACCTACATAAAAATAATTTGAATTCGCTACTGTTTTTCTTGCGCACAAGGATTCAATTTTTTATCCATTTTGCTTTTTGTATTACCAATTGATTCACTGTGAAATTCAATTTCCATAGATTGTCTGCAAACCCTAGTGTAGGTCAGTCTTCTACTAAGACCAAATTAAATTAAGTTGAATAAATGTACATGGTGTCTACTTCGTGAGGGAATTTTAGCAAAACCAAACAAACTTAAATAAACAAGACCATTTTTCAACAAATGAATAAATTTTGATTTCGTTATTTCAAAATAATGAATAGAAGCGATCGTCTATGACGTAAGTAATATGAGCCTATGCGTGACATTTCCAACGATTTCGCATGTGCGTGACTCGCACACATTGAGCACCCTGGACAGCCATTCGGGGCAATTAGAACATTCGCTGCTGATTGTTTAAAGAAGCATTGGGTCAGTAGCTATCTACAGAGCGCAGAGTGAAGACTCTGATTAGACTGTGCGGATGCACAGGCTGATCTGAGTCTTAACGTGGCGCACACGTGTAATGGTTTGAAATGTCATGCAGGTGCTTATATATGCATTCCACAAAACGCACTAAACACATCACAAAGGATAGGGCAAGCAATACATAGCTACCAGTATAAATACAGAGTCTGTCTAGCTGCTTGGACCATTTTTTTTATACATTTTTCAAGATTCTAAATCGTACACATAGACATTAGATTAAAAAGATATTCTTTTGATCTGTTCGACGAGTAATATAAATGAGGTATTCATGACCACAACCTTGATATTCTATTCATACAAGAGGCCCAGTGGGCCTTAACGGTCACCTGAGTAAAAGAGCACCAAGACAAGTGATTTTGTTTGAAAGAATTAGAAAAAGGTTTGGTTGAAATCCACTCAGTAGTTCTTGAGAAGAAGATGAAAATGTTTAAAAGTTACCAAAAATGACCCCCTTTTGGTCCCCATTTTAGGCTTCCCTGACCTCCAGCCTTTTAATTTTCACAAATCTGTATAATCAGTACCCAATGATGCTTTTCACCAAGTTAGTTTGAAATTGGCTTAGTACTTCATCAGAAGAAGGTGAAAATGTGAATTTTTTAACATGATGAACTTTGACCTCTGGGTGTGGCCCCATACATGACCCCAGGGACACGAATTTCACAATTTATAATAAACTGTCCTAGTTGTCATGCACACAGAATATTTAAGCCCTGGCATTAACAGTTTATTAGAAGAAGATTTTTAAAGAAGTACCAAAAAATACCCCCTTTTGCCCCCTATTTGGGCCCCTTTGACCCCCAGAACCCCTATTTTCACAAACTTGAATTGGCATCCCCCAATCATGCTTTCTACCAAGTTTGGTTGAAATCCGCCCAGTAGTTCTTGAGAAGAAGAAAAAAATATTTAAAAGTTACCAAAAATGACCCCCTTTTGGTCCCCATTTTAGGGCCCCCTGACCCCCCAGCCTTTTTATTTTCACAAATCTGAATAACCATTACCAAATGTTGCTTTTCACCAAGTTTCTTTGAAATTGGCTTTGTACTTCATCAGAAGAAGATGAAAATGTGAATTTTTCAACATGATGAACTTTGACCTCTGGGTGTGACCCCATACATAGCCCCAGGGGCATGAATTTCACAATTTATAATATACCTGTCCTAGTTGTCATGCACACAAAATATTTAAGCTCTGGCATTAACGGTTTATTAGAAGAAGATTTTTAAAGAAGTACCAAAAATTACCCCTTTTTGGCCCCTATTTGGCCCCTATGACCCCCAGAACCCCTATTTTCACAAACTTGAATTGGCATCCCCCAATGATGCTTTCTACCAAGTTTGGTTGAAATCCGCCCAGTAGTTCTTGAGAAGAAGATGAAATATTTAAAAGTTACCAAAAATGACCCCCTTTTGGTCCCCATTTTAGGGCCCCCTGACCCCCCAGCCTTTTATTTTCACAAATCTGAATAACCATTACCAAATGATGCTTTTCACCAAGTTTCTTTGAAATTGGCTTTGTACTTCATCAGAAGAAGATGAAAATGTGAATTTTTCAACATGATGAACTTTGACCTCTGGGTGTGGCCCCATACATGACCCCAGGGGCATGAATTTCACAATTTATAATATACCTGTCCTAGTTGTCATGTACACAAAATATTTAAGCTCTGGCATTAACGGTTTATTAGAAGAAGATTTTTAAAGAAGTACCAAAAATTACCCCTTTTTGGCCCCTATTTGGGCCCCTATGACCCCCAGAGCCCCTATTTTCACAAACTTGAATTGGCATCCCCCAATGATGCTTTCTACCAAGTTTGGTTGAAATCCGCCCAGTAGTTCTTGAGAAGAAGATGAAAATGTTTAAAAGTTAACGGACGACGGACGACGGACGACGCACGACGCACGACGGACGACGCACGACGCACGACGACGGACAAACGATGATTGCAATAGGTCACCATGACCATTCGGTCAGGTGACCTAAAAATGGCATGATTTTTGTGATATATCAATTAAATCCTGAAGTTCTTCAATGCAAGATATTCCGAAAAACTCATTGCGCCGTTTGCAAAATGACGTCAACATGCATTACTTGGCGTTAAGTATTTTCAAGGTATCAAATAAGGTGTTACTAGAGGCTCTAGATCGTTTGCACAGATTTTACACAAGTGTAATATCTTCCGTGTAATATCGAAAATAGTCAACGGGTTTGTTTCGCTCCCCGGTTTTAGGTCATACTGTATTTTGTGATCGTGTTTAACCGCGCAATAATGCTTTTTCCCCGATGAAGAATGCCAAAAACGCGAAATAAAGTATAGAACCAAATTTAATCAAATACTGAAGATGCCAAGTGGTGCTTACCTTATTTTTAACCATTTCCCCGTTTTGCAAAATTTTAGACCTGTCCAAATTAGAAGGTTTTGCAGAATAAAATTAAAACTAAATCAAATTTGAAAAATGACCGTTCAGTAGGGTAGAAAATTTTGTGGAAAAAGAAGAAATTGCTTGTCACAAGCAATTTCTTCTTTTTCTACAATGTTTTCTCAATTATAAAATCAAATGGACGTAAAAAACGAATTGAATAGGTAAAGGTTAAACAACATACAGAGAGTACGCAAAACATGTCAAGTATAAGTTGTTATGTCTTATTGTTCCATCACCTCATGGTAGCGCGTCGGACTGTCAATCTAGAGGTCCCGGGTTCGATCCTCGACGGCGGCACTCATCCTTTCCGACTAGTTGTCTCCCACCAATGGGTTGATAATCGTAGACCTATGTGGGATAGCAGCTGGAGGCTAGGAAAGGATGAGATGGCGGTACCGGTGTTAGAAATACCAGGAATCCATTGTTAGGTGCTCCAGCCGCCGCGATATGACTGAAAGATTGTTGAAAGTGGCGTATAAACCCCATTCAATCAATGTATCACCTCATGTAAAATGAAGGACTCCCCCGGATCCATTTTTGAAGGGATAATCTACACTAACGGCATTACTACAGTTTTCAACGTTGCCCCTTTCCTTATATAGTTTGTTAAGAAGCGGTAAGAATATGTTTGTGTTTTATTGAGGTTAGAACATAAAAACTTAACCACACTATATGAATATGCAAAACACAAAATTATTCTTCGTGCTTCATACTTTAGCTTGATTATGTTTTTAGGCTCATTGTCATTCGAAACCACGAAATTATTCGATTCATTTCCTATAATGGATTGCCATCAGGCAAAACAAAGCAAATATTTCGAGTAAGATTATATGAATCTGCTTTGTGCTCAACTTTTCAAAAAAAATTGCATGCTCGAAATTTTGTAAACGGAAATATCGAAACACACCAATCAAAACACGTGAATGATAATTATGTATCTTTGTTTACATTTTTCTCTCTAAGTCGTAAAAATAGCTTTTCTAAGGTAACTTAGTTTCGCTAACCTTTTCCAGCAAAATCCCTTGCTTTTAAGTCCCTGTGATCAATCAAATTGAGAAATATCAGAGCATTGAGTGACGGGACTTTTGAAATCGATTTCATTGGTTAGAATTGACGGATCGCTATCCCCGCCCACTGTTGCGCAGGTGGTACGCCACCACTGACTCCTACACGAAGTTCCACTCCGATATGAACTGCTTTATTTGGCAGAATTTATGGCCAATAACATATAATAAAAAAAGTAAAATGTTTGTTTATTGACTTAAAGGTCGTAACCATAGCTTGAATAAATGTTTCAAATAGATGTCAGCCAGTTTCGGAGTTCAAAGTGCACTTCCTGTTTAATGAAAGATTTGATTGGTCGCTTGATTCATTTTCCGTAATGGCGGTGTAAACATGCGTTTTTGGATATCTTTTTGGGGTAGCAGCAGGAGGAATCAAACAACTTCTTGGAAGTATTTTTAAGGCCATCACCCTGGGATCATTTCTGTAAAATTTCATGAAATCTGAAGGTTAGTTTACGAGAATTTGTTCTTTATTTCTATGTAAATTAGAAGTACCAATAATATAGGGACTAGATAAAGTACATCAGCATAACCTGAAGTATTTTGGTAGATGATGCTACATATGAAATTTGAGATCTCTAGGCCTTGCAGTTTAGGAGGTGAATATTTTTTAAAGAAATCATCAGGAATACTTCTGGTTGCCATAGCAACTTGATTTGTCAATCAATTAAAATTCCCTGAAATATTTTGATGGCCATAACAAGGACCATTTCTGTGAAATTTCATTGAAATCTGATAGGTATTTACAAGAAATTGTTCTCAATTGTTATTAAGTACCGACAATATACGGCATCAACTTAACTTGAAGATACAACAAATAAGTTTCAAATAGATGTCAGCCAGTTTTGGAGTCCAAAGTGCACTTCCTGTTTAAATGAAAAATTTGATTGGTCGATTGATTCTTTGATTACTAGCAGCGATTGGTCACTTCCCTTAAGGGAATACAAGATTTAAAACTAGAATCTAAGACAAATTGAATGAATGTAAGCATTTTTTTTAAAATGTGAGTTCGATATTTCGAGATTATATATTTTGAGGTGGCACCGACCCAGATTGTCTATCTTATCCGTTAATATTTTCACTACATTAAACCAAGTTTGTTTTTTGCAAGTTGATTTTACAACTATTCATATTTCTATATTTCCACAGAAAGATAAAATTGATTTAAACAAATTAATGGAAAAATAACACTTCAACCAGTCAAGCATGACTTCACAAACAGTTTGATAATGCGTTCTATTGCAGAAAAATACAGAATATCTATTTTCAATAATTTCATTATCACGTGATTTATCACGACTGGTTTTCCATTTAACGAAATTTGCATTGATTCGCTCCCAACAATATTGAAGAGAACCCGTCGAATGTAACAGAAACAAGATTAGTTTGGGTTACATTTACATTTTGTCTTTCCTAATTATGAAGACAAGACTGAAAAGCTCGGCACACAAATCAACAACAGCACAGTTTAACCCATTGTCAAACGACACAATTTTACACTTGTCTAAACTGATAGAGGTTGCAGACGACAATTCAAAGCTTATGTAAATTCAAATAATAAGTGTCAAATGGTGTAGAAAAGGGTAGTGAGAAAAGGAGAAAAATTGCTTGTAACAAGGAATTTGTTTCGCCTTCGCTCACAAAGTTTTTCGATGTTAACTTAATGTACCGCGTAACAATGTGTGGAAATGGATTAATGCCCGTCCGTTGCTAGATTATATACTACTTTAAATTTTCTGATGATCACTTTTTTTCTTGTTAAATATTTTTGTATCTTGAAGAAGTAACAAAAGTATTTTTGTATTTCCTAGAACTTAAGTGTTTTGGTTATTAGCATTTTGTTAAAGATCGAATATTTCAGTGTTATTTTGAGATTAAGTCTTACAGGAAGGACGTAACTGTAAAAAATCAACATGTGGTGTCATGAAAATAAAGAAATCTAGTTCTTAAAATAATAAAAGTTTTATGTACTTTGATTGCGTGTGTGATTTCCCCGAGCTCCATTTACCTCATATACAATATACCCTCATAATGCTGATAAGCCTCCTGATCACAAATTGTGGAATTTGATCACATTCTTCAAAAAGAGCCTGTCTGAGCTCCTATACAGATGCTGGTTACACGGGGTGTGATGAAACAGCTGTCTGTAATATATCCTAAGTATGCTCTATTGAACTCAGGTCTAGCTCGTCATTTCATTGGGACGATTGTGTCTTGTTCAAGATATTGATCAGTGAAGAGAGCTCTATGTGCACGCGTATATTGCCAACGGTCAGAATGATATTTTCACCAGGAGCACCTGCATACGAACGAACGTAAACAGCCAAGATCTCGTTTACGTATCTGAGAGCCGTCAGCGTGCCGTTGCCAATGACACGAAGTCCGTATTTCCCTGAGCACTTATTTTCGCTAACCAGAGATCGGTCTTGTATCTCATTGGTTGAGCGTTCTCGCCGCCGGCATGCGAGTGCCTAGCATTCCGGTCTTAATTAGCCGGTTCCACATCTGGAGTCAAACCAATGGGACATACTAAGGACACTAGCAACATGCCTTGTGGGTTAACCAAGCATCCCAAAACCCTATTCATCTCATCGTTACTAAGATGACGTCTTAAACGTCTATCTGTCATATTGAAATGGAAATCGATCTAAAATTGTTGATAGCTTTGTTGAAAAATCGTTAAATGTACCAACAGTCGTGAAGATGCAATGCAAAATAAAAACACGTTAAAGGGATATGTCTTTTCCTGAGATCCTTGTGGGTAGCATAGATGCCGAATCGACATTTTTGCTACACGGTCCGAATATTAAACTATCTTTATATAAAAAAAAAAAAAAAAAAAAAAAAAAAAAAAAAAAAAAAATAAAAAAAAATAAAAGCAAAAAAAAAATTAAAAAAAATTGAGTTGTTTTAGTTTGAGCATTGAATTATTAAACGAAAAAGTGAACTTAGCCGATTTTGAGTAGTATATATTGTTACCCCTTTTCTAGCGTATAATTTAATCTAATATAGAATAGAAGCTTTTTAGAAACAAACGCGAGGGAACTCTGATTGGATACTTTTCGGTAAAAGTGTGTTGAACTAGATGATAAACAATGAATCGTATAGCTTATATTACAAGTTGTTAGTTACCTTTATGCTGACTGGAAACAGAGAGAATGACGGTTAAATTTGAATTTGAATAAGGTACAAACATTATTTCTTTATGAGATTTCAACGATGTTCTGATTGGCAGAAAATATTTAAATCTATTGAATGAATACCTTCCATAAAGCGAAGTAAAAACTGTGAGATAAAAATTACATACGCCTAGCATTTAAAAGTTTTTAGCCTGAGATTGCGTAGCAATCTGAGGCTAAGGTTACCTGGGTAAAATTTCAACCCATGCAGAGTTTGACGTAAAAAACATCTTACGCAATAAACATAATATTCTACCACACGGTAAGTGATCGAAGCGAATTACACGACTGCGAGTATAAATTAATACGCCCGATTGGTCCAAGAGGGACAAAGGCGAGATATGACTCATTGCAAGCTGACGCTTGATGCGCAGTACTTTCGTGTGAGTGTTCTGAATTTGACAAAATTATCATAAATTGATGAGTAAATGGACAGAAAGAAAGCAGATATATGAATATGATGGACAATTATTAATCATTTATAATCATATCATATTGCTAAAAATTAGGTCTTTTTTATACCAAATTGATATAACTTATTCTAAAGTTACAATGTTGAAACGGTCCGGTTAGAAGTTACTGTATAAATCTAATAAGCGAAGCTGTCGGTTTTAGCACGATTGGGGTGTTGTGTTTAACAAATTAATTGGTCATTCATAGGATCAAATTCGCATTCCGCAAACAGTTTGATCGTGCTCGGGCTTTGTGTCTATATATTTACCTCCGATTTCTACCCAAAGGATGCAACGTCTGTATATCGCTTATGAGAGGTATACATAATCATGTTAACCTGGTAAACGTCCTCCCGGCTTCTATCGCTTTCTTTACCTGGAAATTATAAAGCGCATATTTACACAACGAAATTGGTCTGTGAAGTAGAATACTCGCATCGTACGCGAGAGCCTCCTCGTTCGAACCTAGTTACACGCTCCATTTCCCCTCTCTCCCTCCCTCTCTAGCTTTCTCTCTCTAGCTCCACTTTCTGAAAGCCAACGGGCTTTCGTCATGGTGTGTCGTCCGTCCGTCACCTTTTACTTTTAAAACCTTCTTATTAAAAAGTACTGAACTTAAGTCAACCAAAATTCTCAGGAAGGATCCTTGGGTGGTCTCTGTCAGATTCCTTCAAAGCATTTTGATCGGGTGAAAAATATGTAACGATATGTACATGTAAATATAACGATACTCTACCTCAAAAGCGGGAAGAAAATTGTTGTGGGAAGGTTGTAACCCCAGGGCACAAATTGGCAGATCTGCGCATAATCGACAGAAGATTCGGGTAGAAAGTGACATCTCCGATAATCCGACCATCAACCTTTTTCTGCCCAGGTTATACACCTCATGTATACACATCTCAGGCTTTCAGCGCTTTAAGCGCTTTGATTTTATACTGCTGTAAGAATTTTGAATCGGTGTACAAATTCTCTATAACTCGAGAATCTCTATGACAATTCTACTTAAGAAGAGCAAAGTTTTCCGAAATGTGTCGATGTTTTCAATTGCAAAAAAGATAAGCGGTGTTATTTACACATTTACACTGCCATTGGTCATTAACAGTGACTTTATCAATTAGTACTTAAAATAACAATAACCAGCAGTTTTAGGGCGGGATATTGAAGGTTAGGTGTCCTTTAACTCTGTTGCACGAAGGAATTGTGTTTAGTGCGAATAATGAATATATTTTAAGTTAAGCAAAGCTAATCAAAAGTAATCAGAAGATGGGTTTCATTTCTTGGTGCCTGTCGCTACTTCTTAGATTGTGCAGTATATAAAGAGTAGGAAATATATCTATTTGCTTATATTAATACATTTTATATTGCCTATATATAGTACTGTTATATAGTTTTTGTATTTGAAGTATTTTAGATCATTTCAATATATGTTTAAAAGGTACCCCATTAAAATGTTATAGTTTTGTCGCAACATCACTTTCAGGTTCTATCATTATCAATAGAAATATTTCGAGTGCTTCCCTTATGAATACTTAAGAATCTTACATGAAACTGTGCTTTGCTATATTTTTTGCTTTGTAATAGCATAATATAGCATTTGATGAGGACTTTTGGAAAGATTTGTCAGAATAGCGTATTTTACAAATACCCCTTTACGAATTTGAATAGTTTATGTCATTTATTCATTTTTTCAAAGTCCGATAAGGCCCTGCATTGTCACGCCCCTATATTTTGCGAAAAAGTTTTGAAAAGGGAAACCTAAAGAATAATTCTGTCAAATGTGGTTGAATTTAGCCCAATGGTATCAAAGAAAAAGATTTTTAAAGAATTGTTGAAGACTTTCGACGGACGTCGCACAGCGCACAGCGGATACACGGAGATCACTAAAAGCTCTCTTTAAGCACGTTGAGTTCAGGCGAGCTTAAAACACAAAGGCCATTTTTATCAAAGGCACTGTCATGTTTTAGAAAACTTATGATAGATCGAATTCTAATGTGCTTTTAGCTCACTTTCCATATTACGATATTTCACATCAAAGCTAATTTTTAGATTTATCATTATATCTTTGCAATTAGATAAACAATAAAAATAAATTAAACACAGGCAATGAACAGCGAAGGAGGAAATTCTAAAAAGAATTATATATATATTCTTAGGTGTATGAATTGAGAAATAATGAAATATTCTTTTAAGTTATTAAACCATACCTCTACCACCATTGCAAGTGACGTCATCTGATACTTTTTTAGACTGCTGACTGTTTACATTACTTATTAAAAGCCTATGATCTACATATAGATGCAAAGCAGAGATTATTAGAAAGCAACTTTGAATATTCAAGTCGATTTAGAAATGTGAAAGCCGATCCGTATCTCGGAGTTGCTGCTATTTCAGATTTTGTTTTTGTCTAAAAAAAGCATCAGATGAGGTCACTTGCAATGTTGGTAGGGTAAGGTGTGGTTTTCATAAACTTAATAGAACATTTCTTTATTGCTCAATTCACACACCTAAGATTTTTATCTTATAGTATTTTAATTAATGTTCTAATGCGCGAATAAAAATGTTCCTGTAGATAAGTTTTGTATGATATAATTTAGGGCTATTTCAAACTTGAATTTAAATTGTGTAAGATCGGTACTTGCATGAGTATGAAAAAGTGATTTGTCCTGCCACCTGCCATAAATACTGCAAAATAAAGGGAGGTAGGATATCAGGTCACATTTGTCACGTAATTAGCTTTATCATGTCACTTGATCACGTGACCGAACTATTTTTACAGAGGTTTAGGTACTTTAAACCCTTTCTTTTTTAACAATGAACGTTTAAATCTTCGGCTAAAACTAATGTCCAAAATAAATAAACAAACAAAAATAAATAAATAAATAAAAGAAGAAAAAATTAAAAAAAAAAAAAAAAAAAAAAACCACTCTAGTCTTAACTTTCATCGGTCGATTTATACATAAATGATGTAGAGATGACGTAATACATGACGGATGCGTTGTTAGGATTTTAAATCATTATGCTATAGGATTTAGCATGGACATTATTTGAGTGAGGAGACTTTTAGAAATCGCGGCTGGGCATCTAATCCCAATCTCTGTCCATCCTGTAAATTCTATAAGGACGGTATTGACTTTGGGGTTGGTTTTAGCTGCATAAAAACGAACTCGTCAGAAAATCTTCGACACTTTAGTTGAGTGATGGAAACTATAATAAATCTAGCTTGGATAATCAAGGTGGGTCTTTGTTGTTAAGTTGTAGAAGTTCTTGTTGAATGCTTTCTTAATTTGGCCTACCCCAACCACAGTAAAAATCATAATGTTCGGCGAAGACATGTTAACTTACATTTACTTATCGTGCACATTTTTTGTTCGAATTCATTTTAAAAATTGGTAACATGATAAATAGAATAGATGATTGGTGTCTTGACATGGAAAAGTTCATCGGGCTCGGCTTCGGAATTTATCGAGTTCGCCTTCGGCTCACCAGATAAATTCCTACACCTTGCCAGATAAACTTTTCCATATCAAGACACCAAACGTCTATTCTCTATATCTCTGGTAGAGTTAAGCAATGGATGAATCTGCTTCTGTAATCCGCTTTATTCAAAGACAACAAAAGTCCGTTAGAGATTTCATGTCGTTCGAAATCAATTCGCTGTAATCCCGAAATTATTAATTACTACTGGGCTTATGATTACTGCTACAAAACGTGATTTGAAACACTAATTTTCTAGTTCGTTGGAACAAGCTTTGATCATATTTCATTTAAGGCTTTTCCATTAGTACTCTATTGGCCTCTTGCTTTTTATGTAGATCATTTCAAAGGCCTTTTGTTAAAGAATAAAACAGAAAAATAAGTAGGCTTAGGTCATCTAACCCTTAAAGTTTAGCATCGCCTGAAAAGTTTATTTGAAAATTCAATGACCTTTATGTGATTTTCATAAATCTTTCTGATGTTGTTTTTTTAACCCCTTCCCTTTTTTTTTTAAAAAAATTTAGACGTGTCCAAATTCAAAGATTTGCCGACGATAGTTTATAGTCATATTTATTTGAAAACCAATCATTCAGTAGGATAAAAAATATTGTGGAAAAAAAAGAAATTGCTTATTACAAGCAATTACTAATTTTTTCACAATGTTTTCTCAAGTATAAAATCACAGGGACCTAAAAACCAGGGATTAAACAGGAAAGGGTTAATTGATACAAATATATAAATTGTCAGTATTACAGATATGATAGATAAATATATAATGTAATAAATAATGTAATCAGTTTGGTAGTCTTAATTCTGAGTTTATTGTACATAGGCAGGATATTTCCAACATTTTCGATTGTGCCTTAAGCAAAGCTGTAAAACTGTACAGTGAATTAAGCATATCTAAGAAACCCATTTTCAGAGCGCAGAGTGTGATCAAACTGCTCCAATACTCATGTTTCGTTAATGCTTTATTATTGAAATCTCTCGGTGGTTTGTCCCTTGATAACTTAACCGACAAACTAGTAAAATATCCAAACTAATAGTTTCAGTGTTTTGACAAATTTAACCCCGCTTTCGTTCATCTGGCGCTACCGAACGTCATTCATCGGGTCCAAAACCCGATAACGTTATATAGGTGCCATGAATTCACGTGCAAGAAGACGCGCTTTCGGGTATTTTTATCAAAATCGATAAATGTTTCATATCGAAAACAATAAATGGCAAATTGGTCTTAAATTGAAACAAACTACCATCTTCAATTCATTTGTTTGAAACAAGTTATTTAATCCATTTCTTCTTTTTGAATTGTTTGTTATCAAGATTTATCAGAAATAGCTAATATGAAATGAGTAAATCATTGAAATCGAGCGCACTTATTCTGAAGTACTGAGAGCCTTATTAGTTTCACCTAACATTATCAGCTAGTAACAATGTACTTAAGGTCACAGACAAAGGGATGTTGATGATTTATCCCAGTCAGCGTGTTTCCGGACCCTATCAAAAATGAACTAATGTGTTATTTTGACTGCTTCGGACATATCAACGACCATTTGGCTAGTATGTAGACCTACTAGCTTCGATAACGTATAGCCCCATTTCTGACAAAATCTCGCCAAAAGATTATCAGGAAAGAGGGTTATGTTAATGTATCTAGTAGGCCTTCAATTAGAGTTAATGTTACGAGATTCAAACATTGATACATGTAATAAATGTTGAAGTAATGTTTATTACATCTTATACAACTTCTCAAACTAACATTCTTATTGCTACATTCCCAAACAAGCCTGTTAACCACAAATTTCTACTTTTTGACCTACCGAAAACGAGCTTTTGAAACATTATGAGCAAATGAAAAATTAAGAGCATTTTTTTTTGAAAATTTTCTCTCAGTGTTTTTTATTCTATTTGTTGCTCTTGATTTTCAAGTTGAAATCTGGTGGGCATATTGTCTGCACCTTATTTTTAATCGGACCATGCAGGAAATTTGTCGGTTAATAAGGGATTTCGACAAAGAAAAATAGAACGTGTGTATTGATATACAAATAGAATAATACACAAGAATACCCCCAATCTGCAGAAAGTCCACCGTAAAGACAAATTTAAAATGTTTGGTTGTCGATAAACTGGTCGTTGTTATGTTAGATGTAAAGGTAATGTTCCGTACTATATCCGATGTTTGGGGTAATTGATTGAAAAAGTATTTTTTCATATATCTTTAGGGTTAAATATAGCCAAATAAAGCTTTCACATCTGTCTTTAAAGAATACAGTTTGATAAGGCAGCATTTCTGCAGCATTATGTGCCCTTTTTTCAATGCCGCAGGAAAGATTTTTTACCAGCATTTCTCATTCTTCCAACTCGGCCAAATATATTCAGAACAAATGCATAAAAGCAGCTTGTCATGTAAAATAAAATAGTAAGTACTGCCAATAAGGTGATCTGCGATGTACGCACGTGGCCTAGACTTTTCAACGCAATTATCTAATATCCGAAAAGTATTTTTCTATCTGAACAATTAACATATTCCCTTTCAATTACATTTAAGACAATTTTAGCGAAAATTGTTTTGGAAAACGTCAAGTTTGAGAAATCAATGCTTAAGAGTCATCTTTGCTCATTACTAGTTTTACTTTAATTTTCCAAAATGCATTCATTCTAGCTAAATTCCATAGTATCATGTGTTTAAGGGGCTCTTGCACAGATTATGAAAGAAAAAAATTATCTCCATTTTTTAACTTTCTAATTGTAATGCTTTTAGGTATTTGTTTGATAGCGATTATTCTAAAAATTGCCTTATTTGAAGCCTTAATTGACTTCTTTCATTGACATCACCCGAAGACTAGAGACCTCACACGATAATAGCCGACGTTTCAAAGTAGGGTACAGGGAAACATCACCTTAAATCAAATTTCAAGTGAATTTAGTAGATTCAATAAGAGGAAAAAATATTTATCCTGAACATGATATAAATAACAATCGGAAAATCAGATAATTTCCCTATATCAAATAAATGAAAATCTATTCAAGAGCAGCTTTAATTGTTATATTTAAAAGTCATCTAGCAGATCTATAAACCAAGAATCACTCTTCAAACACACCTTTGTTACAGTCTATATTTCAAATTAATTACTCTCCAGGCTAAAATAAAATGATCATTTTGTGCATACGTTTACTTAAATGATCTTTTGAGCGCGTTCTGGGTTGTTCAAAATGGGACTTGTACCGTAGAAGGTAGGAGTGTTATGAGTCCAACTGCCCCTGATTGTTAAAGGTAGGTATCGATGTTTTTTTAATGTCACAGATTTTAATTATTTTTATTTCCCCTCATGTACTATTTGAATACGATATTCTGAAAAGTAGTTTTGCAAAAATCAGAGGTCGCTTATCAGAAAAAGCTATTAACTATTTTTAGATTAAGCCGAGACAGTTGCAAAGAATATGGTGCCATTCATGTGGTGCGAAAACCCGTTGGAATCTCACATTTAGTTTGAAATACACCAAACCAACGTCATCGTTACGTCATCAGAAGTAATGTTAATTCTGTTAAGATTAGTTCAAAACTGTCGTAAGCGTTATTTCGAATATAAACACTTACAGTAGTTTTGCACTTACCATTTGATGTGACATGATTTAGGATGTTGGCTGTTTCGCTTGTAAATTTGTTATCTTCAGTTGACTTTAGGTCATATGCAAATGAGGTAATTCGATGGCTGAACCTTTTCGATATAATCGCAAAAAGCCACTTTAACTTAAGCGTATTAGAATACCCCCAAGACAATGCCTGACTCAACTTAAAGTATTAAATGCTCATTTGAGCGTATTTCATCTAGGTTCCAGAAACATCGATACCTCCCTTTAGCAAAAGGTTTTCTCTGTAGAAACACGCGAGTCGTTTCTGTTAGCATGGCTTTAGATTCGTCGGTTTAATTTCCGCACGATTTTGTGTTTTTATCGTATTGTCTCCAAAAATTGGTTTTAAAAATGGTTGGTTGTCATAAAGTTAAATAATGTAAAGAATAGTTACGTTAAAAGGGTGTTTGTAAAAGAAATTCGCAGGATTTATCCCGTCATGGTTATGTTCTTGTCCGGTGTTCCTTTCCGCCAAATTATGATTTTTAAGTTGGAACGCGGAAACAAAACCGCAAAATGAACACAAGACAAATTCACGGGTTTCGGAGTAACACATATCACATGATCTCTTAGATATGATTACACCTCGCGTTACTTCTCATCTCAACTTGCCACGGACAATCAGTTAGTTGTAGCTGAAGACAATAATATGGAACATGTAAAGGATGATATAAAAAAGAGACTTCTAAACATGCTTTAGTTTGCTTAAGATTATTGAAAAATAACGTAATAATCAGCACAGTAATTTGCTTTTTGTGATTCGCCGTCACGTGTTTGGTAATCACGTGATCAAGTGACATGTGGTAGTGATGTGACCATAGATAGGCAATTTTTACAAATATGGCTCAGGTCGCAAATGCATTTTTACAATAATCACGCCGCCCAGTGCTTTAAAATATTATAAAGCGATTAAGGGGGAATGTAGACATCAAGCAAACGCGATTATTGTGTGATTTACAGCTTTTACTCAATAAAAATCAAATAGATGCAAAACGAAAGTAGAAGATTTTGAAAATTAGAATGTAAACATATCAACTTCTGGTTTCTACTTATTTACTAAATAATTACGCTTTATTGTGTCGTTATTTACAAGTTTAAATCAACTATAACACATCAAACCTTTAACAAGTGTCTTCCAGCTTTCAGCTTGGTCCTTTTTACTTAAGATTTTTTAAGGCTCTAAAGACGAATAACGAATAAGGAATTCGCGCGACTACAGGGCGCAAGAGATAATTTGATACTATCTTCATCATATTATAGGAATTTTTAGGAAAAGGGCAAAACTACCATGTGCAAACAATAATGTTACAAATACGTTAACTCCTTTTTTTCTTTTGAATTTTACTCACAACGCTTTAAATATTCTTTTTCCTAAGTCTAAACCGGTATTTCAAATCGATCACCCTGAAACAAGTTTCTACGCATTTCCGCAAATTTCCACGTATACTCATAAACTTGAAGTGAAAATCTACGTGAGTTTAGTATGATCGTTACTGAATTGGCCGAGGGTCAAATAATCATTGATTTCTTACTGCAGACGCTGTTATTCTCTGTTTTCAAGATTCTAAAAGGAGTTCAAGTATTACATTTGATCAAAAGGAGAATGTTATGCTTGAAGATTCTAATTTTGCTGTGCCTGACACGAGCTTATAACACATTCCAACTCGATTAAATTTAGACCAGTCCAAATTCAAAGCAGTAGCAGACGACAATTGTAAGTTGATGAAATCTTTAAAATCCTGGCCTTTTTGGAAAGAAAACATTGTGGATAATGAAGAAATTGCTTGTAACAATCAATTTCTTCATTTTCCACAATGTTTTCCAAAGCTTTCATAATGAGGGTCATTTAATTTTTGTGCGTTATTCACGCACATATGTACACGAATGGGAATACTGGTTTGAGTATAAAAGAGGGAGACTTACTCGGAAAGTATACTGAATTTGAAACGAATTCCACGGTTATGACCCATTCAGAACATTCCAACTTCTCAGTACTTTCAATCCTTTGATTTCGAAAGAAAGAATTTTTTTATCATTTTTTTGCCCTTTATCTTCGATAGTTTTAGGACATTTTTCAATGGGTCTTTTGAAAATTACCGGTGCCGTAAATTAATCACTCCGTACATTTCCGGGACGAAACATTTCTACCTCATAATTGGTACATTTTGTATATATAGAGAATTCAATACCCATTCCTACTTACGCGTTACCACAAACGATCGCAATTAAATTTTCTTTGTATGAAAGGCAACAAATTCAAATTTCCATATTGCGGAATTTTACCTATTGCAAGAGGAAAGGCTTGTTATACCCGAAATAAGCATTTAAGTACGATATTGCCTGTCTGTAGAAAATGAGATGTGATCACATAAAGGATTTGAAAAAACGGCAAGTAAATAATCCAGACAGATTAAGTGATAATGGCAATAGCATTTCTCTGAAAGACACGATTACAGTCAATGTGAGCGCTAGAGATAAAATAATGTTGATGATACACAGTACACAAATCACTTTGGTGTGATATTGAAACCGAAATGCAATTTGATAGGCTTTACTTGAATTTTATGAATTTGTGTACTATATGCCTTTTTATCAGTACACTAATCTATTTATGTAAAGTAAAGTATTGGGTACTATCCACCTTTCTTGTTGCTTTCTCAATCTATGAACATGTGTTTTTCTTTCAACGTATCATTTGTTTTTACGTGTTTCCGACTATCTTTCCTGGTTTCTCTTTCACTCTCCATAATTTTTTTCTTTCTTAATAGACCCGTTTCATTCGCCCTCCTTGATTCTTGTTTTCTTTAGTAGTAGTTTTTTAATACCATGTAATGACGGCGGGCATGTGAGTTACCTTCTCCCGTGTTTGAGTGCATGCGCGTATCCATGACTCGCCTGGAGCATATCTGGTACATTGATAAATGGATATGAAAATAACTTAGCACAGTTGCTGCCTTGATGAGACCACGTATCATGCGTAAAGCTCTGTTGCATACTTCCAAGTTCAATTCTCAACTGAAGGTCGTTTGACAAGCACTTAAGCTTGGTCATCCGTGTCTTTGACACATTTCTGGTTTGTATTTTTCCTTCCTGAAAATTGCCCAGGGTATATGGTAAAAAGGATCTAATATGACCCAATCCTCCTGTTTGTTGGTCATGTTTTATTATGATATATAAATTATCTCCTTTAGTAATAAGTCTGTTGTAAGATTGAGAAAACCTCAGTGTAAGGTACTTGGCGATATATTATACTTTTCAAAGACACCCCGTTTACTGTGAGAAAGGCATCCGAGTAATGTATTGGGGAGCCGATGAAAATGTTTGAAAAAATCATACAAGATCAAGTTGAAACACCATTCAAGTATGAATACATAACATGTACGAACACTCTGGCAGACTGCATAAACATGTCGTTTAATAAGATTCCTCTTTACAATACGCTTTCAAATGTTGAATTGGTTGTTAATGAGATTGTCGTTAAGTCCTAACTAAGACAAATATTGACCTTAATTGAAGTACGAAAACAAAGGGAAAGCCCTTTATATGTAAATGAAGTCCGTTTAGCCCAATTTTGAATTGCAATAACGGCTTTTACTGAAAGAAGGAGTTGAATTGACCCATAGTTCATAGCCAAAATCTTAAAACCCGATGTAGCAAAGCATAAATATATTAACTCAATGAAGCAAACCGAATAATAGGTTTCAACATGCATAGTAGCCTCGAGGTTTTGATGTACAACAAGAATTAAACTATGCATTCTGGTTGTGCATTACAGGATTCGATTTTTTTTAGCGGTTTTGCACATGGAAATCGATCCAAACGGATCCAAAAGGGAACATGTTTCCACAAATATCCAAGCATGCTCATATACTTGAAGTGAAAATTTACGTAATCGCCTCCATCTTGTTTCATCGCTGAATAGGAAAATAATTTAATTGCTGAAGGCTCATGGCCTGCTTTTTGTCGTGAATAACTAGAAAAGTTTAAATCTTGTATCTTAATATATTCACGATGAATCGTCTAGTGAATTATCACAACGGGAGAAATAATTTACTCGCATTTCAAGATAGAATCAAGGCACTGGTCAGTGGAGTCGAGCGAGAACATGTATATTGCCTTGACATTGGTTGTGGTTGTAAGTCTTCGTGTACACGGTATGGCTACAGCCCTGTTTTTCCGTGGTTCAATCGCATAATCAATGATTACCAATTGCACCGAAAAAAAATCACCCTTTTTATTCCTCGAATTCGAACTATATCTTTGAATCGAGCATGTACTAATGTGTAGTGATAATGATATGTTCATAGCAAAATGAACCGAATATAAGTTTCTATTTTGTGTGTCCATTTATCATTTACACCATTCCCATAAACTCAAAAATTCGTCGTTGCATGGTGCCGTGGTGCAAAATCTTCCACATCTTGTAAAAGCACAAGTATTACTTCAGGTGTATTGTTATTTTGAATAAACTTGTTTATTCGGTATAAAAGGAGAACTCTAAACGGTGGTAACCCTAAATGTATTTTATTCGAATTTCGTTGATGATCAACTTTGCGGCGTCACCTTTGATTTAAGCCCAACTGTTTATTGTTCTTTTTAACACATTGATTATTCGGTATGCTGTAAGTATATGTTTATCATTCAGTATGCTGTAAGTATATGTTAAGTAAAAAACTTGGTAAAATGCACTTTGTGTGTGCGTGCTTTTACTGACTGCGTAGATTGCATGTAGACATCATTATTGATAGTGGTTACTGATAAGCCCGCAATGCCGGCTATTGGGACTTTGAGCCGTTTGATTTTAATAAGGAAACATGACATCCTGCAGAAATATCATGGCGCAGTACATAATGTAAAGTCTATAAAGGTTAAGCTTTGATAAAGTTAAATTTTGACGAGAGTATTAAGAGAGATCCTCAAAGCATTTTGATTTGTTTGTTTGAATTAGATTTAACGCCGTTTTAACAATTTTTCAGAGACAGATGTCGGAAAGGACATGTGCCGTTGCCGGGGATCAAACCCATCACACCCAATGTTTGAAGATTAGGAGTCTGATGAGCTACCAACTGCGCTATGACGAATGCTCTCATTGTATCTTGAAGAAATGTGTTTCTTCATTTTAAGATTATTATGTTAAAAACCGAAACAAACATTAATTTCAAGCTAACAATGTTAACTAGCTTGAAACAAGTGATTCTCAAAGTTACTGATACTAGTGTGGATTGTACGTTTTAAGCTAATCTGAAAACTGTAACAATATTTATCTGTTTTGATTTTTAGCTCACCTGAGCACAACGTGCTGAAGGTGAGCTATTGTGATCGGTTAATGTCCGGCGTCCGTCTGTCCATCTGTAAACAACTATTAAAAAATCATCTCCTCCTAAACCATTAGGCCTAAGGCTTTGATATTTGGTACATATAATCACCTATTGATCCCGTACCAAAATACTTAAAAAATTACCTTATTCTGAAAATTAGCTCTTTTCTGTTCGATCCCTGATTTTACAAAGGAAAAAAGAAGGACATCTTTGAAAGTTTTCTCCCAAACCATGTGGCTTAGAGATTTGATTTTTGGAATAAATCATCATCTTTTGATCCTTTACTTTAATAATTCATAGAGTTATCGTTCTCTGAAAATTAGTCCTTTTCCGTGCAATTCCTGATTTAAGATAGGAATTAAGAAGGAAATCTTTGAAAATCTGCTCCTCCTAAACCATTAGGCCTAGAGCTTTGATATTTGGTATGTATTGATGTCTGTTGACCCTCTAACAAATTACTTCGGATAATTACCGTATTCAAGAAATTAGAGCTATATGGTGGGGTTATCAATATACCTAGAATTAAATGAGAAAATCCTTAAACATCTTCTCCAAAATAATTAGACAGAGTGCTTTGCTATTTTGTATGTATCATAAAGCCCTAAACCATCATACTCAGGGGAGCGATTTAGGACCATCATAGCCCTCTTGTTTTTTCTTATAGTAATAAAATCACTAACGTTCAAGGTTTATTCTGATAAATGACTCTACGGAGTTAATGATATTTAAACGAAACTGCGTTTACGTCATTTAACGTAATCGACGTGCTACGTAATCGGTATGGCTATGTAACTTTAACTGATATAAATTTGAATCTAATCAATATCAAATCTAATTAATCAGTGTTAAATCTCGACTTTTATCATTTTCACACAAAGATGTTAATGATTTTAATGTAATACAATCTGAAACGTGCAGCATGAAAATACCGGTGTAAAATCACTTGTCTGAGTGATTTCTGGACAACGTCGTATGTTTTTTGTGTGCAAAAACTAAATATAACGTCATTTGGCAGGTATGTAAGGATTACCGCCTAATTGTGCGTGTAGGTTGTAAAGCTTCACGACTCTTATGACAAACCCTTCCAAAGTTAACCTTTCAGCAAAACAAAGTTTGCCGTTTCATGTTTTGTTTTAATTTCATTTTTCTTTATGAAGACTCATCGAGCAAAATGTTGTAACTACAGCTTCAACCGACGTTATTATTTCCGTCAGTAGATCAAGCATTCGGTCGTTTGACTATAGGGCATTAGAAATCTATGGTGAGTATTTTCAATGAGACATTGAACTTAGCTATCCTTATTTTATCTAGCGTCAATCTCTTTTGTGTGTCTACATCGTTCCTTTGGGATATTGTGGAAATTCTGGAAAGCCTATTACCAATAGATCGCATCAAAAATCTATAATTCATTGCGTATTTGACCACCTCTTTTTGCACTTAATGGCCCCGAGAGAAGTTATCGATGGCCGCGTCATTTCATTATTGACTACGGAATTGATAGATCCTTGGTTCCGCCCACTTAGTTCTAGAGAAAATTCGACTTAAGCTATTGAACGTGGTTATGTTAAAATTTATTGGCAGTATTGTAACATGTAATAAAAAATTGAATGGTTTGTGGGCAACCAAATCGTCGTAATTGCAGCCAAACTAGCAAAGTTGATGTATATAAATGTCGACTATTGTCGGAATTAAGAATTAACTTCCAGTGTAAATGCATGATTTGCGTGATCTAACGATTTTTTATTGACAGCCGCGAATATTCAATTAACGGCATATACACGAACGACAAAAAAGATTAAACAGGTTATATGCAGCTTAAATTAATTGTTTTATCATAATGTTGTTGGGCGAGCAAAATGTTGTAGCTACAGCTTTATTCAAACTGTAGTTACGGCATCATGCACGCCCGACGACGATAAAGTGTTATGTTTTAATAATTTCTTTCAACATATTTAAGGCTGTTGAATTTTCAAAGGGAATGTATTAATCTTTGCCTATCGAATCGTGCACTTAATTAATAAGGGATTTTCTTATTCCCACCACATACTGATAAACAAGGAGTGATAGAGAAATTAATTATACATGAAAAACAGGAATGGTACCAGACTGCATGGGTGAATGTCTTCGATCCCTTATTTGTACATATAGCTAGAACAGCTTTAATAGACGGGACTGGAGAAAATTATTTTTTCAAAAATGAAGTAAAAAGATGCTAAAGAGATATGTAAGTATGAAGAATTAAAGGAAAGGTTAGTCGCAGAGAGAGTGGAATTAAGGCAGAGAGGGCGAATGATATGAAAGAGATATAGAGAGATGGAGGGAGAGTTTGGTCAGAGCAAGCCTTAGTTTAAAAATGAAATATTTACTTGTTGACAGTGACAAATACTAATAACTTGTAAATAAAGCAAATCAAAGTGTTGTAGGTACTGTTCTTGGCCGACACTGAAAAATCGGACAAACCGTTGCATTTCGACTTTAAAATTAGGGTAAAAAACAAGTTTAACAAAAATAAATACTTTCACGAAATGGAGGTTCTATTCTGGTGTACCGTATTTTCGTAAATGTTAATTAAAACTGTTTTTATTATAATTTTGTCAAAGTCTCGTGAGAATTTCACGGGTAAATAAATTTGTAAAGTTGAGATCAATTATTTATTAAAACCCGTTGATGACTGTATATCCAGAAAAAATACTCCCCATTTATTACATAACCTATAAAATGTCACATGATCATTTTTTGCTAAGGAAGGAAATCTAGAGATGTCATGGATTTTCAATTCTGGGGTTATGTTTTACAAGCAACATGGGTACCGAGAAAGCAACTTTTTGTGAAAAACAGTTGCTGTACAATTCTTCTTCGTTGAATAGCCAGTAAAAATTATTTTCCTTCTTAAGTACTCTTTAATCAAGCTAAAAGGATATTATGCTTAGATCATCCCGAAAGCTTTAGTATATAGCCTTAACTCAAAGATTACGGAAATATGATTACTAAAGGAAATAGAAAACACGGATAGATGCCTTCAAGATCTTTTTTCGTATTTTGCGCTTATACAAATTTTCTGCACCTGAAAATTAAAAACAATATCTTCAAAAAAGTATATATAATATTAGTCCGGAAAATAAATGAAGGTTAGGATAAAAAATTAAGGAATACAAAGAATGATAGAAAGACTCTAAGGGTTGGTAACATGTAGCTACGATACCGTAGCCCTATTTCTGATAATCTGTTGGCAAGGGCTACGGCACCCGCCCTCTTTTGCTCCTTGTTGCAGTGCCCGGAATGATTTACTCTGGATCGGATCTTTTAAGGTCAATTATTTGAAGTCGTGTAATGAGTACAAACACAAGTGTAATACCTGAATGGATCTTAACCATTTATCTACCCATCTCTATAAATATTTATCGGAAAAAGTCGGATATTTATTTCATTTAAGTCTCGATTTGCTACCCCATATGAACATCAAAGTATGTTGGCCATTTTGAACCAATCGTCGGCCATTTTTACCTTTCTGTCAGCGAGATCCCATGAAATTTCGCGCTTCCTACCAAAAAGACAGCCAATGAAAATTTAATTCACATTATTTGGAAGACATAGTGGTTTCTTATAGCGTGTTTAGCTCATACACGACCGTTCTCTTTTCCTTTACTCCTTTTTGATGTTTCTTAACTTGTAAATTGCAATGACACTTTGGTGTTTACCCTTCAGCATCGAACGTTCAACCATTTATCGATCACACTGAAAATGAAACTTTGACTAAAACTTCAAAGAAATTCAGGTAGTAGTTATAATTGAAATAGTTTATTTCATACATCCAGTGGGGGTAAAGACAGTTTGGTGAAATTGGGTAAAAACCAAATCTCTAGAATCTGGTTAGAAAAAATGGTCTTGCGACCAGTTGAAAATAGAGAAAATGGATTCACTCCGTTTGCACAATCTTTTGGTTAAAGCCATAAAGCTGTGACCGAGTAGGTTATTAGAATGACTAGCGAAAGTTAAAACGTCATCACTTACGTCCTAAATTTATGTAAACAAACGTTAAATTGTGGTGGGTTACAGAATTATTTTGATCTTATAATTTCAACCGTTATATTTTTTAAAGCTTTTGAACCTGGACCATAGTTTTCTTATTAATTTGGTTGTGTGTTTCGGGGGTAGGTATCTGTGGTATTTACATGTTACAGATTTTTAATTTTGATTCCTTTTCATACACTATCTTAATAAAATATTTTGAAAAGTATCTTTGCGAAAATCAGTTTTCGTTTATCAGAATAAACCGGGATATTCTCCTAATTGGCTACGTAGGGTTTTAATCTATTTTTCGATTAAGCCGAGACAGTTGCAATAGATATAAGGTCATTCACATATAGCTTATTACCGTTTGAATCCCGCACTCAGATTGAATTTGCTCAAACCTACGTCATCAGGAGATACGTTCACTAGCCGGTCTTCAGTTCTGTATAGATCAGTCGAAAACTGTCGTAAGCGTTAAAACGAATATAAGCACTTACCCTAGTTTTGCAATAACCATTTGATATGACATAATTTAGGACATAGGTTGTTTCGCTTGTCAATTTGTAATCTTCCGTTGACCGCGGGTCATATGCAAATAAAGTCAAGCGGTGTCGACACCTGATTCCGAGATATCTAAAAATAATCTGGAATTCCGCTTAGTCTTTCCTATATTACCTTAAACCTATCAGATTACCGCGAAGATAAAGTCTGACTTAAATTTAAGTATTAAATGTTCGTATTTTCGTTTGAGTGTATTTTTCGGCAATTTGCAATTCTTTCTTATTTTGGTTTCAGAAACATCGATATAGGCAGGTTGCCAATTTTAATAAAATATTCGATGGGCCATCATATCATTTAAACAAAATGTTACCTTTGGATTTCGACATTTATGTTAAGCATGTATGTTGGTTTGGGGACTGAGGAGTCGTAACTGACCTTTCTACTTTTTGTTAGTCGTAAATACCCATAAATTTTGCAAAATCACGCCAATTAGTATCTAAGTCGACCTTTTTATCGGAGCGTGGCAAGTGATCCATTGTTTAAATTGTCTCCTGCCACCCCTTTGCCAAACTTTCAAAACGGTTATCTTAATTTCCTTTCGTATATCATGTGGCCCTAAAAGCGGCTCTTGCACAGATTATGAAAGAAAAGTTTTGACTCGAATTGAACCGTAATTCGAGTACATCGAAAATTGCCTTCTTTGTGGTTTCCATGACGTATAATTTATATCATTAGCTGTTGCTAGCAATTCAGTCGTTATCGACATTACCCGAAGACTAACAAACACATCCAATAAATTCCGAGGTTTCAAAGTAGGGTATAGGGAATATATCAAATTGAGTTAAGAATACTGTGCATGTAGAAGATTTAACACGAAGAAAGATATTTATTGTGAAAATGACATAAATAACTAATGAAAAGCAGATAATTTACCATAATCCAATTTACATGAAAATTTGTTCAAGAGCCGCTTTAATGTGCGACTACAAATCTTTGACTTCGAAATAAAGAAAAAAAGAAAATTTGCTGGCCGTATCGTTATTATTATTTTAAAAACAAGCAACTACCTACAGAGCAAAGGTGAAAATAAATCAGCGGGGTAGTAATATTATGCGCCGGTCAGTCCTTCCGTCCGCCGGTATGTCCTTCCGTCTTTCCTTCCTCCTGATCTCGATATTGCGGGATTCAATTAATCAACAACATCAATTTAATAAGGATTGAATGAAACCATACTTACATGTGCTTAATTTTATAAAATAACATTAACACATGCTGATACAGGATGCATGCTACAGAAATCTGCCTAAACGAAAGCACATTATGATTATGTGCGTATGTATGTACGTATGTATACACGTACGTACGTATGTATGTACGTACGTATGTATGTATGTACTTATGTATGTATGTCTGTATGTCTGTCCGTATGTATGTATGTACGTATGTATGTATGTATGTGTGTATGTGTATCTACGTATGTATGTACGTACGTATGTATGTACGTATGTATGTATGTACTTATGTATGTATGTCTGTATGTCTAAACGTATGTATGTATGTATGTATGTATGTATGTACGTATGTATGTATGTATGTATGTATGTATGTATGTATGTATGTATGTATGTATGTATGTATGTATGTATGTATGTATGCATGTATGCATGTGTGTATGTGTATGTATGTATGGATGGATGTATGGATGTATGCATGCATGCATGTATGTATGTATCAATGTAAGTCTGCATGTATGTATGTATGTACGTATGTACGTATGTACGTATGTATGTATGTATGTATGTATGTATGTATGTATGTATGTATGTATGTATGTATGTATGTATGTATGTATGTATGTATGTATGTATGTATGTATGTATGTATGTATGTATGTATGTATGTATGTATGTATGCATGTATGTATGTGGTCATTTTTATGAATATTATTGAATAAAATGTAGTGGCAAGATCATGGACGCTTTAGAATAGTTGAATCCTAACACTAATTCGTCTACCATGCCATTTTCCCGTAAGGCCATGTTTGGAGACAGCGTAGCCACTGAAGCAGGTTTTTATCTACTATTAAGTTGACGATGACACGGGTTTTATATGTCGAGGTATAATCATCTTGCTGCGTTGTGTTATTTCTTTTGTAATTTTGGTGAAAAAAAAAAAAGATTTCTGTTGGACCCAACTATGGTGTTGGAATAGTCACCGTGGTTTGGCCTACACCATAGTTTGGTCCATTTGGTCATGTCTAATATTTTGTAAAACAGGATAGGGTTAAAATTTGACTCATCAATATATAATCAAATTACTGAAAGTACTATAAGCTAGCAGAGCATGATTTGATTAGTAATCCTCTTTGTCAAAGGCTTTCATGACAAAAATTGATGTAAAAATAACCCTGGAGTTAACCCATTAAGACTTGACAAATGTTAGGTTGGTTTCAAATTGAAAGTAGTTGCAGACGGCGATTTCAAGTTGATGGAATTTTCATAAATTTTGCCTTATAGGGTAGAAAATAATGTAGACACTGAAGAAAATGCATGTTACAAACAATTTCTTCATTATTCACAATGTTTTCCAATTTAAGTTTTCGAGAAATGCTTAAAAATCGGCATTGAGTGTGAATGGGTTAAATATCATGATTTTGAAGGAGTTGTCTACAATTTGAATAAAGTTCATTCATGAGGCCACACAAAGCTGCGCGCATAGTTAATACTCTGAACATATTCATTTTGAACACCATATGCCCAAATAAGCTAAACATTCCCCATGAATAGGATGTGTGTAAAGCACCAGTTAAAAAAATCAATTTCTCACATATTTTTTGAGTCCGATGAATTGTCAAGCACTAAAAGTAGCCGCTCGAAATGGTTATTCTATGCGTAGCCAAAGTAAAATTCCATCATTATACATTGGTTTACCATTTATATCTTTTATAGATGTTGTTGCTTGAAATTGTACTCTTATAATGGAAACCCTGTCCTGTACAATTCCTTGTTTTCACGTCCCTGTGATTTTATATTTGAGAAAACATTGTTACAAGCAATTTGTTCTTTGACCACAATATTTTCTAACCTATAGATTAATT
The DNA here is from genome assembly GCA_946902895.1 of Fragum fragum. Lineage (NCBI taxonomy): Eukaryota > Metazoa > Mollusca > Bivalvia > Cardiida > Cardiidae > Fragum > Fragum fragum. The sequence continues at coordinate 21,211,253 of OX336375.1, forward strand.
ACTTTTCAAATTGAACCCACTTTTAATTGTCGTTTGAAACTTTTGGAAAAGAAACAGAAAAATAAAACTTGAAAGGGTTTATAGTTGGTTGATGGGAGTTAAGATACCGCTCGATGTAAGAAAGTCTGCCTATAGCATTTTCCGCTTTTTGACGAACCCAAAGAAAAAAAGAAAAAAAAAAAAGTTTAGGAAAACAAGTAGGAAAATATAGAAATTGCTTTTACAATTTCTACAGAACTTCTTAAGTAACATTTAAGACTTTTTTCATTGTGCAACTGAGCAAATTTATTTCGTTTTTACGAAATAACATTCCCAGACGGACAGATATTTGAAATTATGTATCAACTTGAAAAGATTGTCTCCCGCACCTTCTTTGATTCTAGATCAGTCTGAATATATTTTTCTGGTAATGGGTTAACCTCTTAAGTTCTGAGAGACCTTCCACCGTGTTTACTAGGCGACAGCGATTTACAAAACATTTTTGCACATCAATTTCGTTCGAATTGAGCGCTTAATATGAATAACAACGTTAACGAACGCAAGCGTCGACAAACGTAACAAAATGATGAAACTACTTATCAATGAAAACAAATATATGAAAAACACACACACAAAAAAAAACGGATTTAAAACACGGTAATGTCTACTCTAAAAGAGACCTTGATCCTGGCGGTTGGGCTTGCAATAGTTTTATGCCTATCAATTCAAGGAACCTATGTCCCGAATAATAGCCATGCATGTCAACAGTCTTTGAAAATCAGGAGAGTGGAAGGTTTTTGCGTCAGGCTGACCTTGATACGTCTTTTTTACTTTGAAGGAAGACCTTGACTTAACGACCGACCGATGCCTATAAATCTAAGAAAACTATGTCCTAAGTATGTGTCCTGTTTAGAAAAAAGCAAAAAGGCAAGTTTTAGTGTTGAGTTTATTGATCGCAGATAGACAGACAGTCAGACAGACAGACGACGGACATCTGGAAATAATATACCACGAAATTATTGATGCGGGTTCATAAAAATACATTTTAAAAATCCCAAAGTGCTCATGGGATAGAAATAATTTTTCACCTTTTCCGTTTTTATAGTTCCTTGAGGTATGCCTCAGATAAAGCTAAAATAACGAATAATACATAAAAAATAGGGGCTACCTTCAGGAAGGAAAATAATGTAAAGTACATATCTAGAGTGGGTACAGAACTGTCGTATAAGCCTTTATCTTTTTAAAAACAAATAGACACTTTTGCACTACGACATCTGTATACTGTTTCTGTCTTATTGTAGCTTACATCTATTGAAGAATTATGTTCAAGTCTATAAAGTTTTGCTACTAACATTCTGATATGTTCAGACAAATACATAACATTAGAGATATCAGAAGAAATTCTCTCTCTTCTTCCAAGTTACATGACTTCGTGATTGTTGAATAAAACATCATATATCCAAGAACTTTATTCATGTTTTCGAAATGGGTTTTTGATGTTACTTTGACAGATACAATGTGACGACAAAGCTGCTTAATAGAGAAGTAAATCGGAAATACAAGCAACCCTTTATCTACTAAATCCATAGCCATGCCGTTTGTCTTGTTGGCCAATCGCGCCTGACAATCAAAGTATTCATCGGAACCGAAAGTGAACTACAATATAAGCAAACATTTTTGTGGGGTATTTTGTTGGTTTTGCGGCCAAAACGTCTTATATACAGGTCATTCAAGTTGAAGATACGATGTATAGGACACAAGCCAACCACTTCATTGTTGTTACATGTTTTTAACCATAAAGTTTGCAAAATAACCCCGTTTAATATTGAAGAAGAACTTCCTGTTAGAGTCAGTTGGCGGCGCAAGAGGAGTCAGTGGGCGGGGCAAGAGGAGTCAGTGGGCGGGGCAAGAGGAGTCAGTGGGCGGGGCCAGCGATTGGCCAGTTGCCGGATCGCCACTGTCAATAAAACGTTCGGTCGATCAACTAAATCAATCTTTAGACCGGAAGTGGTTTTGAACTCGGACATTGATCTTGAGCATTTTTGTTGGTTCGGTGAGATACCAAAGTTATGGTGTTTAGGTTGTCAGACTTCCATTTTATTTTAATTGGTCGTTGACCAATTTATATAACCATAAACTCGAGATTGTGTCGCTGCAATTTACTAAACTGCCTTTAGCTCAATTGGACGTATATTCTGACGGGAAAACAGAAAAAAATCATTTCATTTTACAAGTTAAGAATTATCAAAAGGAGTAAAGGAAAACTGGACGGTCACACACTTTAAAGATGAATGCTTCAAGGATTTTCCGCTAGTGATGAACGCGTCTAACCAACCCTTTCTTTCAATCATATCGAGGTGTAAACAAAGATGATACTGCCACTCAATTATTTTTCAGCCATAAGTTAATCAAAGTATTGAAAGTTCTTCTGGAAAGCAAATTTGATTATTATGCTTTCAAGTTATCTAAAGAATTCGCCCAGTGAAGAGTATCAATTATTTTTTCCTTTGTTTATAATCAGCGCTATTTAGGAACTTGTAAAAGGAGAGGGTTTTGAAATTTCATGAATCTGCTGTATTCATTTGCTCCTAAACTTAAGTTATCATATTTCCATAATTTTCCGTTTTCGCTTTATAAAAAAAAGCTTGCAGGGATGATCTAACCATGACTGTTTAACAATCGAGAATTTTTAAAAATTTAGTTTTCACAAAAAGTTGCTTTTTTGTCGGTACCAATGTTGCATCAAGGTCTTACGTTCGTGTTAAATAATATTAGTTCTAATTAACATTCACGGAAATATCATACACTAGGAAAGAACCTACGTGTTGTGAAAGTAATAGAAATTAAAGTTGTTTTACCCTAATTCTAATGTCGGAATGCAACGATATGTCCAATTTCTCAGTGACGACCAATTACAGTGCGTACGACACTTTGATTGTTACATGTTATTGACAATCAATATTGGGGGGAAAAGCAAGAAAGCCGTTCAATATCTAAGTTATACTTCTTGTAGGATGTCAGAGGCCAACGTTCTACCAATTCCAGACTGCAATGCATCTCTTGTCAACTTTGTAAGATCTTTTGGTTATATACAAAAAATCGTAACTAAAATTATTCTAGCAGTAATATTAAGTTCAAGCCTCCCCTCTGACGATTTAGGTTGTCTCGCGTAGAAATACCTCCACTCACATACTACATGCACAGATAAGTATTATCTGGTATCTCGGATTCCTGTTTGAATACTGTTTGCATGGTAAGCGATCCGTCAATAATTCTTCTTTTTTACGAAAGAGCAGATATCACCTAGTACTATTATTTCAAAGTTCCTAGTCTGTAAAGACAAATGAGCCAGTGCGTGACATTTCCAACGATCTTGCAGGTGCGTGACTCGAACATATTAAGCTTCTTGGACAGCCATTCGAGGCAACTAGAATATTCGCTAATTGTTTAAAGAAGCTTTTGGACAGTATCTATCTACAGAGCGCAGAGTGAAGACTCTGATCAGACTGTGCGGATGCACAGGCTGATCTGAGTCTTTAGTTGGCGCACATGTGTAATGGTTTGAAATGTCACGCACGCGCTCAAATGAGAATCGACAATGTCAACACAAACACTATCGACAATCCTCACAAAGTACGTGCATCGCTCGCGGACATAAACGTACATGACAGAAAAACTGTATCGGACAGTATTTACCTTACAACAATGGCGTCACGCTGAAATTTAACGCTATAACCATGGTTCTTATTTGATATCGAACCGTTACCATTTATGGTGAATGATACTCCTCACAAGTTTTGCTGCGATGCTTGAGTTTTACTGGCTAATGTTACAGAAAAAGTCTTAAAATAGCCTTTAAAAGAATGGCGTCAATCCGTTTCTGATAAGAAATATTAGTGACGGTTTAACATCACAAGTAATGGAATTCTACAAGTTCTAAACACTTTATAAAATCGTGAAAAACTTTTACATAAACCACAAAGGCTAGTGCATTACAGTGTTACGTGCCTGAACATTGTTGAAAAGGTTTGAATACCGCTTTTTACAGGATAATGCATTTATTTAATACATTATATAGGTGTGTGGGTCCTCCTTACAATCGATAAGTCATGTCCAGCCATAAAATTAAGCATTCATCCTAGTTGGGGCTCTAAAAGAAAGATGAATAATTACATTGTGAGTTGTGACGATATACCAACACTAAGGATGTGACGTTTAGCAATAAGATAACAGACTAATGTTGGAAAGGAGATGTTTATAGACATTGTTCGTGGTTTTTTCATCATGTTTGTGGTTATATAATTAATTGAAAACTATAATGCAGTTCTAATGAAAAACCATGTATGGGAATCTCATTCGCGTAGAAAAATGTTTAATACCATTTTTTCAATATCAGTCTACTGCGGAGCTCAGATACAACAAAAAGTATTTATCACGACTATAAAGTGAAATCCATTATTTATCCGTTAGCCTTGAACACTTTAGTGTCATTGTGGCTAAATAGACAAAAAGGAAAATAATATAATAATTCAAAGAAAGTAGTAATATATTCGAGGGCTAAAATGCACATTCAAATAGTAAATTACTGACTTCAAATATTCGTTAAACAGCTGCTGGTTATGACTTAAACTTATTTGATAGTTCATACATTATTTGTCCATTCTGACTAAAGGATGGAATAAAAGCGTGGATTCTTGACGTAAATCAACAATCATCCAGATATAGAATGTCAGAAGTAAATAAAAATCGCCATAAAGCGTGTGTGACTCGCTGAACCTCGATACCAAATGGATACTATTGATAATTATTCGACGGAAATGAGATTTTACTTTACAGTCTGCCCATTAACTTGTTATTCGATTTGAATGAACGGCGAAATGAAATTAACAGAAAGACAATGTCGTCCACCCAATTCAATTTTCCCTCGAATAGCTTATCAAGAACTAAAAAAGAGCCCAATACTGTATATCAATTCTACTCCATTCTCTAAGATGGAACTGCTTTAACCCATTCCAACACAGCAAGATTTTAGACTGGTCCAAATTGAAAGAAGCTGCAGACGACAATTTCAAGTTGATGGAAATTTGAATTTTTTCGTCCTTTTGGATAGAAAACATTGTGGATAATGAAGAAATTGCTTGATACAAGCAATTTCTTCATTTTCCACAATGTTTTCCAAAGCTTTTTTCCCGAGGGGCGTAAAAAGGAGGGATTGAGTTGGAATGGGTTAATGATTCTGGAAACACAAGCATGCTTAACATGTCATTTATTTCACAGGAAGCTTAAATAATTCTCTTTTTAATGGAGAAACAATTTTTTCTATTAATTAAACTTCGATGTTGCCATCAATATGTACATGCAAATTGTCTTTAATTACGTCATTCGAATTCTGTCATTGTAATGTTTTCCCTTTCAAATAATTCGTTTAAAACTTCTAAGATTGATATGCGGGCACCAATTATGTCTGGGAATGGTATTCCTAACCATTAAACATGTGTAATTGGTAAAAATTCGGATCAGTCTAGTCATAATCACAATATTATCAGAGCTTCACTATAGATACTGACCTAAAGCTATTTTAGGCGATCGGTGAATATCCTAAATACCCCGAATGTCTGTCCAGGCTGCCTAATGCATATCATTGTCGCGCGAGCACAATGTCGTACCTATAGCTTTATCAAATAGAGCCTGCACCGATGTAGTGAGAAATGATTGGAAATATCTCTCTCTGGCTTATATGTTACGACCTGTCTTTTTAGGAACGCCTTATTAATTCCAATTTAGATATTCTGTAAACTAGGTAAAGAGGTAAGAGAACTATCTGTTTTGAATGATGCTGCTTTGAAAATCTTCCAGTTTTATGAAAGGCGACGTTCACTTATACATGTGCTTCCGCGGTAACACGAGTACCAGGCTATTGTAACACGAGTACCAGGCTGTGGTAACACGAGTACCAGGCTGTGATAACACGAGTACCAGGATGTGGCAATACGAGTACCAGGCTGTGGTAACACGAGTATCAGGCTGCGGAAACACAAACAACAGGCTGTGGAAACACGAGTACCAGGCTGTGACTCTGAAATATCTTGTCCTTGAACATACCCATGTGACCAGCTACGCGGTCCTTGCATGTTAAACTTACACCCGTAACTGAAAGTATAAAAAACTTGCGTTTGTTTTTATCTCATCTAAAGCAGCGGTTGCACAAACTTGTGAGAGAAACATTTTGGTTCCCACTTTTCTTACTGTTATGCCTTCAGACATTTTTAAGAAGGGTTTAAAGTTGATTTTGTATTGAAAATGACTGTTCTAAACTTTAGAAAAAAAGAAAGAAAAGAAGCAAAAATACATGTATATTTAGCCAAATTAGTCAACGAGGTACAATCCGAATGGATTCGGAAATCATCGGGTAAATACGCTATATGACGAATGCACCGATATTGCCTTATTTGTGATTTTCATGACGTATCAATTACATCATTGGTTTCCGCTAGCAGTTTGACAATACCCGAAAACTAACATCCTCATCCGATAAATACTGCTCTTTTTTTAAGTGGAGCATAGTTAAACATATCACAATAAATCAAATTTACAGTTAATTAACTGGATTTAACACGAACAAAGAACATTTTTCTTGAAAGGCTAGAAAAGTACATTGTACAATTTGAATGTTTTCCTATTGTCTGCAGAAGCTTTCAGTCGGTATCCAATTGACCAACAGCTGCCCAAGCCCCTTTACTCCGTTTGCCACGCCCACTGACTCCAACAGGAAGTCCCGCTTCGATTTTTAAGGCGTGATTTTGAAAAAAAGATATGGCCAGTGGCAACCAACAATAAGTGAGAATAGTTGGTTGACAACCTAAACGTCGCAGTTTTATATGGAATTAGCTGTTGTTACGACGATTAAGTCGCCAAACCAACGGTTAACAAAATGGAGGCAAATGTCGGAGTAAAAAACTCATTTCTAAATGAATGACTTCATTGGCCGATTGGTTTTTTTTATTGACAGCCTCTATTGGCCAATTATAGAGCGCATAGTGGAGTCGCTGATCTGACTGTACGTATGCAAATGCCGATATGAGTTTTCCTGTCGCGAAAATGTGATAATGTCACGCACAGGGCAAATGTTATGGCTTCACGGGTTTTCTCCTTCTAAATGCGTTAGTCAAAACCTTTTTAAAAGTCTTTACTGAATACAAATGTAGTCTGTTGGCGCCCAGTACTAGCAGAATTTCCAGGAGTTTGTTCGATTGTCCCAAAGTTAAGATTGGTGTTTACAAGACTAAATCAAACTTGTACGTACTGGTCATCTGCATTCAGTTGGATTTAAAAAGAATCTATGTTACCACCAGCTTTTTTCAGATAACAAAATTGAAGTTGTACAAAACTCATCTTATGTATTTAAGATTTTTTCTTTAATGTTTTTTTTTTCCGAAATCAAGTTTCCCGTATTAAGAAACCATTGAAGTTGGTATACGGTCATGGTCATAGCCGAAAGTAACTAGTTGTGAATGACCAAATAGGCTGTTTTAACTGATTGCTCTTAATCCGGGACAATTTGACGACTAGAATGGTAATCAATTAATCATCTCAAAGATGAAAGTATTTCTTAACATCAATTATCAAGAATTTCAGATTTTTCTCGTCGTTTATATCTACCAATCTACAGTCCTCGCAATCTGAAAGAGTCTAAACTCTTCGAACTTCTGAAAGGTTTTTTTTCGTGACTAGCTATATATTCCTTCCTATGAATATTGACCTATAAAAAGAGCTTTAAACCAGCTTCGGAAGTTACTTTTGATCTGTGTTACCCATAAAAGGTGCTTACCCTTGAATAACCCGACGACAAATTTAAGGCTGGTCGAAATTTCAAGTCAGTTATTTTTTCTTCATATAATTTATTTATTTTATCTTTAAGGTCAGAAAACATTGTGGACAGAGAAAAAAATGCTTGTGCAATCTCTTTATTTTCAACAAGGCCATTTTCATGTATATTTTTTCATGTTATTTCTTTTTGGCCTTGAAATCGCATGATTGCGTTGCGGGTTAAACATATGAAGCGTTATTATCGGACTAGAGACGAAGGGATTTTTCCATTACCTCAAACCGTCTGATTTCCTTCAGTTAGTTTTATCGGGATAATTCCCAAATCAAAATGAGGATTAGGTCACACGTAAAATCATTGACATCTGACAATCGGTTAATGTTTTGGCGCATCAAGATAGTCTGTAACCCTGACACCGTTCCATCAACAGTCTGGTGAAATACCAAATGGGATAGCATGCTCATGCTAAACTATAGACAAAGAGAAAAAGAAAACAAAGCAAAACATGCACATAATCAACAGACGAGAGATGAAGGTATTTTTCATTACCTAAAATTGCCTATTTCCGTTCACTTGGTCTTATCGGGATAGCATCAAAATCAAAATGAGGATTAAGTTAAACGTAAATCAATTGGTATCTGACAATAAGTAAATGTTGTGGCACATCAAGTTAGTCTGGAACCCCGTCATCGTTCAATTAAAAGTCTAGCGTTGTGCAAAAATCAGGATCATCGAAAAAATCGAACTTATATTACTGAATTTTACAGTTACAGCCTTTTTCCTATACCTAAACCGTTTTCATCATGATCTTATATTCAGTATACAGTATCCAGCTAATTGCTATAAACACTACGACAAAATTGGGCTAATATCATGTACTTACAATAAAAAGTAAATAGTATCAAGTCGATCCCTTTAAACACTACAGCAAAAC
>OX336375.1:23784521-24160595 GCA_946902895.1 Fragum fragum
AAATGCATATACGCAAAGAGCAGATTGGGTTTGGACCTTGCTCCGCCCCTATGGCTCCGATTGAGCTCAAACTCGGTTTGTAGGTAGCCATTTGAGGTCCCTACAGGCATGCAAAAAATTGGAGCTCTGGCTTCCATAGGGTTGGAAAAAAATTCGATCCTAGTTGGGGGTAAAATGGCGGTTTTCAATATAAGTGGGGATTTTGGTTTGGACCTAGCTCCGCCCCTATGACTCCGATCGAGGCTCAAACTTGGTATGGAGGTAGGCATTCGGGGTCCCTACGCCCATGCAAAAAATTGGAGCCACGGCTGCCATAGGGCCGGAAAAAGTTCGATTCCTAGAATTGGGTCAAATGCATATACGCAAAGAGCAGATTGGGTTGGACCTTGCTCCGCCCCTATGGCTCCGATTGAGCTCAAACTCGCTTTGTAGGTAGGCATTCGAGGTCCCTACGCCCATGCAAAAAATTGGAGCCGCGGCTGCCATTGGGTCGGAAAAAAGACTTAGAATTGGGTCAAATGCATATACGCAAAGAGCAGATTGGGTTTGGACCTTGCTCCGCCCCTATGGCTCCGATTGAGCTCAAACTCGGTTTGTAGGTAGCCATTTGAGGGTCCCTACAGGCATGCAAAAAATTGGAGCTCTGGCTTCCATAGGGTCGGAAAAACTTCGATCCTAGTTGGGGGTAAAATGGCGGTTTTCGGTATAAGTGGGGATATGGGTTTGGACCTAGCTCCGCCCCTTTGACTCCGATCGAGATCAAACTTGGTATGGAGGTAGGCATTCGGGGTCCCTACGCCCATGCAAAAAATTGGCCGCGGCTGCCATAGGGCCGGAAAAAAGTTCGATCCTAGAATAGGGTTAAATGCATATACGCAAAGAGCAGATTGGGTTTGGACCTTGCTCCGCCCCTATGCTCCGATTGAGCTCAAACTCGGTTTGTAGGTAGCCATTTGAGGTCCCTACAGGAATGCAAAAAATTGGAACTCTGGCTTCAATAGGGTCGAAAAAAGTTCGATCCTAGTTGGGGGTAAAATGGCGGTTTTCAGTTAAGCGGGGATTTGGGTTTGGACCTAGCTCCGCCCCTATGACCCCGATCGAGCTCAAACTTGGTATGGACGTAGGCATTCGGGGTTCCTACGCCCATGCAAAAAATTGGAGCCGCGGCTGCCATAGGGCCGGAAAAAGTTCGATCCTAGAATTGGGTCAAATGCATATACGCAAAGAGCAGATTGGGTTTGGACCTTGCTCCGCCCCTATGGCTCCGATTGAGCTCAAACTCGGTTTGTACGTAGCCGTTTGAGGTCCCTACAGGCATGCAAAATTGAAGCTCTGGCTTCCATAGGGTCGGAAAAAGTTCGATCCTAATTGGGGTAAAATGGCGGTTTTCGGTATAAGTGGGGATTTGGGTTTGGACCTAGCTCCCGCCCCTATGACTCTGATCGAGCTCAAACTTGGTATGGAGGTAGGCATTCGGGGGTCCCTACGCCCATGCAAAAAATTGGAGCCGCGGCTGCCATAGGGCCGGAAAAAGTTCGATCCTAGAATTGGGTCAAATGCATATACGCAAAGAGCAGATTGGTTTGGACCTTGCTCCGCCCCTTTGGCTCCGATTGAGCTCAAACTCGGTTTGTAGGTAGCCATTTGGAGGTCCCTACAGGCATGCAAAAAATTGGAGCTCTGGCTTCCATAGGGTCGGAAAAAAATTCGATCCTAGTTGGGGGTAAAATGGCGGTTTTCAATATAAGTGGGGATTTTGGTTTGGACCTAGCTCCCCCCCTATGACTCCGATCGAGCTCAAACTTGGTATGGAGGTAGGCATTCGGGGTCCCTACGCCCCATGCAAAAAATTGGAGCCGCGGCTGCCATAGGGCCGGAAAAAAGTTCGATCCTAGAATTGGGTCAAATGCATATACGCAAAGAGCAGATTGGGTTTGGACCTTGCTCCGCCCCTATGGCTCCGATTGAGCTCAAACTCGCTTTGTAGGTAGGCATTCGAGGTCCCTACGCCCATGCAAAAAATTGGAGCCGCGGCTGCCATTGGGTCGGAAAAAAGACTTAGAATTGGGTCAAATGCATATACGCAAAGAGCAGATTGGGTTTGGACCTTGCTCCGCCCCCTATGGCTCCGATTGAGCTCAAACTCGGTTTGTAGGTAGCCATTTGAGGTCCCTACAGGCATGCAAAAAATTGGAGCTCTGGCTTCCATAGGGTCGGAAAAAAGATCGATCCTACTTGGGGGTAAAATGGCGGTATACGGTATAAGTGGGGATTTGGGTTTGGACCTAGCTCCGCCCCTATGACTCCGATCGAGCTCAAACTTGGTATGGAGGTAGGCATTCGGGGTTCCTACGCCCATGCAAAAAATTGGAGCCGCGGCTGCATAGGGCCGGAAAAAAGTTCGATCCTAGAATTGGGTCAAATGCATATACGGAAAGACCAGATTGGGTTGGACCTTGCTCCGCCCTATGGCTCCGATTGAGCTCAAACTCGGTTTGTAGGTAGCCATTTGAGGTCCCCACATCATGCAAAAAATTGGAGCTCTGGCTTCCATAGAGTCGGAAAAAAAGTTCGATCCTAGTTTGGGGTAAAATGGAGGTATACGTATAAGTGGGGATTTGGGTTTGGACCTAGCTCCGCCCCTATGACTCCGATCGAGCTCAAACTTGGTATGGAGGTAGGCATTCGGGGTTCCTACGCCCATGCAAAAAATTGGAGCCGCGGCTGCCATAGGGCCGGAAAAAAGTTCGATCCTAGAATTGGGTCAAACGCATATATGAAAAGAGTAGGATGGGTTTGGACCTTGCTCTGTCTCTATTGCTCCGATTGAGCTCAAACTTGGTACTAAGGTACCCATTTGAGGTCTCTACAGGCATGCAAAAAATCGGAGAACTGGCTGTCATTTGGCCGGAAAAAAGTTCGATCCTACTTGGGGTTAAATGGCGGTATTCGGTGTAGGTGGGGATTTTGGTTTGGACCTAGCTCCGCCCCTATGGCTCTGATTGAGCTCAAACTTGGTACGGAGGTAGGCATTCGGGGTCCCTACGCCAATGCAAAGCCTTGGAGCCGCAGCTGCCATAGGGCCGAGAAAAATTCGATCCTTGAATTGGGTCAAATGCATACATGCAAAGAGTAGGCTGGGTTTGGACCTTGCTCCGTCCCTATGGCCCCGATTGAGCTCAAACTTGGTACTGAGGTAGCCATTCGAGGTCCCTACAGGCATGCAAAAAATCGGAGCCCTGGCTGCCATAGGGCCGGAAAAAAGTACGATCCTAGTTTGGGGTACAATGGCGGTATTTGGTGTAGGTGGGGATCTGGATTTGGACCTAGCTCCGCCCCTATGGCTCCGATTACGCTCAAACTTGGTACGAAGGTAGGCATTGGGGGTCCCTTAGCCCAAGCAAAAAATTGGAGCCGCGGCTGCCATAGGGCCGGAAAAAAGTTCGATCCTAGAATTGGGTCAAACGCATATATGAAAAGAGTAGGATGGGTTTGGACCTTGCTCTGTCTCTATTGCTCCGATTGAGCTCAAACTTGGTACTAAGGTACCCATTTGAGGTCTCTACAGGCATGCAAAAATGCAAAAAATCGGAGAACTGGCTGTCATTTGGCCGGAAAAAGTTCGATCCTACTTGGGGTTAAATGGCGGTATTCGGTGTAGGTGGGGATTTGGGTTTGGACCTAGCTCCGCCCCTATGGCTCTGATTGAGCTCAAACTTGGTACGGAGGTAGGCATTCGGGGTCCCTACGCCAATGCAAAGACTTGGAGCCGCAGCTGCCATAGGGCCGGGAAAAAGTTCGATCCTAGAATTGGGTCAAATGCATATACGCAAAAACTAGGTTGGGTTTGGACCTTGCTCCGTCCCTATGGCTCCGATTGAGCTCAAACTTGGTACTGAGGTAGCCATTTGAGGTCCCTACAGGCTTGCAAAAGATCGGAGCCCTGGCTGCCATAAATGGGGAAAAAAGTTCGATCCTAGATGGGGGTAAAAGGGCGATATTCGATGTAGGTGGGGATTTGGACCTAGCTCAGCCCCTATGGCTCCGATTGAGCTCAAACTTGGTAAGGAGGTAGGCATTCGGGGTCCCTACGCCCAAACAAAAAAATAGAGCCGCGGCTGCCATAGGGCCGGAAAAAAGATCGATCCTAGAATTTGGTCAAATGCATATACGAAAAGAGTAGGTTGGGTTTGGTCCTTGCTCCGTCCCTATGGCTCCGATTGATCTCAAACTTGGTACTGAGGTAGCCATTTGAGGTCCCTACAGGCATGCAAAAAATCAAAGCCCTGGCTGTCATTGGGCCGGAAAAAAAGTCGATCCTAGTTGGGGGTAAAATTGCGCTATTCGGTGTAGGTGAGGATTTGGGTTTGGACCTAGCTCCGCCCCTATGGCTCCGATTGAGCCTAAACTTGGTACGGAGGTAGGCATTCGGGGTCCCTACGTCCATGCAAAAAAATTGAAGCCGCGGCTCCCATAAGGCCGGAAAAAAGTTCGATCCTAGAATTGATCCTAGAATTGGGTCAAATGCATATTAGCAAAGAGTAGGTTGGGTTTGGAACTTACTCCGTCCCTATGGCTCCGATTGAGCTCAAACTTGGTACTGAGGTAGCCATTTGAGGTCCCTACAGGCATGCAAAAAATCGGAGCCTTGGCTGCCATAGGGCCGGAAAAAAATTCGATCCTAGTTTGGGGCAAAATGGCGATATTCGATGTAGTTGGGGATTTGGACCTAGCTCCGCCCCTATGACTCCGATTGAGCTCAAACTTGGTACCGAGGTAGGCATTCGGGGTCCCTACGTCCATGCAAAAAACTTGAGCCGCGGCTGCAATAGGGCCGGAAAAAAGTTAGATCCTAGAATAAGGTCAAATGCATATACACAAAGAGTAGGTTGGGTTTGGACCTTACTCCGTCCCTATGGCTCCGATTGAGCTCAAACTTGGTACTGAGGTAGCCATTTGAGGTCCCTACAGGCATGCAAAAAATCAAAGCCCTGGCTTCCAAAGGGCTGGAAAAAAGTTTGATTCTTGTTGGGGTAAAATGGCGATATTCGATGTATGTGGGGATTTGGGTTTGGACCTAGCTCCGCCCCTATGGCTCCGATTGAGCTCAAACTTGGTACTGAGGTAGCCATTCGGGGTCCCTACGCCCATGCAAAAAATTTGATCCTAGAATTGGGTCAAATGCATATATGCAAAGAGTAGGTTGGGTTTGGACCTTGCTCCGCCCCTATGGCTCCGATTGAGCTCAAACTTGGAACTGAGGTAGCCATTTGAGGTCCCTACAGGCATGCAAAAAATTGAAGCCCTGGCTGACATAAGGCCGGAAAAAAGTTCGATCCTAGTTGGGGTTTAAATGGCGGTATACGGTGTAGGTGGGAATTTGGGTTTGAACCTAGACCGCCCCTATGGCTCCGATTGAGCTCAAACTTGGTAAGGAGGTAGGCATTCGGGGTCCCTACGCCCAAGCAAAAAATTGGAGCCGCGGCTGCCATAGGGCCGGAAAAAAGTTCGATCCTAGAATTGGGTCAAATGCATATACGCAAAGAGTAGGTTGGGTTTGGACCTTGCTCTGTCCCTATGGCTCTGATTGAGCTCAAACATGGTACTGAGGTGGCCATTTGAGGTCCCTACAGGCATGCAAAAAATCGGAGCCTTGGCTATCATAGGGCGAGAAAAAGTTCGATCCTAGTTGGGGGTAAAATCGCGGTATTCGGTGTAAGTGGGGATTTTGGTTTGGACCTAGCTCCGCCCCTTTGGCTCCGATTGAGCCCAAACTTGGTACAGAGGTAGGCATTCGGGGTCCCTACGCCCAAGCAAAAAATTGGAGCCGCGGCTGCCATAGGGCCGGAAAAAAGTTCGATCCTAGAATAAGGTCAAATGCATATACGCAAAGAGTAGGTTGGGTTTGGATCTTACTCCGTCCCTATGGCTCCGATTGAGCTCAAACTCGGCACTGAGGTAGCCATTTGAGGTCCCTACAGGCATGCACAAAATCAAAGCCCTGGCTTCCATAGGGCCGGAAAAAAGTTCGATCCTAGTTGGGGGTAAAATGGCGGTATTCGGTGTAGGTGGGGATTTGGTTTGGACCTAGCTCCGCCCCTATGACTCCGATTGAGCTCAAACTTGGTACGGATGTAGGCATTCGGGGTCCCTACGCCCATGCAAAAAATTTGGAGAGGCGGCTCCCATAGAGCCGGAGAAAAATCGATCCCAAATATGGGTCAAATGCATATATGTAAAGAGCAGGTTGGGTTTGGACATTGCTCCGCCCCATGGCTCCCATTGAGCTCAAACCTGGTATGTGGGTAGGCAGTGGGGGTCCCTAAGTGCATGCAAAAAATGGAGCCGCGGCTCCCATAGGATCGAAAAACTGCGATCCTAAATCGGGGTCAAATGGCCAAAAGCGACTTGGGTGGAGTTTTGGGTTTGGACTTTGCGCTGTCGCTATTACTCCGATTGAGCTCAAACTTGGTTTGTAGACAGGCACTTGGGGTCCCTAAAGCGCATGCAAAAAACAGGAGCCGTTTCTCCCATAGAGCCGAAGATAAGTTCGATCCCAAATCTGGGTCAAATGCATATACGTAAAGATTAGGTTTGGTCTGGACTTTGCTCCGCCCCTTTTGCTCCGAATGAGCTCAAACTTGGTATGTCGGTAGGCATTGGGGGTCCCTAAGCGCATGCAAAAAACCGGAGCCGTGGATCCCATAGGTTTGTTTGTTTGAATGGGGTTTTACGCCGCTTTCAATAATCTTTCAGTTATATCGCGGCGGCTGGAGCACCTAACAATGGAATCCTGGTATTTCTCACACCAGTACTACCATTACATCCTTTCCTAGCCTCCAGGTGCTATCCCACATAGGTGTACGATTATCGACCCATTGGTGAGAGACAAATAGTCGGAAAGAATGAGTGCCGCCGTCGGGAATCGAACCCGGGACCTCTAGATTGAAAGTCCGCTTGACGCGCTACCAACTGCGCCATGACGGCGGCTGGATCCCATAGGGTCGGAAAAAATTCGAGCCTAAATCGGGTTGAAATGGCCAAAAGCCGCTTTGGTGGGGTTTTGTGTTTTGACTTTGCTCCGCCGCTATGACTCCGATTGAGCTAAAACTTGGTTTGTAGGTAAACACTTGGGGTCCGTAAGCGCATGCGAAAAACCGGAGCCGCAGCTCCTATAGAGCCTGAGAAAAATACGATCCAAAATACGGTTATATGCTTATACGTAAAGAGCAGGTTGGGTTTGGATTTTGCTCCGCCGCTATGGCTCTGATTGAGCTCAAACCTGGTTTGTACGTAGGCAGTCGGGGTCCCTATGCGCATGCAAAAAACCGGAGCCGCAGCTCCTATAGGGTCGGAAAATCGAGGTCAAATGGCCAAAAGCGGCTTGGCTTGGGTTTTGGGTTTGGACTTTGCTCCACCGCTATGACTCCGATTGAGCTCAAACTTGGTTTGTATGTAGGCAGTGGGGGTCTCTAAGCGCTTGCTTAAAACTGGAGCCGCAGCTCCGATATGCTCGGAAAGAAGTTCGATCCTAAATCGGAGTCAAATGGCCAAAAGGGGCTTGGGTGGAGTTTTGGGTTTGGACTTTGCTCCGCCCCTATGGCTCCGATCGAGCTCAAACTTTGTTTGTAGGTGTGCAGTGGGGGTCCCTAAGGGCATACCAAAAAAACGGAGCTGCGGCTCCCAAAGGGTCGGAAAAAAAGTTCGATGCTATATCGGGGTAAAATGGCAAAAAACGGTTTGGGTGGGGTTTTGGGTTTGGACTTTGCTCCGCCGCTATGACTCCGTTTAAGCTCAAACTTGGTTTGTAGGTAGGCACTTGGGGTCCCTAAGTGCATGCAAAAAACCGGATCCATGGCTCCCATAGAGCCGGAGAAAAATTTGATCCCAAATCCGGGTCAAATACATATACGTAAATTGCAGGTTGGGTTTGGAGCTAGCTCCGCCCTATGGCTCCGATTGAGTTCAAACTTGGTTTGTAGGTAGGCAGTGGGGGTCCCTAAGTGCTTGTAAAAATCGGAACCGTGGCTCCCAAAGGGTCTTAAAACAGTTCAATCCTAAATTGGGGTCAAATAGCCATAATCGGCTTGGATGGGGATTTGGGTTTTGACTTTGCTCTGCAGCTATGACTCCGATTGAGCTCAATGTTGGTTTGTAGGTAGGCACTTGGGGTCTATATATTTGCACACTTGTCCCATTATGCTTGATGGATCACGTATATTTCAGCTGAAATACATGAACGAGCATAAATAGAGGATATTGAATAAGTGATCGATTCATTTATAGATAATTTCATTTTTAGTTTCGTCTGTGAAAAACAAGCATTCTGATTGGCCCAAAAAATTTACTATTTTAACCATTTTGCACACAAAATGGTTCAATGAAATTAGTAAAGTACGGTACTTGTGTTTTTGCTTCATGACATTAAATTTTAAGAAATGGAGAAAATATTTTTTCGTAGAGGTATGAAACAAAACAAGAAGGCTGTTGAAATGCACACTTCAAATTCTTGATGCCTCTTCTTGGAGCACAGGCAAGACACGAATGCTTTGGCTATTTAACCCATTCCCACTCAGTGACGCTTTTAGATGCCCCCATGGAAAAAGGTTTGGGAAACATTAGGAAAACTAGAGGTGCTTCGCTCCACAGGCCTGATTGTACTGATTAAGTGAATGATGTTTTCAGGAATTCAAATAAACCAAATCATATTCACCATATGAATTTTTTTTTTTGAATTTTGACTGGTCTAAAATTTCATTGTGTGGGAATGGGTTTAACGTTAAGTGTTGAATTAATTCACTTTTTTGAAATGTAAATATGAGAGTACTATTGCAATAACTATCTTTTGGTTTGCTTATAACTTATTTTGAATGCAGATGCCTGAATCTGTGCCCTAATGTTTTAAAGGACCCAGTTATGCCAACCATTACAATTTGCACTAGTGGAGTACAAAAACTTATTTCCAACCTGAAACGAGACAAAGCAGCAGGACCAGACAACATCAAACCTCTTATTCTAAAAAACTTATGTTATCAAATTTCCCCGATCTTACAAATTATCTTTCAGAAATCCCTAGACACAGGCATTCTCCCCAGGTTTGGACAAAAGCAATCGTGACTCCACTCTTCAAGAAAGGAAACAAAGAAGATCCTGCAAATTACAGACCTATATCTTTAACATGTATATTGTGTAAAGTTCTAGAACATATAGTAGCCTCAAATCTAACTGAACACAACAATAATATCCTTTATGACTTGCAGCATGGTTTTAGAGAAAGGCGTTCATGCGAAACCCAGCTAATTCAACTGACCGACCATCTTGCCAGAAACTTGACTGAAGGAAAACAAACTGATCTAGTTTTATTAGACTTCAGCAAGGCTTTTGACAAAGTTAGCCACTTAAAACTTTTGTATAAATTGCAGGAACATGGTGTTAACAATGCTAACCTTTTGTGGATTAAATCTTTTCTAATAGGCAGAACACAAAAAGTAGTCTTAGAAGGTGGATGCTCATCAGAAGTACCAGTCACGTCTGGAGTACCTCAGGGATCTGTACTTGGCCCTCTTTTGTTTCTTTTGTATATAAATGACCTTCCAAATAACATCACATCCCAAGTTCGTTTGTTTGCAGATGACACTGCCGTTTACTTAGCTATAAACAACAGGCAAGACTGTTTGACCATACAAGAAGATCTAGACAAGTTAATGCAGTGGGAGAAAAAGTGGGAAATGGAGTTTAACCCCAGCAAATGCATTGTCCTAAATATTACTAAAATGAAGAAAAAGATTTCCTTTGATAACAGGTTACAGGGACAAGTACTAGAGACTGTGGACTATGCCAAATACCTAGGAGTTACAATATATGGAGATCTTTCCTGGAACAAACACATTGACAATATAACATCAGATGCTAATAAAACTGTAGGTCTTCTCCGCAGAAACATCCAGATCAAAGATAAGAAGATCAGTGAAATAGCATATAAAACTTTAGTGAGACCCCAGGTAGAATACGCATCAACAGTTTGGAGCCCCTACACAAAAATCTTTATCAATAAAGTGGAAAAAGTACAACGTAGAGCAATAAGATGGGTTCAAAATAATTTCTCTTATTATGACAGTGTTACCTGCATGCAGAAGGAGCTTGGTTGGGAAACCCTTCAATACAGACGAGACATTTCCAGAGTCACCATGTTTTATAAAATCATTAATAATTTTGTTGCAGTGCCAGTACCAGCTTTTCTCGAAAGACCAGCGAGGAACACCCGACATATGCACACAGCATCTTTCAGACAGATCAATACAAATGCAGCCTACTTTAAATATTCTTTTTTCCCTACACAGTGGTACTATGGAACAGCCTACCAGAAACAATTGTACAGCAACCTGATATTACAGTGTTCAAAAAGAGTCTCGGTTCTTTTCAGATAGTGAGCCGTCCCTGAATGACCAAAAATATGTTTTATCAGTTCTTTTAATCTAACACTCACAATACTTTTAAAATTTTGCACCCTAACCAATGACTAACAGTTTTTATTCCAGCACAGACGCGCACCTGCCAGTAATACCCGAAAGGGGAGTTGGGCAGGATAGATAGATAGATAGATAGATAAATAGATAGATAGATAGATAGATAGATAGATAGATAGATAGATAGATAGATAGATAGATAGGAGTCGCAGATGATACTTTAAACATTCATTCTCCGAAAAACTGCATAATTACTGAAATACTATGTCCCTTGCTAATAATTTATCCGTTATAAAGCTCCATGTTTCTATTTTTTGCTTCAAAGTATGTAATGCAAGAGCTGCGTGTCTGACGAACATTTTATGGGATAAGAAAGTATTTTCCCCCTTAAATTCAATATTTTTTAGCTCAATAACCGACAATTTCCCTTGTCCCCTCCTAAAGGCATTTCGGAACCCATTGAATTTTTATCGATTTTAGTCAAAATATCCTTTGATAACCCTTTCATTCTGTCATTAAGATATGTTCGTATGGTTTGTTCAATGCTTCACACGAATGCATTCATATACATTTTTGGTAAGAAGATGATTGTGATGTCCCGATTTTAAGCATAAGATACGTAACGCCCCTTCAATCGACAGTAAATCACTCGAGTTCTCTTTCTTTAAGTCTACAATAATAAATATTTGAAGGGTAAGTATCAAATCAAACTAGCAACAACCCAAAATAAATACAAGTTTTCATATTTCAGAAAAAAAAGTCTAACAGAGTTTTGAAAATAAGAAACCCCTATTTTATTTCATAAGATACGTTTACAACAGCTTTAGTGGACTTTTATGTCCCATATTCTTTTGTTCATCTTAAGATTAACGTATAAAGAGAATCTGCAAGGAATGTATATTTAATCAATCGTAGCGTACTACACATGCATATAGAATTTATGAAGAATAACTTTTAAATATTTTGTGTTAATAAGATACGTTCAAATAAGATACATGTATAACAGTCGACTAAAACAACGCGATTTTAAAAATATGAATCAAATTTGACCTTTCACATGCACAGTATATCAAAAGTCTATTTCCATCGGACTCACGAGGCATCGATTTTATTAGTTTTGAAGAGGGAATGGTTTAAAATTTTTGATCCAGATTAAAATGTAGATATTTTGAGTATGCAAGTTATATTGCCTAATTGCCTAAATAATGTTAGCCAAATAAATGGTTTGTCATATTGAATTTTTAAATTGCTATTCGAACTTTTCTGGGACTCTACAGTATGGCAGCCGCGGCTCCGTTTTTTGCATGCGCTTACACACTGGTCAACCTTTACGTTGATTTGCGGTGTTTACGTAGATTTTACGATGATTCATACGCGGATTTAGTGGATAAAAATGGCGGCGCCCATGAAGTAAACAAAGACAGTGATTGGTAATTTCAATTTTGCTGTTGTTTATACTATGTTGTGAAGCATGTCGTATGTCAAAGGGACTATAGAAATTGTCCATTTTCAGTATAAGATTATTCGTTTGGCGTTTTGAGTAAAGAAGAAGGATTACATTCGAGTACCGACAAGGAGGTGGGGTCGATTTTGAAAGATTCTTATGAATTACCGACTTTCAAGAAGCATTTCTCCCATTCTAATCACGTTCCTTTCAGCATCATCTCTCACAACCCATCTTCTGGTCCCATGGAATGAGAAAGTAGTGGTAGTTAGAAAGCCAAACTTGTTTCTTGCGAGATTTTTCATCAATATTGATTTTACGCAGGAGCTGCTGAAACAGTATGATACGCCGCTTGACGGGTACCATTTTTGAAACAGTCGGTAGAGTGGAATTTATCTCTAAAATAGCCTGAGTAAACTAAACTTTTGAGTTTCTTTCCACGTAAATGTATTTGTAAGTATTTTGACATTAGTTTTGTTTCATTCTTTTTACAGAACTTCCAAATGGACAACGCCTGTTTGTGTGTACAGTGTGGAAGGAACTTTAAGACAATTAGAACATTGACACAGCATTGATTAATGGCACCATTGCGTTTCTTTTTTTGTAGGGTATATATTAGAATTATTAGTCTAATTTAGACAAAATAACATGCTTGGTATGACCAGTTTTCTACCTTACGGTAGGGGCACGTCGAGAATTTCACCTATGTTTTTTGCGTGCAAACTTAAAATCAATTTCGCCTGAAATCATGTAATACCAACGTCTTTTACCAATGGTGTTGGCGTTGGCTAGCGTATAGTTTGAATTTTGTGAATATAAGTTCAGAAGCAGTCCGAAAACAATTGCCACGCACGTGACGTAATTTGGACGTCTGAGAACAACTTGTTTCGTTAGGGAAATTTCCAAAACTTACGACTGAATTGCTACTTACAGCATCAAGAAAGCCATAAACTTGTCAGTCAGTAGTTTGCAAGTGGCATAGACGGTTTTCTGATGCTCTGAACAGCGCCTGTGATGATACAAGGCGCGAAAGGGTATCCGTTATACATGTTTATCGTGAGGTAATGGTCTTACATGCTCAACAATTTATAGAGACTTGGGTCAGACCTGTATTCGACAATAAATTCATATTGATATTCAAGAATCTAATGTGGAAAAACTCTGAAACTGTTTCAGCAACACCGGATGAATTCGTGAAGAATAATCACAGGTGCTTGAAGTTATAACCATAAATCATTTAATATGCCCTAAACCAATAGTGTCTACATGGCAATACCGTATTGCGATGTAGACACTTGTTTGAAGCATTATTTTTTATGTTTTATGGCTATAACTTCCAGCACATGTGGAATAATATGCGTAAAAAGTCAAGTAACGTCAATACGATGTTGACCCTTGCCCCGTGCCAGGTCGGGAAGGTGCACACAAATGGCTACAACGATGTAGTTTTTGTCCGATTTTCAAAAATGTCATGTATTCACTCATGAAATATTTCTGCTAATGTCAATAAATTCATTTTGTTGGCATTTCTTTTCTGTTGAAAATATAAATGACATCTACGAATTTTCCTGATGAACCATTACGAAAACTTGCCCATGAAATATACAGAAAAACAATTCAGAAGCAGAAATGGAAAATTTCATTGGAAAACATTTGATATTTTCTACCTTTTTGCTCTAAACATACATTGTGGGTACACGTTAGAACCGCCTCGCTGAGGCGGTTCTAACGAGTACCCACAATAAATGTTTTGGATCAAAATAAGAAAATTAGCTATACCCCTGCAAACACCAGTTTTTCTATATAGAAGTGATTTCAAGGGGGTATACATTTCACGGATATGTTATCCTGATGCCTCGTTCGTAGAACCTATTCGATGGTTGGTTGCCATGTTGGTAGAAAACGTTTTGTTTATGCATGCCTTTTAGTGACAAGTTCCACTCCACCGGCTGTTCTGAAAATGGTACTCGTCAAACAGCGTATCATACTGTTTCAGCAGCTCCTGCGTAAAATCAATATTTTCGACTGATCTCTCAGAAAACAAGTTTCACTATCAAACTGTTACTATTTGACGATGCTATGTGTACAGACAACGGAGTTTGGCTTGATAGAGTTGATGGAAAGTGGCTCAGATCAAAATAATATCACTTGAAAGTTGGTGATTTACAACAAATTTTCAAAATCGACCCGACCTCCGTATCGGTACTCGAATATAATCATATATGATGTAATAAATCGTAATATGTGAGTTAGAATGCTGAAAATGGACAATTTCTATAGTCCCTTTGACATACGACATGCTTCACAACATAGTATAAACAACAGCAAAAATGAAATTACCAATTACTTTCTTTGTTTACTTCATGGGCGCCGCCATTTTTATCCACTAAATCCGCGTATGAATCATCGTAAAATCTACGTAAACACCGCAAATCAACGTAAAGGTTGACCAGTGTAGCTTAGGGACCCCAAATGCCTACCTACAAACCAAGTTTGAGCCAGATTTGGGATCGAATGGCAGATTTTATCAATTGTCTTAGTTGTGTGAACTGTTAAATGGCTTAAAGTTTATATGTATACATGAATGGAGTGATTCACACCAAATCTGCAACTCCTTGGAATTTGGACAAGTCTAAAATTCGTCGTTTGGTAATTGGTTAAGCAGTGTTACACTTCATGCAATCAATCAATCAATTTGATCTATCCTGACATGATGATGGATTTGGATGAAATTTTCATAATATGTTTATCATCAATTGGCCTTTTGCAAAAGGAACAATTTATAGCTTCACTGGCTGACAGCAAGAGAGCTATTGTCATGGCGTGTGTCCATTGTGCGTCCGTCCGTCCAGTCATCTGTCCATCCGTAAACTTTTACTTTGAAAATCTTCTCCTCAGAAAGTACTGAACAGGTTTCAACCTAATTTCACAGAAATGATCCTATGGGGAACCTCTATGAGATTCCTTCATAGAATTTTGATCTGCTGAAAAACATGGCTTTAATGGGCGGGGCTATTTCCATTATGTGGTAAAAGGTTTGAAATTATTCTTCTCAGAAACCATTGGATGGATTTCAGTGGATGGATTTCAATTTAATTTGACCTGATTAATCCTTTGGTGACCTTTTATCAGATTGTAAAAAAGAATTTTGATTGGATGAAAAATATGGCTTTAAAAGGCAGGGCTAATTTCCAAATATGGTATATACTGAAAACCTTGTAAATTTCTCAGAAACCTATTGATGGATTTCAAAAAAAAATTCAGGGGAATGATAACCAGATGACTGTTTGTCGGATTCATTCATATAATTTTGATTGGTTTAAAAACATGGCTATTATGGTAATGGGTTATGTCCATATAATTATGGTAGACAGTGAAACTTTTACGTAATGAATTTTACATAACTTTACTTGACTTTTGTAAAAACTATGAAAAGTTTTAAATGGTTCTCTAGAACTATTTCAAAGATTTCAATGATTGAGATTTATTTTCATTACATTCAGTTCATTTTAAATTCATGAAAAAAATTTTCTTAATAAGTACATTCATGCCTGTGGAGCTATACAGGCGCTCAAGCGCCTCTAGTTGGCACACTTGAGCACATTATGCTCAAAGTGAGCTTTTGTGATCATGCCGTGTTCAGCTTGCAACATGTTTAGTCAATCAACTTTTTAGTGCACTCTAGAGGCCATTTTTGGGTCAAATGTCGTGATTTTTGGTCAGAATAAGTAAATGTCTCCATAAATTCCCGTTCAAGTTTAGACCCATGGGGTGAAACATTAGGTCAAATCTTAGAAAATCCTTGTGTTCACTCTAGAGGCCACATTTTTTACTCAAAATTCTGTCTTGATATTTGTTCAAAATATTTATTGTCATAAAATCTTGGGCTGCCATCATAGCACAGTCTGTAGTGTATCAGACTCCCTATCTTCTATAATGGGATGTCCTGGGTTGGATCCCCAGCAGCGGCACATATCCTTTCTGATACTTTACATTGGGTCATAAGGGGTAAAAAGAATTGGTCACTAAGGTAAAGTTTTAGAAAAAGCTTGTGCAACTCTACTCTCCACAATTTTAGCTGAAATGACTTGATATTTAGTAAGATTGTTTGTCTCCATGAAATTTCCTTAAAATTTGATAATTGGACAGTATGGGATCAAAAACTTGGCCACAAGCTCAAATCTTTTAAAAACCTTGCATGCACTCTAGAGGCTGCATTTTTGGCTGAAATGTTTTGATATTCAGTCAGAATGTTTATCTTCATCAAGTTCGAATCGATATTAGGTTTCACAGGGTCAAAAAGTATGTCACAAGGTCCTACAAGTACCCTAGAGGTCAAATTTAGGTCAAATTTAGGTCTCAAATACTGGAATATTTTTGTGCTGGAAGTTTCCAAATTCACATACCACTACAAATACCTCCCTTGAAACCATATTTTTTTTAATACATGTACATATCAATGACAATGACACAAAACAAAACCCAATTTAGGATGATCTCTTGGTTCGCATCAATGAGTTACAGAACAAGTTCGAGATTGGTTCCGGTCCATCGATTTTTGTGGAAGATACGGATCTTGGACTTAAAAATTACAAAGAAATTTCAGTTTTCCGGACAATTTTTCTAAACCCTCAGAGATATTGAGCTGATTTTTGGTATGTGAGTCCACATTTATGAGTTACAGAACAAGTTTGAGTTTGGTTCCGTTCCATTGATTTTTAAGGAAAATATGGATGCTGGACTTGGAAAATTACAAGGAAATTTCAGTTTTCCGGACTTATTTTCTTAACCCCAGAGATATTGAGCTGATTTTTGGTATGTGAGTCCGTATCAATGAGTTACAGAACAAGTTTAAATTTGGTTCCAGTCCATTGATTTTTGTGAAAGATACGGATGCTGGACTTAGAAATTACCAGGAAACATCAGATTTCCGGAGTTTTTTTCTTTACCCTTGGAGATATTGAGCTAATTTTTGCTATGTGAGTCTGTATCAATTAGTTACAGAAAAAGTTTGATTTTGATTCCGGTCCATTGATTTTTGAGAAAAATACGGATGCTGGACTTAGAAAATTATCAGGAATTTCAGTTTTCCAGACTTTTTTTCTTAACCCTCGAAGATATTGAGCTGATTTTTGGTATGTGAGTCTGTATCAATGAGTTACAGAACAGGTTTAAGTTTGGTTCCGGTCCATTGATTTTGAGGAAGGTACGGATGCTGGACTTAAAAAAGTACGAGGAGATTTCAGTTTTATGATTTTTTTCTAAACCCTTTGTGATATGTTTTTGTTATGTGAGTCAATATTGATAAGTTACAGAACAAGTGTAAGTTTTGTTCCGGTCCATTGATTTTTGAAGAAGATATGGATGCTAGACTTGGGAAATTACAGTTTTTCCAGACTTTTTTCTTAACACTTGCAGGTATTGAACTGATTTTTGATAAGTGAATCAGTATTGAAGAGTTACAGAAGGAGTTCAAGTTACATTGATTTTTATACCCCCCACAACGAAGTTATGGGGGGGTATACTGGAATCAGGTTGTCCGTCCGTCCGTCCGTCTGTCTGTCCGTGGACATAATTTTTTGTCCTCTTCTCCTCCCACATTTTTTGACCAATTTTGCTGAAATTTTATCAGGTTGTTTCCTATCATATGAAGTTGTGCACCTGCAATTTTCATCTTGATCCAGTCGTTAGTTTCAGAGTTATGCCATTTTGAACTTTTTAATGGGTGGGGGGGAGTAGTCAAAATTTAAAATTGCAAAACTCAGTAACCATAAGGGTAGTTACCAAATTTGGTAAGTAACATCATCTTGATGACCTTTACAAAATATCGAACGGTTTATCTCCTGAGGTCAAATTTGACCCCGCCCCCCGGGGGTCAAAAATTTAACATAGGCTCATATTGACTTTTAGTGGATATAATTTTGTGTCATCATCTCCTCACACAGCTTTCTTTAACATAGGCTCATATTGACCAACCTTTTCCTAATCAGTCAACTCTAGCAACAAACACAAAATCAGAAAGAGGTGGAGGGTTGGCAATGTTCATCCACCATGACATGCATGTGATTAAACAGCTTCAAATTCCACTCCTTCATAGAAAAGCCTTTTTAGCGGTGTGGGGGGTATTCTCGTCAGCCCTTGAGGGCGACAGCTCTAGTTGAGCAAGATATGGATGCTTTTGCAAAATAAGTTACATATTAATAATATTGAGTTTAATTGCAGTCCATTGCCTTTCCAAGGCTTGTAAAGGATGTTAGGGTGGTACTGGTGAGAGAGATACCAGGAATACATTGTAAGGTGCTCCAGCCACTGTTATATAGACTGAAAAAATTGTTAAAAGTGGTTGCATGAAGTGATCAAGGCAAATCATTTTTATAACCGAAAAGCATTCATAATCCTAGACAGATTTTTGAAAGCTTTTGTTAAAAGTTTACTTGGGCTTTGGGTCTTAATTCTTAATTCTCTTGGAACAGATGACTTTAACAGATGACTTTATGAAGTATAATTTAGCTAACAACAAAAAGAGACGCCTATTTTTTATGTTTGTGTGTATGTGTGTGTGTTTAAGAATTGCTCATAAAATCTGATACACCTGTCATATTTTGGAGGGGTAGTAATCCCTTTACCACCCAAAAAATATACAGCTCTAGGGATATATATAAAACTGGTAGAGGACTAAGTATTGCCATGCAATACTTCAGAATGCTTGTTGTACTTAAGATAGCAAAAATTTCCATTCCAAATGATATGACATGATGGAGTTTGCATACATTTTGGAAGTTTATAATTAGAAACTGCGATCGTTCTGAGACATTGCCTTTTTCATATTAACTTTACATTAATGTTGTTTATTACCATATAGGTGCCCTAGGTAATGTTTATTTCATATTTTGACTTGATGAAGCTGTAAAATGCTATAACGGGGCTTAACGCCATATAGCTTTACGTTTTGTATATTTACTACTCTAAAAAAAATCAGTCTATAGTTCCTTCAAGACTCAGTCTCCATCTGTTGTATGTAGGCATTTTTCATTGATAACTTTGATGGAAAGAACACACATGTTGATGGTCAAGGTGAAATATTTAACCCTTTACCCCATGATTTGGTCTAACTCATATGCAGAAGGTCAAGGTGAAATATCTGACCCTTTACCTTATAATAATATGGAATGTTACTTCTCATAAAAGTGTGCATGGTACAACTCTTAAAAAAGGTATTGCTATGAATATCAAGCTTTGTTGGTTGTTAGAACTCAATGAGTAGAAGTACAGTTTATAGAAGAGATAACTCTAGTCTTGAAGTTATAAGGGAAAGCATGTAGTTGCTGCTTTGTCTGTCCACCCTTCTGTCATCAAATATATTGTTCAGGGTGTATATCTTACAGAATGTTAGCTATTAATTCCAATCTTTGTGGGTGTTTATAGAACTAAATTGTTAGAATTTCTGGGCAGAAAATGATAAAACTCTTTTGCAGAATATCAAGATAAAATGTTCAACCCTTTACCCTATAACAACTGCCTCTCAAAAAGTGTTCAGGGTAAAACTGTTAAGATTTGTTGCAATGAATTTTAAAATTTGTTGATGATTAGAATTCAATGAGAAGATGTACAGCACTTTACAAGTACCACCCTAATGTTAAAGTAAGTATTAATAATTAATACTCAAGTATAAACTGTGTTGTTTGTAGAGCTCTTTAAATGGGTACAGCTAAAGATGATTAATTTGTCATCGGTATGCCATTCGTTCACTATCTTTGAAAAATATGTGCAAAACTAATGTATTGTTTTGCTATACTAAAAAAAGGAGAAAATGTATTAACTTACTAGTATAACATTCAATTCATGGAATTAACCATCTTTAGAAAAATAATGTATCTTCTATAGAAGTGAATCATTTCAGCTTTTATGTTATGGTAATGTCTTCCTTGATTAAAGAAAAATAAATTTATTGTTACAGTAAGTAGGGCATCAGATTCTCAATTATGTATTATAAGTATTAGGTTTGATAGCAAATGCCAAAACTCCATGGCTAGGTGCTTAATTACTTGCAATATGACATCAAAACTGTTAAAACACATGTATGTCATATTGCGATGCAATACAGGAGTCCCCTACCGGATAAAAAAAGTATTTTTTACAGTAAACCTTTTCGCTTTAATTTTTGAGAACTGTAAAAGTGAAAGGTCTAAATAGAGGATAATTGTTTGTTTCTTTATAAGATCCATTTATCTTTCATCAAGTAAACAACAAAAGCTATATTTTCAAGAGTGGCAGAGTGAAAACACGGCTTTTGTTGTTCATAAAATGAAAGATTTACTGATACTGCATGAAAAACAAACAATTATATTTTTTTTAAATCCAAAAATAGGACGATATGTGAAACTTTTGAAACAAAATTACTTAAAGCGCTTCATTTTGCACGTGATTACTAGGCAATGTCATCATGACGTCAATAACCCTAGTCATGCTAAAATTCTATACATTACTGCTTTAAAATCAAAGGACTGACAGCACTGGAAAGCCTTAAAGGGAGGTATCGATGTTTCTGAACCCTAGGTAAGAAAAAAATACCAA
This sequence comes from Fragum fragum, assembly GCA_946902895.1. Taxonomy (NCBI): domain Eukaryota; kingdom Metazoa; phylum Mollusca; class Bivalvia; order Cardiida; family Cardiidae; genus Fragum; species Fragum fragum. The sequence continues at coordinate 23,805,006 of OX336375.1, forward strand.
GTGCCGAAAAATACACTCAAACAATCATTTGATACTTTAAATTGAGTCAGGTATTGTCTTGGTGGTAATCTAATAGGCCTAAAGTGGCTTTTCTTGTGGTAATATCGAAAAGGTTCAGCAGAATTCCAGGTTATTTTTAGATATCACGAAATTTGGCTGTCGATATCGAATGACCTCATTTACATATGACCTAAAGTCAACTGAAGGTAACAAATTTACTAGCGAAACAGCCAGCGTCCTAATTTATGTCACATGAATAGGTTAGCACAAAACTAAGGTAAGTGTTTATATTCCTAATAACGTTTACGACAGTTTTGGGCTGATCTTTACAGAGTTTAAGACCGGCTAGCGAACATTACTTCTGATGACATAATGATGACGTGGGTGTGATGTAATTTAAATCAAATTCAAGCTTCAAACGGTTATTTGCACCACTTTAATGATCATATACTATTCGCAACTGTCTCGGATTAATCTAAAAATAGATTAATAGCCTATGTAGGCTATTAAGGAAATACCCTGCTTTTTTCTGATAAGCGACCTCAGGTTTTTGCAAAACTACTTTTCGGAATATTGTGTTCAAATATTATACGAGAGGAAATAAGAATAATTAAAATCTGTGACTTGAAAAAAACATCGATACCTACCTTTAATGAGGGTCAATATTCCTTTTAAAAATTGATTATTTAAACAACTCTGACTGAAGGTGTTGTAGACCAAGATCAGACTGCACTTATGTGCAGTCTGATCTTTGTCTATACCTCCTGCTAAAACCGGAATAATCCGGGTTCAGCATGACAAGGGTTAACATTTGTTTTTTGGGCTCCATTCAGAAAACGTGAAATAAATTGAAATGAACGGAAACAGGGTATAAGCTTTTGATAATTTGACTGCTTTGCAGTGAGATTATCAAGTGATAATCTACTGTTATTTCTTGATTAACCACCGAAAAAGAATTAAAGAAATTTGAAGGCTTCTGCAAAGTGAAAATGGATTGGATAAAGAAAGGATATACCTAGTCGTTTCATTATGCATGGGGTAGAATAGACTAAAACCCCAAAAACTTTAATAAGTGGCAAACAGAAAAAGATAAGGGGTAACCGATCCACTTTTAGGGCGAACGGGCCCAGGGCGAACAACCCGGGACGAATAGGGTCCTACTAACATTATGCACCTGATTGTAACGCAATATCCGCCTGCTAAACGTCCCAGTATACAAACTGTCAAACCAGTTCCATGATTATGTGTACTAAAGTAGTTGTTAATCCAATCAAAGCTCTTTATATTATGCTTATACCGGTAACCCACCCCCACCCCCGATTTCCGTTTACTCATTTTTGTGATGTACTTTGATTGGGGTTGACTGGCGAGCCTGTCCTAATCTAACGATACAATATCGGAGAGCAGCGCAGATGGGACAGGCTTACCAGTCTAGTACAAATTAGGGTTTTCCTGTCCCAATATCGGAGAGCAGCGCAGATGGGACAGGCTTACCAGTCTATGATTGGGGTACCCCTTTGATTGAATAGTTGCGAAAGTAACCTCCCCTGAATAAATAAATCCAAAACAAAGTAGGTGGCGTTCTCGTTCCTGTACGTCAATGGAAAATCAATTCCGCAAGTTTCAGCAATATTCTTGATCCGTTCTACTGTCACTTGTCGATGACTGGATTGGAAACGAGGTAAGCCACCATATTATCTGTTACTTTATATCCTAAATAAATTTATCTGCTTTTTCAATTTTTCTTAAGCCGACACACTCTGTCTGACACGGTGTCTTCCTATTTTATGCTTCTGTGTCTAAGTTCTAAGACTGCTAATGGCTTATTACAAATTTAATAGTTTGGGATAATAAATTCACGCTGAAAGAGACACAATTTTAGCTTTACCGAAATGAAAGACGACAGTGTTAAGCACAGGGAGCAGTTACTTATGCTAGATATTAGCTAAAATGACCCAAAAGTCAAACCAGGCCTTTTAAAAATACTATATAAAAAAAACTATACAGCTTTCGGAGTACAGACAACTTTCTTACAGAAATACACCTCCATTTTGCTGGTTTGTTGAGAAGTAGCACCTTCACTATTCATTAGTAAATATCTGAGATAAGCCACTCATTTCTATTATGCATAGAGCAATGGTAAATTATAAATTGAAAACATTTTTACCTTTAAGTAGTTAATTCTGATGATTCCAGAGCTCTCCTAAGCTTATGAAGTGTTACATCCTTTCTAGAAGTGAAGGTGCTACTTCTAGACAAAGGAGCAAAATTGAGGTGTATTTTTGTAAGAAAGTTGTCTGTACTCCGAAAGCTGTATTGTTTTTGTGGAATGGATGGGTCAAGCTTACAAATGATTATATGTGTGATGAATATGCACTTCTCTAAAATGTGTAAACAAAGAAGTGTAATTTTTAGAGGCGTTTAAAACACACAGGGGTGGGATCTCAGGAATTCTGAGTTGTATCCCTTGTCTATATATAGTATTTTTAAAAGGCCTGGTTTGACTTTTTGGTCATTTTAGCTAATATCTAGCATACGTAACTGCTCCCTGTGGTGTTAAGTTGATTGAATTTTTAAAATCTTTGTCATTTGGGAAAGATACGGTTGTGGATAATTAAAAGATTGCTTGTTACAAGTATTTATTCAATTTTCACAATTTTTCTTAAACTTTTTTCACAGGGACATCAAAAACTGTAGCTGTCATATCGTAGCCTTCTTTCTGATGATCTGATGGCAAGGGCTATGCCATCAAAATAATAAGAATATCATGTGTTTCAATCATTGAATACTGGTTTCTTTCAGTTTAACTAGGGCTCCCGCTACCAATCGCCAATGGTGCCAAATGCGCCAAATTAATAATTCTGGCCAAAAAATCGGCGAAGTGGCGATTTTACTGACACCAACTTTCAAAATAAGGCAAAGGGATGTTGAGTAGGTATCGGGTCTGTTCGCCCTAAATATACTTTCGTCCCGGATCTGTTCGCCCTGGGTCCGCTGCCCAAAAAGTGGGTTCGTTTGCCCTAATTTTTATGTTCGCCCCCCTTTTTTAAATGAGTATGATTTTGAGTGTAGATGTAGATTTTGTTCACCGGGGTCATAAAAAAGTGAGACTCGTGAACTATAGCCCATTCAAACCTGTGGGTAGCAATTTCTTCTTGATTCACAGTGCTTTCTACTGTTATTGGTATTTAGTCATATAATGTCGACAATACTTTAAAAAACTTTCTTATTCAACTGTGACTGTGTCGTAAAAAGTCTGTTTCAATGATCTAAATTTCGTGATTTTTTTTGGGGGGGGGGACTTAATAAATTCCAACTTGTGGCAACATTATCTTCCGATAGGTGGCATTTTTCAAATACCGACCTATCTACTTTGAGCATTCTGGGTAGTGTCATTCATGACAACTCGGCCGATTCCGTTGAACTACATTCAAAATGTCAGCGCCTATGAAATGCACGCTTCATATTTTTGATGCCTGTTCTTGGAGCACAGGTAATACATGAATGCTTTCGCAATTTAAGATAATTATTTTATTTATTAATTTGGGGCAACAATTAAGTTTGATTTCTCCACAGTTGTAGTATTTATTGCAATTATCCCCTTGCTACTTTTTGGCGATATATTATGGAGTTCTGCGTACGACGAAGTAATATTTATCCCAATCTGGATAAGTGATAGGGTCCTGAAGACAGGTCAATCTTCGAAGAATATGACATGTGCAGACAACGCTTGTGGCAAGCAATTTTGTCCTTCATTCAAAATGCTTTAAAGCGTATTTGGGATTTATTACTTTCAATTGTCATCTCCAAAAGCTTTTGATTTAGACCCATGCAGAATTTTGTCGTATGGTAATGGGTTAAATCAATTAAATATTCATACTTCAATTTCCACACTCTTTACCCATAATCTTTCTTTGAACGTCTTAAAGGTCTAGCATGGGGTTGTGCATTGTATGTTTATTCATTGTTTTGATTAAAGGTAACTTGTAAATAATTCTTGTGATGTAATAAATTTTGATAAAAAATAGATCGTGTCAAATAATTATCTATCTTTAGCAAAAACGGTCTTGTAATATTATCCAAATTATTATTTAACCGATAATTGTGGCAATTCAACATGATTAGTATTGATTACTATATCATAACTTATAATAACTTAATTAACAAAAATTCAATTCGGAATATTGAATTTGATACAACCACCTCCTTTTCAAATAAATTTCTTTTTACCTTTTTTATGTACTTGGAATCAATACACATTCACTACAACTTTAGGTCAGTCTGAAATTTTTTCTGAATATGAGTTGAAAGAACTACCTTACATAACTTAAACATCTCATAAAGGAAAAATAAATGTTTACGAGAATTTTTTATTGTGGAAGGCTATCATGTATTTGAAATATAGGGCGAACGGGAATTAGGGCGAACGGACCTGGGGCGAACGGGAATAAGGGCAAAAAGTAATTAGGGCAAACATGTTTTAGGGAGACCCGGATTCATTGAGTCGATTGAAACGATTATCGACATGCAACTTTATCATTCACATATCCACTTATTTGTTTGGGAGACGATCTTTATTCCTCGATCACTTTTTGAGATTCATTAGAGTGCATTTTGCTTATCTATTGATGATTTGAGTAACAAAGTCAAGTGAATTTCCGAGAAATGAGAAATATCAGGCATTAGTAATCAAAGTACTACTGACATTAGTAATCAAAGTACTGTGGGTTATCAAAAATTTGACCTGTCATCCAGCATTTAAGATTGGTATAATTTGGAAGAAGCTGCAGATGGCAATTTCAAGTTGATGGAATTGGAACTTATTTCGTCTTTTTGGATAGAAAACATTGTGGATTATGAAGAAATTGCTATATACAAGCAATTTCTTCCAATTCTACAATGATTTCCAATTTTATTTTTTTTTGCTTGGAGGCGTCTATTAAGTGTCATTGTGTGGGAATGTATTAATATATCGATGGCTTAGAGCAAAAACATAGTATGGCTCTATACATTGTACATTGTCTCTAAGCCATCGATATTGAAGTTGAGGGAAAACATTGATCACTCCCCAAGTTTGATCCACCCCAATATATTTCAAGATAGGTCCAAATTGAAAGAAGTTGCTGATAACACTTCAAAGTGTTAATTAAACATTCAGGGTTTTCACTAGTACCCAAAAGTCAAGAGTCAAAATTGAAATCCCGAGAGTCAAAATGCAATATTCCCCCCCACACACACACACACCCAATATAATTTAGAAAAAAATATTGTAGATTTTAAATATTTTTTAAATGTTTTGCAATGATGCCTTAGAATAAACTATGTCTCAGATAAGAACATTTCTCCAATCTAGTATTCTATTTTCAATACAAGATAAATTTTATGTAAAGTTTAGTATTCATGCACATATTATAAGTTTGAATCAGTTTTAAAAAAATCTCAAGAGTACATAGAGAATCAAATTATTCTTATTTTTCATAAAAAGAAGTGCCGATTTTATCCACGAAAACTCATGTCATTTCTTGAGCAACATTTTCTTTGATTTCATTTTACTTCTTGGATTATATTTTGTGAGGTTTTTGATAAAAGTATTTGCAAATAAGAAAATTCAAGTTAAATTAGAACTAAACATTAAATTTCACAGGTGACAATTACCTGTGAATTACGATGGCTGATGCATGCCCATCAGTCAATTGTTAAATTTTACCAATCAAGCAAGGTATTATTCTTGATGAGGTTGCATATTTTCACAATCAATTCAACATTTTCCAATAACATGGCACACTTATGATGACCCTTAGCGCATGGCTGCAAATTTCCGTGTGTCAGTATGACGCACAGTAGCAAATTACCGAGCGTCAAAATTGTTTCTTTTTGAATTTCTGTGCGTCAAAACCCGAGGTCTCGGGTCAAACGAATACCCTGACATTATTTATGGAAGAAAGCATTGTGAAAAAATGTTTCTTGTCACACAATGTTGAGGAAAGCTTCATTGATCCAAATCATAAATCACAGGATAAACATTTAAAAGGGTTCAACATAGCATCTTTTTTTAATTAAAAATCGGGAGATAATTAATAATTTATTCAACATAATATATATACATAACAGGTGACTTGTTTTCAATATAGCAGATTCCTTTCATTCACTTATTTATACTGGCTCCACTTTTGTCTCCAATTGGCATCAAGTGGCCCCAAATTTTTGTCATTGGCGATTTCATTGGCGCAAGAATAAAATTTCTCAGGTGGAGCCCTGGTTTAACCAATTCCAACACAGCACAACTTTAGACTGGTCAAAATTGAAAGAAACTGCAGACAACAATTTCAAGTTGACTGAATTTTACATTTTTTGTCTTTTGGAATAGAATACATTGTGGATAATGAAAAAATTGTTTGATACCAGCAATTTCTTCATTTTCCACAATGTTTTCCATAGCCTTTTTCTTGAGGGGCATAAAACGGAGGGATTGTGTTTGAGTGGGTTAAATAAAAATTCCTAAGTTTAGCAGCCATGATATTTGGTTGATCATGTGGTGTATTATTATGCCACATTGTTTACCACTGTCATGCTGTCCAACGAGACTCTTTATGAATTATAGCATCATTTTTACAAACCATGGATAAAATTTGAACATCAAAGATTCTGAATCGTCAATATTTTTTAATATTTCTATCACATTCAATTTACATTTGAATTACTTTCATACACCTTTGTTCTTATTTTCTATAATAACTGTTTTGTTTTTAAAAAATACTATTTCTTACAAATTTGGTGACCTAAGTTTTCATTTGCTATGGTTTTGGTGTGGAACGCGAGATCTCATAAGATCTTATTGTCACACAGCATATATGCAGGCTGACATTTGATTTTCAGATGGTGTAGCAAATCGAGACTTGAATGAATGAAATATCAGAGATTTTGAAGATGAATTTTTATCTAGGTGGATAGATAAATGGTTAAGGTCCATTCTGGTATCAAACTTGGGTTTGTACTATTTACACAACTTCCAATAGATGACCTAAAAAAGCAAAGAAGGGGGGGGGGGGTCGTAGCCCTCACCAGCAGATTTTCAGAATGAGGGCTACGATATCACAACTACAAAAACTGGGACTGTGGATTAGCTTCGATATTGTAGCCCTCTTTCTGATAATCTGTTTGCTTGCCTACAGATTATCAGAAAGAGGGCTATAATATATCAGCTTGGAATGCGTTATTGATGCAATACCAGACAATACACTGCCAGGGTTCATTGTAGAGCGACATCAGAGCACATTTTTTACAAATGGCTCACAGAAAATCCGACGACAGTCCAACGTGGCGCACAAATTTTGGAGAAAGAATTAACTTGATTAGTATTTTGTTCCATAAAACACCGGAATCCACTAACCGAGTACAGCCTAGTAACAATTTATCCATCACAGATTCCTTACCTTGTTTACCGTAGCACAAATGTCTGTTAAACCAAATCAGATAATTTAAGACTTTTTCGGGAATGATAAAAAACTCTAGGATGAAGATAATACCAGAATCCCGTTGTCAGACAGTTTAGGCGACCAAATACCGCCAACTGGCAGTCAAACCACTTAGGTTGAATACAAATTCGAATCTAACTCGGTCTGAAAGAATGCTGGTCATTCCACAGTTGGTGGACTGGTTAAAAATCTTTTCATGGCAGGCCTATGAAAGAATAATGCCCTTACTAAAGGAACAAATAATTTCCAGAGGAATTCAGTAACAAAACAATTGGGGAGTAATGATCAAAGAAATGCCATATGGGCAGTAAATATTCCACCTGATTTCGTTGCAGCTATGAAAAAAAGTTGTCTCAAAATATGACAGAGTTCGTTTTAATCTTTCTGTGGTGTGTAGCTGCCATATTTAGGTAAATATATTACCAAAAGAAAACGTTGCCCCTAAATTTGAAAATGCCCCTTTTTTTCCACTGAGGGGGCCATATGACCCTATGGTTTTCATTCCTAGAATGAACCCAGTACTGCTATCAATAGCCTTGTTTAGAAAAGAAATACACTAGGACAAAAAAGAAACCCCGGGATACATAGAATATGCAATATGTATTTATTTCTTGGCTTAGAATAATGAAAATCGGTCAGATTTATGTGTTGTTCGCTGTCGAACGGTACACACGTTTAAAACTACACAATACCTTACCTCTTTGCACCATGCTCAAATGCAAGAATCCCATACAGGGGAAGGTCATTGAGTTTGCCCAAGGAAATTTTCAGTCTATTTGATACTGTTCAAGTATTCAGATCGATTTTTCAACGATTACCGCAAATTGAGCAAATTGCATCAATGCCGCGATTGTTGGAAGTCTAATGGGGACATATATAGCAATGCTTTTGCAGGGTCAAAGCCAACAGCAGGTTGCTGCACATTTTTCGAACAAAAAAACGTCTTGTTCAACGTGTGCCAGTGAGGGGGAGGGTCAACAACCGACCGTGAAGTGGACGTCTGCGCGATATGATGGCACTTCAGGATCAGTTTATGACACTTTCTCACTACTTATCGCCATCTCACAGCTAGAGAAAATGCAAATAACACTATAGGCTTAATCACCATATTCATCCCGATAAAGTTCGCGACAATGGCCTAAGAGCCGGACATCCCTATGTCGGACTGCCGCTAACTCCAGTGTGTGGCCAACGCCGTTTGGCTTGGTTACAAGCACACTCACCACAAAGTTTCCTATGAGGCAATGGAGACGGATCTTCTTCACCGACGAATCCCGGTTCACTCTCTACCGTTTGGTGTCGCAGCGAATTTTACACCGACGCGTGTGTCGTTGAACCGGATAGGTTAGGCGGTGTTTCGGAATGTGTTTGGGCGTCATCTCCTATGGGTTTAAATTACCATTGATTGTGATTGATGGTAATTTAAATGGCGTCAGGTATAGAGACGAAATCCTCCACCATATGCCGTCCCATGCGTGCAAGCACGGAACCTGATATTGCAACAAGACAATGCCCAGCCCCATGTAATAACATCCCCATGGCCATGATTAACACCCTGGTGAATTCCATGCATAGACAAATCAGAGCTGCCACAGCTGTGCATGGAGGACACACAAGATACTGATAATGCCGGTCCGTGTTTCGCAAAACAAGAAGGTTCATCGTTGTTAAAAGGGGGTATATTTTCACATAATCAGCATTGGAAATCAGTTGAAACTTCAACAGCTGGTTCCATACAGATGACATTTCCTACAAAAATGAATATAATTATCCGATAATATAATTTATCCTTTAAAACAATCATTTAGGTTACCTGGCGTTTCTTTTTCATCCTAGTATATTTTATGCAATAGTAGATTTACCAAGACACCAGTGAGATTTACCACACCACATGGTTTCAATTTCTGTGAGACCAGTTTACTCATATAATTTTTGAATATGAATCTTACATATCCAATTATTGTATACTTGAAACCAATAATCTTATGATATCCAATAATACAAAAATGCAATCATATGTTGGTAAATATTGACGATTAAGGAAAACTTGACTGTTGACAATCAATGTTTATTTGACTTTGGTTTGATAAGGTACAATGATCCAGTATGTTTAATTTGTTTGTTTGTTTGAATGGGGTTTTATGCTGCTTTCAACAATCTTTCAGTTATATCGTGGTGGCTGGAGCACCTAACGATGGAATCCTGGTATTTCTCGCACCAGTACTACCGTTACATCCTTTCCTAGCCTCCCACATCCCACATAGGTCTACGATTATCAACCCATTGGTGAGAGACAAATTGTCGGAAAGGATGAGTGCCGCCGTCGGGGATCGAACCTGGGACCTCTAGATTGACAGTCTGACGCGCTACCAACTGGGCTATAACGGCGGCATGTTTAATTTGACATATTGTTATTCATGAACTTTGAAAGGTATGGTTATACATGATATTTATGCTCCCAGAATTTTTTTTTCGGGGGAGCATGTAGTCGCCAGCTTGTGGGCGCGTCCGTCTGTCAGTCCAACGTCATTTCTCAGGAACCCCTGAGCCTAGTTGGATGAAACTTCATATATAATCTTCCTAGGAAATTTCCAAGAGACCATTTTTGAATTTTCTCAATTCAAAGCTGTGTCGTGGAAAAAGGGTCCTTAATGTAAAAATTAGTTTTTTGCCAATTTCTCCTAGTCAAATAGTCAAAATTTTATGATATTTCATATCAGATCCTCTCGACCTTAAACTATCAAAATTTACGTTTAAATGAATGTGTCATGGGAAATGGGGCCTTAACCCTTTCCTATTCTTGAAATTGTAGAATGGTCCAAATTGAAAGAGTGTGCGAAAATTGAAATGGATGCAATTTAAAATGAAATCATCCTATGTAGTAGAAAATATTGTGGGAAAAGAAGAAATTACTTTAACAAGCAATTTCTTCTTTTTCCATAATGATTTCTCAGTATAAAATCAGAGCAACGTAAAATTCCTGGTTTGAACAGGAAAGGGTTAATGTTATTAGCTTTACGTAAGCTCTCTTTCTGTCCTGCAAAAACTTATATTGGCCATAACTTTTGATCAGTTACAGATACAGTCTTCATATTTCACATGTGCATTGCTTGTGACAAACCCTTCTTTTTTTGGTACTAAGTTCAAGGTCATAAGTCAAGTTCATGAGTCAAGGTCAGAATTTCGAAAATCTTAACTTTAACTTTGTCTACAAGTTTACAATTATAAGTGATATAGCCTTTATATTTCACATTTGCATTGCTTATGACAATATCTTTCTGTTGGTATTAAGTTTGAGGTCATCTGTTGTGGTCAAAATCAAAATTTCAAAAAATTTAACTTTTACATTGTCCATAAGTTAACAATGATAAGTGATATAATCTTCATATTTCACATGTGCAATGCTAATGACATGACCTTTTTGTTGGTACTAAGTTCAAGGTCATCTGTCAAGATCAAGGTCATTTCTCAAGGTCAACATTTTAAAAATCTTAAGTTTGATATTGTATGTAAGTTTACAATGGTAACTGATGCAGCCTTCATACTTCACATGTGCATTGCTTATGACATTATCTTTCTATTGGTATTAGGTTTAAGGTCACCTGTCAAGGTCAAGGTCATTTCTCAAGGTCAAAATTTTAACTTTAACATTGCCTATAAGTATAAAATGGTAAGTATTATAGCCTTCATATTTTACATGTGCATTGCTTATGACATTGACCATCTGTTGGTACTTAGTTCAAGGTCATCTGTCAAGATCAAGGTCATTTCTTATGGTCAAAATTTCAAAAATCGTAACTTTAACATTGTCTATAAGTTAACAATGGTAAGTGATAAAGCCTTCATATTTCACATGTGTGTTGCTTATGACATGACCTTTCTGTTGGAATTAAGTTAAAGGTCATCTGTCAAGGTCAAGGTCTTTTATCAAGGTCAAAATTTCAAAATTTTACCTTTAACATCCCCCATAAGTATACAATGATAAGTGATATAGCCTTCATATTTACATGTGCATTGCTTATGACATTGACTTTCTGTTGGTACTAAGTTCAAGGTCATTGTTCAAGGTCAAATTGTCAAGGTCATTAATTTTCAAGTATACCTCCTTTCCAAATTGCCAAAATTTCTTGTTACTTGTTGTTTTTAAGTGCCCTAGGTAATGTTTATTTCAATTTTTGACCAATGAACCTTACCATGCTAAAAGGGGGCTTAATGCCATGTAGCTTTACATTTTGTATATTTCCTACTCTAAAATAAATCAGCCCATTGTTTCTGCAAGACTACTCAAATTAGAGTCTTCATTTTTTGTATGGATACATTTTTCATTGATAACTTTGATAGTCAAGGTAAAATATTTAACCCTTTACCATATAATGATATTGAATTTTACTAGAATCAGGCCTGTGAAGCCAAACAGATTCCTTCAGTCTTTGTCAAACTTCCAAATTTCTTGTGAACTGAACTCTCAAATTATAGTTGCATTCAATAAAATAAAATTGTCCAATAATGGCATACAGTTTTGTGACTAAAGCCTTATTCGGGGAGCATAATCCATCTCCGACAGCTCTTGTTTAGTTTTGGTCAATAAATGAATTTTATAGACTAGATATTTTTATCCTCAATAAATTACTGTCTCCTATTATTTTCTATCACATAAACAAAAAAGATATTAATCTTTTAATAGTTATTGAAATCATTATTTAACCATTAATGTGCTAGTGAGACATTTCTTGACTAGATTTAGGCAGCAGTGAATTAATTTAACCCAGTACTACAAAACACATTTTTAGACTGGTCCAAATTCAGAGAAGTTGCAGACGACAAATTTGATTGACGACTTCTCATAATTTCATTTTTCAAATCCTGTGCTAAGTTGTGCTTGAATAAAATATTACTTTTGGTATAGAACAGATCATAGTTTTGAATATGATATGACCAGAAAATGTTAAAGGGAGGTATCGATGTTTCTGAAACCTAGATAAGATAAAATTACCAAGTACCAAAAGACACAACCAAACAAACACTTAATACTCCAATTTGAGTCAGGTATTGACTTGGTGGTAATCTAAAAGGCTTGTGGTTACATTCAGGTTCAGTGAAATTCCAGGTTATTTAAACTAATTTACAAGCGAAACAGCCAACGTCCTAAAACAAATGGCTAGTGCAAAACTACCGTAACTCTTTATATTTGTAATAATGCTTACAACAGTTTGAGACTGATCTTTACAGAATTGTAGACCGGTTAGCGCGCATTTCTCCTGATGGCATAACGATGGCGCTGGATTGGTGTAATTCAAACTAAATACGAGATTTCAACGGTTATTTGCACCACATGAGTGATCCTATGTTCTTTGCAACTGTCTTGGCTTAATCTAAAAATAGATTAATAGCCTGCGTAGGCTATTAGGGAAATACCCCCCTTTTAGCTCACCTGAGCACAACTTGCTCAAGGTGGGCTATTGTGATCAGTAATTATCTGTTGTCCGTCTGTCTATCTGTCCGTTTGTCTGTCTGTCCGTCCGTAAACAATTTTTAAAAAATCTTCTCCTCCTAAACCATAAGGCCTAGAGCTTTGATATTTCGTACATATCATCACCTATTGACCCTCTACCAAAATACTTAAAAGAATTACTGTACTCTTGAAATTAACCCTTTTCTGTGCGATTCCTGATTTTACAAAGGAATTACTTCAAATAATTACCGTATTCTAAAAATTAGTCCTTTTCTGTGCGATCCCTGATTTTACAAAGAAATAAAGGAGGAAATCTTTTAAAATCTTCTTTTCCCAAACAAATAGGCCTAGAGCTTTGATATTTGGTACATATAATCAACTAATGACCCTCTACCAAATTACTTCAAAGAATTACTGTATTCTTAAAATTAGCCCTTTTCTGTGCAATCCCTAATTTTAATTGATATCTTTGAAAACCTTCTTCTCCTAAACCATTAGGCCTAGAGCTTTAATACTTGGTATGTATTGATGTCTATACTTCAAAGCATTACCGTATTCAGGAAATTAGTGCTATATGGTGGGATCATCAGTATACCTGGGATTAAAAGAGAAATCCTTAAAGGGGAGCGATTTAGGACCATCACAGTCCTCTTGTTTTCTGAAAGGTGACATCTGATTTTTGCAAAACTACTTTTCAGAATATTGTTTTCAAATAGCATATGAGAGGAAATAAAAATGATTAAAACCTGTGACATGAATAAAACATTGATACCCTGTTAAGTATATACTGTAAAACCCCTCCTTACTACCACCCCAGAAATACGGGCACCCCTCTATTATGACCGAATCTTACAGAAGGGAATTTTTCTTTATTTTGAAGAATTTTGTTCTTTATTTCAATGGTCGCAAAACCCCTCTAAAACGGGCACCCGCCTTCGAATTACGACCACTAAATTCAGTACCAACTATAGCTGGTACACTATTTTGAACCCCACTAAAACGACCAGTAAATTACTCTTTGAGACCGACCACCCGAATTTCACACTTGATAAGAGCGACACTAATTGGGTACGAATGCATTGTCAATACAATATCAGATTTTTGATTAGGTGATATCGAACCTTTATTATAATAGGCGTTATTTCTTTTAAAAAGATTAAATTGGCCGATCACTTTTAGAAATTATACCTTGTACTATTTTTAATTGTTATTTGAATATGTCACTGGTTTTGACTCGAGTGATAAAGGCGAAAGTGAAAAAGTATCCGAGAAGTTACGATTAGTTTGTTTACGGCGCTCAAAACAGATAATTAGCAATTAAATTTTGATTTCAACTTAATTGATGTTTGTTATTTGCATTAAAGAAGATATAATATAGACAGTTTGACACTTTGAACCTATACTTACATGTAGATAATCTGAGATCGGACTTCTGAATCAGATCAAAATGGCGAAAAGAGAAAGTAAAACTAATCAAAGATTCAAAATTTGAAAATGACATGAGATTCCCCCGTAATATTTTTTTCATAGTTTTATTTTTTGTATTTAAAGTATTAATATTTCTAAATAATGAAGATAAATAAACATGAATTACTTGACAACAAACGACCAAACCTCAGTATTACAACCACCCCGCTATTACGACCACTTTCAGAAAGTACCACAAGTGGTCATTTTAGAGGGGTTCTACTGTATTTGTTATTACCAAAATACAATTACTTCAAACAGAAATTGAGTAAAAAAGTGTAGGAAAGTCTGCTATGTAAACCCTAAGGAGTGCTCTAAAAATGGATTAAGAAAAGTCTAAATTCTTCTTCAGCCACATGGGGGTTGTGTTGACCCCCTGCCAAATTTGTTGGATTTTTAATGTCGCCAAACTTCTGTTTTGCTGACATTTTTGCCTTCATGAGGGTTAATGGTGGCAGTGTTGAGAGTGTTAGTAGTTGGTCGTTATCTTCTGATAGGTTGCATTTTTCAAATACTGACCTATCTAATTTGAGCATTCTGGGTAGTGTCATTCGTGACAACTTGGCCGATTCCAGCGAACTACATTCAAAATGTCAGCGCCCTTGAAAGGCATGCTTCTAATTTTAAGTGCCTCTTCTTGGAGCACATGTAAGACGTGAATGCTTTAGCAATTTAAAATAATTGTTTTTCTAATTAATTTTGGGCGACAGTTAAGTTTGATTTCTCCACAATTGCAATTTTCCACTTGCTACTTTTTGGCGATATAATATGGAGTTATGCGTACAACGTAGTAATATTTATCCCAATCTGGATAAGTGATACGGTCCCGAAGACAGGTCAATCTTCGGAGAATGTGACATGCGCAGACAACGAGTAGTTGGTTTGCCTGACTCTTGAGATCTAGAAAACAAAGTGTGATTCCAGTCTAATTCTGTTATTTCTCTTCTTGTGTAATCTTTGGTATTGTCATGACCAGCCCTATTCTGAGCTTCCAAAGAGTACCAACAACATAGGGTTTGATTAATCACAAAAGAAATTCACATTTCAGAATAGAAATCACTCTGTATCTGGAGCAGGAACTATTTGGCTGTGGAATTTGTTCTTCATGTAAGGGCTAGTCCAAATAAATCATATTTAGACAAAAAATATAGTTCTCATATTTTCAAAACCTTTCATTTTATACCTGTTTGGTTTAGTGTGAGAAATTGTTTCCATTTAATTAATAGTCTTTGAATTAATGATTACAAAAATAAACATACACATTTTACTTTTGATTACGTCTTTTCAATGCTTTTCAAGTGTAGTAATTTTGAATATCAGCCATTTCCAAATACATTCCATGGTCAAAGGGAGATAAAAAAAAAATTCCCCCTCCCTGTCTTATTTGAGTCAGCCTTTCTAAATGATAACCTAAGGATATTTTGCAGCAACTCGGGATCATTCCCACACAATGATGCTTTTTTAAGTTCAGCCAAAAAAACTATAAAAACTTGACATAACACGAATAGCTGTTATTTCAAATTCAAGATAAAGATTCAATTTTATACGAATTAAAGAAGGTATGAAGTTTGGACTTGAATATGACCTTGACATATCTGCAAGTTCAAGTTTCCGATTTTGAGATAACAAGTCTTGAATGTAATTATACATTATAAAAGATCTGTGATACTTTTGTTTAACTTCAAATCTTTCTTGACTAACATGATATTTGCCTAAAACTGAGAATGTTACTTTTGGATTCATCTCTCTATGAATAATGAAATCATAAACTCATCTGGAACCTGGCAACATTCAGGACCTTCAGTCCTTTGATTTATATCATCTTTTGTCCCAATTCTTATAGAAAACCCTGTTATTGGTTGAATCTAAAACCCATCAATCACCAGTTTGGCTTTCTTACCTTTACTGATAATAGACTATCATTGGTGACACATGTAGAGTCCTTATTATGACGGACTCATATGGTAAATGTCATCTGCATTTATCAAAATTTGATACCTCTTTCTCTTATACCTAACAATGCGGGATTATTTTCTGTTAATATACATTGGGATTGTGTGGGAATGGTTGGTTAAAGTTTTACATGCAAGCCTCATATCTCTGTTCATGTTCTCATTATTTTGACATCAATTTAGTGGAATTATGCTGTATGTCAACATTGAATTGCTGTTACTATCCAGCACTCAGAATAGTTGAGCATTGGTGTTCTCTGACAGCTCTTGTTTGGTACGGAACTTAAATTGATATCAGTAAATGGTATAAATAGTACATGTCATCAACCTGAAATCAATAACATTAGTATAATACATCTTGACAACTTTTATTTGTCATCATTATTGGGTGTTTATTATATACAATACCTAACATCTGTTCGAGTGCATAGTTTCAGTAAACACTTACAAAAATCAATTTTTTGAGAGTTTGGGTTTTGTTTTTAGATGTTAATAATTTTAGCAGTAAAAAGTCAAGATAGACTTCTTCTGATCTGTCTTCATACTAATGACAACTGTTCAAGTGCTATTTTGATATAAAGAAACCCATATGAAGCTGAAATTCATGGAAAATCGTAGTGTAATAACTGTAAGTAAAACATTTTACTTTAGAATTCAAAAGTTGATATTAAGAATTGTACCCCAATTATATTACATGTATAATACTCTGGTATCATCCAATTACAACACATTTTTACAAACTAAAGAAAAATATTTGTGGAAAACATTGTGAGAAAATATGATATTACCTGAAACAAGCAAAAATCTCTTCAGCTCACAATGCTCTTTTTCCTACGGCACTTACTATTTTTTTCATTGCAACACATTTTAGATTGCCAAAGATAACTTCTTTCATTTTGTACCAGTCTAAGAAAGTATAATCTGGAATTGGTATAAATTTATATTTAAGTTTGAATGCTGATTCTATGAGTTATGTTCAGTAGATTAGAATTTTAACACCAAAGTGTTCTCAAAACATTTGATTTATCTTCATATTAAGTGTAATTTAGTTAATTTACTTAAAACCTTAATGAAACACTCTGCAATTGATAAATGCTGACTACTAAGATACTTGAAGCATGTTTTTTGCAATAAATATCTCTGTGATTTTCTTGTGACATGGTCTCTAGTTAACCCATTACCAGATGGTAAAATTTTAGACTGGTCCAAATTATAAGGATTTGCAAAAAACAATTTTAAGTCTATGAATTTTTTGATTTTTTCAACTTTCTGGAAAGAAAATGTGTAAAATATAGAAATTGCTTATTACAAGCATTTTCTTCATTTTGCACAATGTTTTCCCTGTTGTTTTTCTTGAGGGGTGTCCAAAAGCGTCACTCTGTGAGAATGGGTTAACACACAGCCCCTTCTTTTTAGACAATGTCAATACTTATAGAAGCTTTTGATAAATCTTTACAGTACTTGAATGTTTAATTACTGATAATGCATGTAGTGGGTGGTGAAGTTAAGATTACCATAGTGCAAGGTTTTGGCAGGCTGATCTATGCATTTAATCAGTTCAATATCATGCAATTTTTCAATATTGCATTTATTACTTTTCAAATAAATTATTTCATCAGAAGGCCAGTTCAGAATCTTAACCCTTGTCATGCTGTATAAATCACCATACTGAATTGCTGTAAAATCAAAGGGTTGAAAGCACTGATAGAAAATTGTTGTTCAAAAAATCAATATTTCTTTTAGAAATAATTCATAAACAACTCTTGCAAGAAAAGTACAAGCAGAAGGTGTAGACCAAGATCAGACTGCACTTATGTGCAGCCTGATCTTTGTCTACACATCCTGCCAAAGCCGGAATATTCTGAGTTCAGCATGACAAGGGTTAATCAAAGCACTGAAAGTACTAATGTTAAGTTAAATATCTTTTTTACTTTTCAGAGATTATCCTTTACAGACAACATTCCACAAATAATTAAGATATCATTTAAGAAACTTGGACAACATTAGATTAGCAATAAATACCTGTAAGAAACAAATAAGAGATTTTGCATATCTTTCAAACTTTCTGTGATCCAGTAGAAGCTTAACCAATTCCCAACCAATCACACTTTTTATGCCCCTTAGAAATGCATTAAAGAAAACATGAGAAAAGGAGAAAAAATTGTGTTACAATGTTTTCTTCCCTATCTGGGCCTTAGTTTTCAATCTTAACCCTTTCCCACACATTAACATTTTAGACTGGTCCATTGAATTCAACAAAGTTGCAGACAACAATTTAATGTTAATTCATTTTTTAGATTTTTTCAACTTTTTGGATAAAAAATATTGTGGAAAATTAAGAAATTGCTTGTAACACGCAATTTCTTCATTTTCAACAATGTTTTTCAAAGCTTTAGATTGAGGAGGTGTTTAAAAGCGTCACTGTGTGGGAATGGGTTAAAGCAATTCAAATTGTCGTCTCTAACTAGCCCAAAATTTTGTTGTTTGGTAATGGATTGAAAAGGCAAATTCAAAATAATAAAAAAATCTTTAAATTTATGTAACTATATAGCTAATCACCGTTGTATACTGATATTACTTTAACCCATTCCAACTCAAGCCCTCCTTTTTACGCCCCGCAATTAAAGAGCTTTGGAAAACATTGTGGAAAATGCAGAAATTGCTTGTACCAAGCAATTTCTGCATTATCCACAATGTTTTCTACCCAAAAAGACGAAAAAAATTAAAATTACATCAACTTGAAATTGTCGTCTGCAGCTCCTTTCAATTTGGACTGGTCTAAAATTTTGTTGTATGGGAATGGGTTAAGCAAAGCAGCAGGTATGTTTCAATTGGAAAATTTCAGGAGCAACAGTTAAAAAGGCAAGGTTTCTCCAAATACTGTGTTGGGAGCATTTACTTGAATAATCTTACATAGACTATGGTCTGCCATGACTCTTTACCTAGTAAACCAACTGAAAGATGTTTAATTCAATATTTTAGAATTATGTTTTGGAAAACTATGAATACAGAAGGTATGAAAAGCTGCATGAAAAAAGACAAATTGCTTGTACAGTGAACATTATTATTTATGGGTGTCATTACTATGTATTTATTTTTCTGCTGGATCTAACGAGTTCATTCTACAGTCCATTACCAGATGGCAAAAATTAAGACTTGTACAGGCTAACATAAGTTGCAGAGGACAATTCTAAGTTTGTTCAAATAAAAGTAAAGGTGCCAGATAGGGTAGATTATACTGTAAGAATAAAGAAGTTGCTTGTAACAAGCAATTTCTCCTTTTCTCAGAGTGTTTTCTAAAACTACACTTTTAATGCGTAAAATTGTTATATTGTGTTGGAATGGGTTAAAAGGCAAGGGAAAGAAAAAAGAAACAAAAAACCCCAAAACAGGTGACTTCAAATCTACAAGAAACTATTCATTCTGTTAAAACGTATCAAAATTTTACACATTTTGATGCACCCAAAGGAAAAAGTTCCTTTGGAAAGTTTTTTGGAAATGCAAGATTGCTAGTTACAATTAGATTAAACAGACTGTTTATCCCCAGTCCTTATATGTTTATCCCCAGTCCTTATATGGTACTTACTTTTGGAATTGAATGGATTCTGGCCTGAAACCCCTTATTCTCTCACAATCAATCTTTTTTCAGCGCCTTAAGAAAAAGTGTTGGGATACATTGTTGGAAAAAGAAGATATTGCCTATAACAATATTTTCCATGTTTTCTATCCAGAAAGACAAAGATTTTTAAAAACACCAGCTTGAAATTATCATTCTTTAACGTCTTTCAATTTGAACCAGTCTAAAATTTCATTGTCAGAAATAGCTTGAATTTGGATCGATCTCATGTTTGTCTGAGTTAAGAATTAAATGAGCTTGAAAATATCTTTTTCAGTTCTATGATGGATCCAGTAGACGACCAAGTCTAGAAGATGGCTACCACTGACGACTGGCAGTCGCTTACTCTTAATATACAATTTGACAGTAGATTAAAGACTTTAAGCAAAATACATTGCCTACCAGCAGGCTGAATGAAGAACAACATTGTTAAACTTCTTCTGTTATAAGTTGGGATTGTTTTCATTTTTCTGTTATTTATTTCATGAATTGTGTGTGTGTGTGTCTTTGAAAATGTCCGAATATCACAAGAAATATTTCTGTCCACGGCTGTTGGATTATATTGTGATTGTCGGCAGTCGACATCCCAACAGTAATAACAACATGGCTCAGACTCCGGAACTTCTCCGTCGATATCCTTTGGAGGATCATGCTGATTTTCCACTTCCTGCAGATGTGATCTTCTTTTGTCAACCAGAGGGCTGCATAAGTGTTGGACCAAAGCGAATGAGTTTACGAGAAACAACGTCATTCGTATTTAGTCTGACTGAAAAAGACAGTGGAAAAATTAGATTTGGGATCTGTGTGAATTTCTTTAGACCGATAGAAAAGTACAAAAGTGATAGAAAATCAGATCGTCATAGCAGTATGGATCGCCAACAGAGTCGTAGCAGCCACTCAGATGGAGGAGGTAATATTTTAAATGTTCAGCATACAGACCAAGACAATCGGTCACCTCGGACTAGTAGGAGAATAAAAACTGCTTCACGTGTTCGAAATAACACTTTAACATCACTATGCATTATTAGTCATCATCCATTTTTCTCAACATTTCGAGAATGTTTATTCATGTTGAAACGCCTCATAGATGCATGTCATGATAGAAGCTGTGCAAAAAGAATTGGTGCATCAAGGTCCATGTCAAGGTATGTGTAATTTGTTCTTTTATCAAGGTTTTTATGGTAGATGCTTTGCAAGTCATAGACTCACAAATAAGTAGCCATGACTCTCAAAATTGTGGGAATCCCATACCCCATCTTGGGCTCAAGTTCAGAAAAGAGTTGGAAACTGTTTTAAAAATCTTCAATTGTATACTGAATTTTTGTCATAGATGGTCATAATGATCCATTACTATGTTTACCTGTAACTCTGATTTACCTCTAATATTTATTAATCCAGTCTAACACAGTGACACTGTTGGACACCCCTCAAGAAAAGCAATTGAGAAAACATTGTGTAAAATTAAGAAATTGTTTGTGACAAGCAGTTTCTTCATTTTCCACAATGTTTTCTAACCAGAAAGTTAAGAAAATTTAAAATTTCATAAAACTTTAAATTGTCGCTATCTTTGAATTTCGACTAGTCTAAAATTTTACTGTATGGGAATGGGTTAAGGACATGGCCACAGTTTAATTGATCATTCAATATTTAAATAATAGGCTCCCCAACCTAAAGCAAAGATTTTTGTTACAAACACTGTTGAATCTCTGGGTTGTTGATAACAGCTTTGATAATTGTTGTTTTCCTGTCAGTGTGTCTGTCCAAAACTTAACCTGTTGATTTTTTTTCTATTATCTTAAAAATTTTGAAAGGAATACCCAGTAATGCTCATATTTATCTTTTATTAATAAGTTTGCTAATATTATGGTCAATATCTGACTTAAGAATGTCACGGTCATTTGCTGATGCCATACTGCTTCAAATTTGTAGTTAAATAATAAGATGATTGATATCTCAGTGTTCATTATTCAGATTCTCTCAACAAGAAGCAAGATGTGATCACAATTATTAGTATCAGACAGTATTCTCAATAAGTGGACTATGATGTATTTTACAACCAGAAAAATCAGAAAAACATCCAGAAAATCTGACATGTATTCATTGGCTGCTGGTGGTTACTGAATGAGACTACTTCACTTGATGGCAAATAGCATGAATTTATTCACACTTTATAGCAAGACTGTTTTATTTCTTCATTCTGAATGATATCTGTTGTAGAATTGATGGACTGACTGGATTGATTTTTGCTGGTTTCTGCAAAATTTCCCCCTCTGGATGATGGCACACATGTTCAGGGCTCCCGCTGCCAATCGCCAATGGCGCCAAATGGGACAAAATAATAAGTCTGGCCCTAAAAACGCAGAAGTGGCAATTTTACTGGCGACAACATTCAAAATAATGCAAAAGAATGTTGAGTTCATTGAGCCGATTACGGACACGCAACTTTATCATTCACACAGCTGCTGATTTTTGGGGAGACACATGACCATCAATATCCTTTGCATATCCATGTCCATCAAGCAAATTAATTACGCATGGCTGACCTTATCATTCGAGTAAGTGGGGTTTTCCCAGCACCCTGCCGGGTACCCTCATGTAAACTAAGATGGTGGAGAGTCACAATGCTAGGGCTAAAAAATGATGATCTTTATTACTCGACCTTTTTAACAATTCATAAGGTTGCCATATAAAAAGTAAAGACAACATTTTGCGTTTCTATTGAAGCTTTAAGTAATAAGGATGAGAAATGAGAAATATCAGACATCAAAGTATTGCAGACATTAGTTATCCAATTGCTGTGGTTTACCAAAAATTTGACCTGTCAGCCAGCAAAGATGTGTTCTTGGCATTTTATTTTCAAATTTTCTCATTTTGCACCTTTTAAAAAATTGATGTTGAAGGAAAACATCAATCTCGAGTTTGATCCGGCCCAACACAATTCCTGATAGGTCCAAATTGAAAGAAATTTGCTGACAACACTTCAAAGTGTTTGTTAATTAAAAATTACAGTCGAACCTGTCGTATGCAGCCAGCCAAGGGACAGATCAAAACTGGCCACATACGGCAGTTGGCTGCTTAATTTTGTACAGTCTAAAAAAAAAATTGTGTGGGAATGAATTAAATCATAGGGGTATTAAAACCAAAGACTGCACAGAAAGGAGTTAAATGAGGCTTAGCTAATAACCAAAATGCATCAATTTTAAACTATTTTCATTTAGGTCTATACTATCATTTTAGGTGGCTTTAGTTTAGTTTAGTTTAGACCAATTTATTTTAGTCTGATTATGACAAAAACTTTAAGTTTATAGAGTCACTTTTGAACACTTAATCCAAATGTTTTTAAATCCCTGGCTTAAACCCACTGATACCCACTTTTTACAGCAGGGTAGACTAGGGCTGTCTTGCTAAGAAAACCAAGTGGTTGACTGTAGGGCTGGAACATGTGACATTCAGATCACTATTCAAGCACCTTTTCCATCCTGCCATTGAGGAAGAAAAAAGGCTTGGAAAGATATATCAATAACACCAACTTTTTTTATTCCTTGACTTTGTCAAGCTGAACCTGGAATATTCCTGCTTTGACACAAGGTATAGACAAAAGACTGCAACAGCTTGATCTCAGTCTAAATCACCTGCTTGTCTTTTTATGACAGAATTGGTTATAAGATAGATTTTCAATATAAATATGGACCCATAATTTTGTGCTTTCAGCCTTTTGATTTCAATTCAATTCTGTAGTTAACTTATAATTCAGCATGACAAAGGTTAACAAGTTTTTTTTCAATGAATTGAAACCAAATAAGAAATCATGTGTAAAATAAATAAAGCTATATGCATGTTCCAAAATACAGGAAAATCTAGTATATAAAATCAGATTTCTAGATCAAACGATAATCAAATTTCCAAGGTGACATTCGAGAATTGGAACCAGGAACCAACATTGATACTTGTTGATTATCTGTAGTTAGTTCAAACTGATAATCAATTTTTCAAGGTGACATTCTGATTCGATTATTCTAATCAGGCACCTACAACAAGCCACTATTTGATACTTGCAGATTATCGGTATCTGGTTCAAACTTGTAATCAATTTCTCAAGGTGACAATCAATAATCGGAATCAGGAGCCTACAACAAGCTACTAATGGATAGTACTTACACCACTACTAATTCCAGATTGCAAGTGTACTTTTTTTTTTACCGGTGAAGTTGACCCTTGTGAAGCTGAACCCTGAACATTCCTGTTTTGTCAGGAGGTATAGACTAAGATCAGCCTGCACATATGTGCAGTCTGATTTTAGTCTTAACCACCTGTTTAGTATTTTATTTTCAGATTTTTTAATAGAATCTATTAACAGAAAACAATGACCCACAATATTGAGTATTCCAGTGCCTTCAGTCTATTGATTTTAATGCAATCCTGAGTGTAACGGTTCTAGGGGAGGTAATTTGCAGTGGTTATGCAAATGAAGGAACTGTCAGAAAGTCAAGTGACTATTTGGAGTTATATATAGACAAGGTAGACCCATTTAGGGTCGAGGATCCTTTTCTCTGAATGGATTTGCTTTGTCTACTAGCTCGGAACGTTACATTGGTGGCAGCGGTGGGATAATGACAACTGCCAGACCGGAGTTGCCTTACCCACGGATCTCCCAGGCCAAGACTCGGGACGAGTCTTCTCGGAGGGGAGAGTAGTGTAACGGTTCTAGGGGAGGTAATTTGCAGTGGTTATGCAAATGAAGGAACTGTCAGAAAGTCAAGTGACTATTTGGAGTTATATATAGACAAGGTCGACCCATTTAGGGTCGAGGATCCTTTTCTCTGAATGGATTTGCTTTGTCTACTAGCTCGGAACGTTACACTGAGTAAGGATTTTTTTATTCAGCACTACAAGGGTTAATACTAACTATTATGAAAGATCAGTCAAAAAGGACAGTGAAAGCTAATGTACAATATTGCCCTTGGCACAAACCAGAACAATATGTTAATGAACAGACTGATTTCAATGTAACATATGTTACACATGAATGAATAGATTAATACAGTCCAATCTGATAGCATTATATAAATAACAGTAATCAATATAGACAGGTATTTTCTTGACCAGATATTTCACTTAATAGTTTATTTCAAAAAGAAAAAGATTAAAATGCAAAAGAAAAAAAAGGAGATACATTTGTACTAAGATTTTCATAAAATGAGACATATTTTGACTTGATAAAACTAACTAGCTCACTAATTAACAAAACCAATTTATAGTATACATATATATATATATTTATATATAGTATATATGAAGTTTATTACTTTTATGCCCCCCCCATCAATAGATCGGGGGCATATTGTTTTACCAGTGTCCATCTGTCCGTCTGTCTGTCTGTCCGTCTGTCTGTCTACAAAAGTGAACCTGCCAATTTTCCTATAACTTCAGCCCTGATTAAGGTACAATGCTAATATTTGGTATGTAGATAGGTCTCAACAAGGTGCAGCTGGGGAAGTTCATTTCTTCAAGGTCAATGTCAAAATTTTAACCCTTTTCCCTAAAATGTTACTCAAAAACTTAACCTGCCAACTAAACATTTTTCTATAACTTCATCCCTAATAAAGTTACAATGCTAATATTTGGTATGTAGATAGGTCTCAACAAGGCGCAACTGGGGAAGGTCATTTCATCAAGGTCAAGGTCAAAATTTTAACCCTTTTCCCTAAAATGTTACTCAAAAACTTAACCTGCCAACTAACATTTTTCTATAACTTCATCCCTAATAAAGTTACAATGCTAATATTTGGTATGTAGATAGGTCTCAACAAGGCGCAACTGGGGAAGGTCATTTCATCAAGGTCAAGGTCAAAATTTAACCCTTTTCCTTAGAACATTTCTCAAAAACTTAACCTGCCAACTTAACATTTTCCTATAACTTCATCCCTAATAAAGTTACAATGCTAATATTCGGTATGTAGATAGGTCTCACAAGGTGCAACTGGGGGAGGTCACTTCATCAAGGTCATGGTCAAAATTTTAACCCTTTTCCCTAGAACATTTCTCAAAAACTTAACCTGCCAACTAAACATTTTTCTATAAATTCATCCCTAATAAAGTTACAATGCTAAAATTTGATATGTAGATAGGTCTCAGCAAGTTGCAACTGGGGAAGGTCATTTCATCAAGGTCAAGGTCAAAATTTTAACCCTTTTCCCTAAAATGTTTCTCAAAAAATTAACCTGCCAACTAAACATTTTCCTATAACTTCATCCCTAATTAAGTTACAATGCTAATATTTGATATGTAGATAGGTCTCAACAAGGCGCAACTAGGGAAGGTCATTTCTTCAAGATCAAGGACAAAATTTTAACCCTTTTCTCTGAAATGTTACTCAAAAACTTAACCGGCCAACTTAACATTTTCCTATAACTTCATCCCCAATTAAGTTACAATATTAACCCTTGTCATGCTGAACCCAGAATATTCTGGTTTTGGCAGGAGATGTAGACCAAGATCAGCCTACACATAAGTGCAGTCTGATCTTAGTCTACACTTCCTGCTTGTACTTTTCCTGTCAGAGTTGTTTATGAAATGGATTTCTAAAAGAAATATTGATTTTTGTACAAGTTCTGGCAGCGCTTTCATCCCTTTGATTTTACAGCAATTTAGTAAGGTAAATTATACAGCATGACAAGGGTTAATATTTGGTATGTAGATAGGTCTCAACAAGGGGCAACTAGGGAAGGTCATTTCCTCAAGGTCAAAGTCAAAATTTAACCCTTTTCCCAAAAACAAAGAAAAAAAAAACAATAAAAATCACCTGTTTCTAAAAAACTCCTGATTCGGGGGCATGGTGTTTCACAAACACATCTTGTTTTGGTTTAGCCTTTTTACCCATTACCACACAGCTAAATTTTGGACTAATCAATTTTAAAAGAAGTTACAAACACAGGGTTAGCTCTGGCTTGAAAAAAGTTGTCGCCATCACTTTTGCCAAATTAAAAAAGTTGGGGCCAAATGGAAAAAGTTGGAGCCAAATTGAGGAGTTGGGGCCAAGCTCAAGCATTTCTTAACTGCACTGTTAATTTCTTAACTTATATGCTGTTAAATAGATAATGTGCATATTAAACAGGTTTTAAATATGGCAATTCGTTTGTTGTTTTGTCTTTAATGAATGTAGCTAAATCATACACCTACATTGATTTTTACTCATCTTTAATCAGTGCTTTCAGTACTTTGATTAGAAAATCGAGACTTTGATGAGAAAAAGAGAGAGAAGGAAATAGTAATAAACCTAATAAAATATGCTTGATTTAATAATAAAATAATGTAAACTTCTGTAATTTAAAAAAAATCGGTTTAAGGTTGAACATTCTTGGGTACGAATAAACAAAAAAGAAATGGTTCGTCTGCTTTTGGGACAGTATAACTTTTGAAATTTCTGTCAAATTTTGACAAACTACCACTGTTTCTATCAACAGTTCATCAGAATATGACCCATAAATGATGATTCAGTGTTTTAGCAAGGAATCACGGTAGCAGTGCCGAGATTAGAAACTGACTGTAACTTTCAGCAGAAATATACGAAAATATGCCCGAATTCGGCAATTGTATTCATCAGGAAAAGGCAAATGGCGGCCAGTTTAATTACACTTTTCTTATAGAAACCCTTTTTATGCGTGATAATTGAGGTCTTCTGATTGAGTATGTGATAGTTTCATCGGCTCCTCCATAATACTAAGTCACGCCCACAACAAAAAATCAATACGACCAATGAGCGCATTTTATTCATCTGATTGGCTGTCAATCAGAACTGTAATTAAATTTGTTGATGTGTTAGTCTTGTGTCAGACTCGATGACATAATTGACCCGATATACAAGCCCTTGAGCAATTAGACACACTTGGCCCTCGGACTTAATTTCCGGAGATTAGTCAAAGTAAAGTATGTATAACAAAGACTTTTCTTGTTTTTTTTTTTTTGGCGCCACGAACTTTCGCCAAATGAAAAAAACTTGCGCCAGAATTTTATTTTTGTCGCATTTGGCGACAATGGCGACCGGCAGCGCGAACCCTGCAAACATCAATTAATTTGCTTGGAAATTGAAAACTAAGGCCCAGATAGGGTAGAAAACATTGTGATAAAAGGAGAAATTGCTTGTTTTCATCAATTTCTCTTTTTCTCAAAATGTTTTCTTTTCGGCAGTTCTATAGGGGCCTAAAAAAGCTTGATCGTGTGGGAATGGGTTAAGCTATTACTGGGTCGCAGAAGGTTCAAAATTTATACCAGTACAGAATCTCTCATTGATTTGTATCGTATAAGAAATAATCCTCAATGAATATTGCTTATCTAATATTGTCAAAGTTTCTTAAATGATCCCTTAATTATTTGTGGACTGTCATCAGAAAAGGATTTTTTATCAGAAAAATAAAAAGCATTGATTTTGAAAGCCTCAGTTAGACTGGGATGAAGTGAATTTGGTTTCACATCACTTTCAGTAGTATTCAGTAAAACTGCAGTTGCTAGGTGCACCAATCCATGGCTTCCTGTCATTTTCCACACTAGGACATGTACAACTGAAACAATAAATTTGAGCCTTAAGCTTCTCAGATAACTTAAGAGGGCAAATAACTTATCAATTTTCCATTGGTAAGAGACAAATGATACATGTGGCAATGGCAATTTTTAGATCCACTAGCAGAAAGCCAGAGAGCTATTGTCATGGTGTTATGTCCGTTGTCGTCCGTCCATCAACCCATAAACTTTTACTTTGAAAATCTTCTCCAAAGAAAGTACTGAACAGATTTCAACCAAATTTCACAGAAATTATCCTTGGGTGAACTTTTATCAGATTCCTTCAAAGAATTTTGATGGGATGAAAAACATGGCTTTAATGGGTGGGGCTATTTCCATATATGGTAAAATCTTTGAATCTCTTCTTCTCAAAAAGCAGTTGATGGATTTCAACCAAATATGACTGGATCGATCCTTGGGTGAGCTTTTATCAGATTATGAAAAAGAATTTTGATTGGATGAAAAATATGGCTTTAATGGGCAGGGCTTATTTCCATATATGGCATATACTGAAAACTTTGTAAATTTCTCAGAAACCTGTTGGATTTCAACCAAATATCACGGGGATGATAACCAGATGACTGTTTGTCAGATTCCTTCATATAATTTGGATTGGTTGAAATCATGGCTATTATGGTGATTGGTTATGTCCATGTATGGTATACAGTGAAAATTTTACATTATGAATTTTACATAACTTGACTTGAATTTTCAAAAACAATGAAAAGTTTGAACTGTTTCACCCGAACTTTTTCAAAGATTTCAATGAATTAGATTTATTTTCATTATATTCAGGTTTTTTTAAACTAATGAAAAAATTTGCTTAATCAGTACATTCATGCCTGTGGAGCAAAACAGGCGCTCAAGGGCCTCTTGTTTTTGCAGAATTTGGGACTCTAGAATAGAAAGCATCCTGTATTACCTCTAAAACCAACCAGGCTAGACGAGAAGTCATTCTTAAATAAGATTATCTATAAGAAAAATGCCATTTTCTCAAACCAACCTGGCTAGACGAGATGTTATGCTTAAATAAGATTATCTATATGAAAAAATGCCAAATGGGCATCATATCACTCTACTATCCCAACAATGATGTCCATCATCAGTAGTTTCAGTGTTTTGATTTGTATTATGCTCATGGCTTTTAAGAATCTCTATGAGAGTAAAATAGAACATTCATTTAAAACAGTGGAGAAAATATCTGAAGCTATATTTCACCTTGTACAAAAAAATCTGCAGTCCTCAGTTGTAAAGACATTATTTAGGATCATGGCCTACAGTGGATATTTCACACTGCTATCGAAAGAACATAATGTACATGGCCACTAGGTTGTATCTATAGCAAAAAATCAATATGGCCTTTTAATGACCAATTACCAGTCTTTTCATGGACCGTTTTCTTAGTACAGACCTATCCTTGTACAGTAATGTATTCTTTGACCTTTTTTTTTCAATCTAGGGGACATCATTAATGTTAATCTGTCCTGTCATTCTGTCTGCTCCTAACTTTAGTTGAAATTGAACTTTGTCTTATTTCTTGCCTATGAGCTGCAAATGTGAAGGTGAAGGTGAAGGTTATCTAATAAGGTCAATCCTGTTAATCTTCCCACAAAAATTCACTGTGTCAGAATTTTTTAGCGTTTGTGTTTCACAAATAGAGCTTACTGCCTCTCATCGTTTATTGTAGTAGTGACCTTAGTAGTATATTATACCCGGTTGCCAACTTTTCCTCTCTGAAGCAGATTGATTCCCAGCCAATAAATGACACAATTTTTGTTGCCTTCAAACCAAAAGAAATTGTTATCTAATACACTATGAGTACTCAGTTACTGGTATGAGGTAGGCTGCTTCCTTTTGTATGATATCCGTTAATGGAAAGTCAATGCTCAATCAGCAATTAAGGACAAAGTAAAGGAAAACGCTGGTGCAGGGTTTTTCATTAGCATAATTCTGTGTAATTAATATTGCTTATATTTCTTTTCCTCCAACTTCAGCATAAATTTTTCTAGGAACAATAATTGAATTTGCAGTTGATTGGAAATCATTCTAAAATTGGAGAAAAATGTTTTCTCGTTCTTCAAGCAATGGTAATTAACCCATTTCCACATTTTGACATCCCTAAAGAAAAGAGCTCAGGAAAACATTTTGGTATAAATGAAGAAATTGCTTACAACAAGCATTTTATTCATTTCTCACAATTTTGTTCTAGCCATAGAGAACAACGATTTTAAATTTTTATCAAATTGAAGATCATTGTCAACAACTACTTCGAATTTAGACAGGTCTGTGACTTTGTTGTCTGGAAATGGGTAAATTAACTCATTCCCACTCTATGAGATAGATGCCATTAAGAAAATTCTCCCCAAATTCCTGATGAGATCTCAGGTAAGGTCAAAGGTCATAATATTTGGTCAAAATGTTTGTGTGCATGATTTCTTGGACAGTTTAAAATTTGGTCATGTGGATTCAAAAACTAGGTCACACTGTCAAATTTTAGAAAAACCCTGTGCACTCTCAAGGTCACATTTTGACTTAAAAGTCTTGACATTTGGTGAGACGTAATCTCGGACAAGTTCGGATTGGATCACATATTGTTAAAATTAGGTCAAATCCTAGAAAAACCTTGTTTGCCATCTAGAGGCAATATTTTAAGCTGATGTGTCTTGAATTTTTTTGTCAGAATTCTTTTCCTGTATGATATCTTGGTCAAGTTCAACATTATGTCACATGGGGTTAAAAACATGGTCACAATGTTAAACCTGAGAGATAAATTGTGTGCAATCTAGATTTTTAGCTCAAATATCATGATATTTAGTTGGAGTGTTTGTTTGCTTTGTTTGACATCAGTTCTTATGGGATCAAATACTAGTTCTCAAGATCAAATCATAGAGAACTCTTGGGTGCACTCTAGAGGCTACGTTTTGTCTTAAATGTTTTGAAAGTTGGTGAGAATGTTTTTCTCCATGATATTGTGGTAAGGTTGCATAATAAGTCACTGTTCTTCTGTCATAAATATCTTGAAACATGGTAAGAATGTCTTTCTGGTTTATTTTCTGAGACAAGACTTTGGTAACAAGTCTGGTTTGGACAAGGTAAGGTCACTTATACAGCTATTTTACTTCTACTTCTATTTTACTTTCATTCATTGACTCAGGTGAGCTCTTTGTGGCTAATGGCCCTCTTCAGAGTTGCATCCAGGCTGTGCAATCGCGGGTATCCCCCGTGTTTTTTATGCACTCACGTAACATTACTAATTTGATGGGGGAGTAATGGCGCATCAGTGTTCTGACTCCCGCAGAATCGATTAACCAAAGGGGGGCGGTATAAAAGAAACATGAAAAAATACAAATGATGATTAAAAAACAGAACAGTCTGTTGACATTATACTTGATAAAAATAGCTCCGATCATTGCTTTTTATAATCATTACCACATATCGTAATTTAACTGGTCCCCGATTTCGAATCAATGTGTACGCAGTTAATTCTTGAAACACAAGGAAAAAATCAAATCTGGGATGACTATTATTTGTCTTGTGACAAACCTGGGGTAAGAATGATACATGTCTTGTGACAAACCTGGGGTAAGAATGATACATTTTCTGCCGGATGCACAAAATACCATACTTGCATACATTTAAACATTTACAGTCATACAACATTCAGACTACTAATGACAGTGTGCATCAAAGTGAGTTTGTCACAGCTACCTCCTCATGATAAACTTCAGTCAAAGAATAATGTATTTTTGCTATGAGAATCTAGGTTCAAACTTTTAATGTTTAACATAATGCTTGTAATTTTGGTACTACTTTTGTGCAGCATGAAGTAGTAAACTATTTAAGTTAACCCATTACCATACAGCAAAATCAGACATCAAATTCTTAGACTAGTCTAAATTAAAAGGAGTTGCAGATGACAATTTAAAATTTATTAAATTTCAGATTTTTTAGATCTTTTTATATAGAAAACATTATGTAAAATGAAGAAATTGCATGTCACAAGCAATTTCTCCATTTTACATGTTTACCCAATTGTTTTTCTTGGGGGGCATCCAAAAGCATCACTGTGTGGGAATGGGTTAATCAGCTGGGTACTTTCACATAGGTTTAACTATTCAAGCAAGACAGACTTAACCTTAGTCAAATGTTTAACTTATAAGTTTGAAACCTATGATATAATCTTTACTCTTAGATAAGGGTTTTTCTATAAATCTAAAATTTCATTAGCTCTAAAATGTAATGTGCAGTTCCTTCCAATTTGGAGAAGTCTAAAATTTTGTTGTCTGATAATAAAAGAAATAAGAAACTATTAGTGTTGACCCTTGTCATGCTGAACCCGGAATATTTCTGTTTAGACAGGAGGAAAAGACAAAGATCAGCCTACACATATGTGCAGTCTGATCTGAGTCTACTCCTACTACTTATCCCTTTTAAGCCACAATTGTTTATAGCATACATTTTCGAATTATTTATTAAGCCACAATTACTACAATCAGTACTGTCAGCCCTTTGATTTTAATCCAATTTTAAAGATGATTCTATTCAGCATGACAAGGGTTAACATTATTAACCCCTGTCATGCTGAATAATATCTAATTGAGAATTACATCAAAATCAAAGGACTTAAAGCACTGTAAGGCTCTAATTGTGGGTCAATATTTCTTTTGACAATTGATTTTTTAAACAATTCGAGTTTGAAGGGGACAAACACATGATGAATACATATGTGCTGTCTGTTCTTTGCATATATCTCCTGTCAAAACAGGAATATTCCGGGTTCAGCATGACAAGGGTTAATACCAGTATTTATTTCTGTCCCTTACATTCTTGTTTTTATGTAATACAAGGTCATAAGCACCAGGAATTGTCAAGTTAAGGAAGAATGATACAAATAAAACAAGTTTTTTAGCTCACCTGAGCACGTAGTGCTCAAGTGAGCTATTGTGATCGCCTTTTGTCCGTCGTCCGTCCGTCGTCCGTCGTGCGTCGTGCGTCGTCCGTCAACAATTTCTTTAAACGACATCTCCTCCTAAACCACTGGGCCAATTTGAACCAAATTTGGCAGAAATGTTCCTTAGGTGGTCCCCTTCAAAAATAGCTAAAAGAATTGAAATCCGTTAAAAACTCTGGTTGCCATGGCAACAAAAGTGAAATTTTAAAATAATCTTTAAAAATCTTCTCCTCCTGACCCAGAAGGCGTAGAGCCTTGATATTTTGCATGAAGCATCAGTATATTGACCTCTTTCAAAATAGCTAAAATCATGATCCTCGGGTCCCCAGGGGCGGAGCCCCAGGGGGGTGGGGTTTATATAGAAATAAAGAACGATTTTTTAAATGACATCTCCTCTCAAACCACTGGGCCGATTTGAACCAAATTTGGCAGAGATGTTGCTTAGGTGGTCCCCTTCAAAAATAGTTAAAAGAATTGAAATCCGTTAAAAACTCTGGTTGCCATGGCAACAAAAGTGAAATTTTAAAATAATCGTTAAGAAACTTCTCCTCCTGACCCAGAAGGCGTAGAGCCTTGATATTTTGCATGAAGCATCAGTATATTGACCTCTTTCAAAATAGCTAAAATCATGATCCTCGGGTCCCCAGGGGCGGAGCCCCAGGGGGGTGGGGTTTATATAGAAATAAAGAACGATTTTTTAAATGACATCTCCTCTCAAACCACTGGGCCGATTTGAACCAAATTTGGCAGAAATGTTCCTTAGGTGGTCCCCTTCAAAAATAGCTAAAAGAATTGAAATCTGTTAAAAACTCTGGTTGCCATGGTAACAAAAGTTAAATTTTAAAATAATCTTTAAAAATCTTCTCCTCCTGACCCAGAAGGCGTAGAGCCTTGATATTTTGCATGAAGCATCAGTATATTGACCTCTTTCAAAATAGCTAAAATCATGATCCTCGGGTCCCCAGGGGCGGAGCCCCAGGGGGGTGGGGTTTATATAGAAATAAAGAACGATTTTTTAAATGACATCTCCTCTCAAACCACTGGGCCGATTTGAACCAAATTTGGCAGAGATGTTGCTTAGGTGGTCCCCTTCAAAAATAGCTAAAAGAATCGAAATCGGTTAAAAACTCTGGTTGCCATGGTAACAAAAGTGAATTTTTAAAATAATCGTTAAGAAACTTCTCCTCCTGACCCAGAAGGCGTACAGTCTTGATATTTTGCATGAAGCATCAGTATATTGACCTCTTACAAAATAGCTAAAATCATGATCCTCGGGTCTCTTTGGGCAGACCCAGGGGGGGGGGGGGGTGTGTATAGGCATGAAGCATCAGTTCACAGACTTCTTTCTTATTTCTGAAATTATAACCCATGGAAAAAGTTTTTTCCTTCTTTCAAATCGGCACTAAAGCCTTGGAATTTGGACTTTTGGATTCCCAGGTTCATAGTCTTTATATGTAATTGTGGCCCACTTGTTTCATAATCCTAACCTTAACATGAAACTAGACTGTTGAAAGAAAAAGAGCCTTTATCTCAGGTGAGCGCCCCAGGGCCAACGGCCCTCTTGTTTAGGATATTGAGGAAATATATTATTTGATTACTGTAGTTTTGAGATAACTTGAGAAACATTGTAGAATTTACACCAAATCATAGAAGATATCCAGAATGAATTTTTATGAAATCTTTAAAGAAATCCTCTTTCTATTGAGAATGAAACTCTGGATGAAAAATAACAAAGCAGAGCAAACAAGTGGATCCAGGTCTAAGGAGTGAATGCACACTACCTTAAGGCAAAAGAATAGCCAGTCTAAGTTTAGATTGTAATGTTCTGCAATTTTTCTTCGTTATTGATGGTTGCTGAAGTACAACAATTTAGCCTGGAATTGTGGGAACGCTGTAAGGTAATCAATAATGTATCCGAGCATTAGATCTAGGTCTTCCTTCTTAACATGCTTTCAGTTGTAGTATTGATTCAGATAATGGTGAGTTTCCAGTGTTAATCACTAATACATTGGGTCAACCAGATATAATTTGTTTATCTGTCCAAGACATATGAACCATTATAATGAATTCTTATAGAAATCTGACTTAAACCTAAGGTCAATTTTAACCAACAGTCAGATTGGCATTAAATTGGATTCATTTTGTATATAAGACTAGTGCATTAAAATAATAAAGTTATACCTTTTATAAGCCCGTCGAAGACGGGACGTATTATGGGATCACCCGTGTTGTCCGGGCGTCCGGTTGTCCGGCGGTGTCCTCTTCTTTGTCGGGAGCATAACTATGTCACCATAAGTCCGATTGACTTTAAACTTGGCAGTTATATTCTTCTCATCAATAAAGAGTGCAGTGCTCAATAACCATAACTCTACCTGGCCTATTTTTTGAGTTATTGCCCTTTGTTGTTTTTCATACTTGAATCTTGTCCAGAGTATATCTCTAAAAGTATAATGGCTAGGATCATGAAACTTCAATGGTATATAGATCTCACCAAGGGGGATGCAGTGTACAAGAGCCATAACTCTACCTAGCCTATTTTTTGAGTTATTGCCCTTTGTTGTTTTTCATACTTGAATCTTGTCCAGAGTATTTCTCTAAAAGTATTATAGCTAGGATCATGAAATTTCATAGGTGTATAGATCTCACCAAGGGGGAGTGCAGTGCACAAGAACCATAACTCTACCTGGCCTATTTTTTAATTATTGCCCATTGTTGTTTTTCATACTTGAATCTTGTCTGGAGTGTATCTCTAAAATATAGTAAATAGAATCATGAAATTTCATGGATGGATCAAGCTAAACAAGTGGGAGTGCAGTGTACAAGAACCATAACTCTACCTAGCCTATTTTTTGAGTTATTGCCCTTTGTTGTTTTTCATACTTGAATCTTGTCCGGAGTATATCTCTTAAAGTATAATAGCTAGAATCATGAAATTCATGGATGGATAGAGCTCACCAAGTGGGAGTGCAGTGTACAAGAACCATAACTCTACCTAGCCTATTTTTTGAGTTATTGCCCTTTGTTGTTTTCCATACTTGAATCTTGTCCGGAGTATATCTCTAAAAGTATTATAGTTAGGATCATGAAACTTCATGGGTGTATAGATCTCACCAAGGGGGAGTGCAGTGCTCAAGAACCATAACTCTACCTGGCCTATTTTTTGAGTTATTGCCCTTTGTTGTTTTTCATACTTGAATCTTTTCCGGAGTATATCTCTAAAAGTATAAAAGCTAGAATCATGAAATTTCATGGATGGATAGAGCTAAACAAGTGGGGGTGCAGTGTACAAGAACCATAACTCTACCTAGCCTATTTTTTTCAAGTTATTGCACTTTATTGTTTTTCATACTTGAATCTTGTCCGGAGTATATCTCTTAAAGTATAATAGCTAGAATCATGAAATTTCATGGATTGATAGAGCTCACCAAGTGGGAGTGCAGTGTACAAGAACCATAACTCTACCTAGCCTATTTTTTGAGTTATTGCCCCTTGTTGTTTTTCATTCTCGAATATTGTCTGGAGTATATCTCTAAAAGTATTATAGCTAGGATCATGAAACTTCATGGGTGTATAGATCTCACCAAGGGGGAGTGCAGTGCACAAGAACCATAACTCTACCTGGCCTATTTTTTGAGTTATTGCCCTTTGTTGTTTTTCATACTTGAATCTTGTCCGGAGTATATATCTTAAAGTATAATAGCTAGAATCATGAAATTTCATTGATGGATAGAGCAAAAAAAACAAGTGGGAGTGCAGTGTACAAGAACCATAACTCTACCTGGCCTATTTTTTGAGTTATTGCCCTTTGTTGTTTTTCATACTTGAATCTTGTCCAGAGTATAACTCTAAAAGTATAATAGCTAGAATCATGAAACTTCATGGATTGACAGAGCTCACCAAGTGGGAGTGCAGTGTACAAGAACCATAACTCTACCTAGTGTATATTTTGAGTAATTGTCCTTTGTTATTTTTCATACTTTGTTTGACAAAAAATATTCATTCAAAATAACCTCAGTTCTATTCAAACCCCCAGTTAATAATAAGCAGTGTGATGGGCGTATCTTGTGACAATTTTGCACCTTGTTTGTTTATGCTCTTTGTGTTGATGTTTTGAACCAAACAAGATTTTTAGAAACATTGCATAAGGAGGTGACAATTACTCAATTTCCACACAATTAAATTTTAGACTAGTCCAAATTCAAAAATTTAGCCAACGACAATTTTAACTTTATGAAATCTTTAGAATCTCTATCTTTTAGGGTAGAAAACATAGTGGATAATGAAGAAATTGCCTGATAGAAGCAATTTCTTCATTTTCCACAATGTTTTCAAAAGCTTTAATATTGAGGGGCAATTAATGAGCCATTGCATGTGAATGGGTTAAGATGGTCTTATTTTCTCTCTTTATTTTTGCTCATTTTAATTTCATGCTGAACACAGACTATTTTTGTTAGCTCACCTGAGCACAGAGTGCTCTGGGGGAGCTATTGTGATCGGTCATTGTCCGTCCACCCGTCCGTCTGTTCACAATTACAAAAAAATCTTCTCCTAAAATAACAATGGAATTTAAACAAAACTTTACAGAAATGATCCTTAGGTCATGCTCTTTCAAAATATGTCAAAGAATTGAAATCCATGAAGAACTCTGGTTGCCATGCGACTGAGTGAAAAAACTTCAAAAATCATCTCCTCGCAAGCAGTAAGGCCTAGAGCTTAGATATTTGGTACAAATTATCATCTATTGAGCCTCTACCAAAATACCTCA
The DNA here is from genome assembly GCA_946902895.1 of Fragum fragum. Taxonomy (NCBI): domain Eukaryota; kingdom Metazoa; phylum Mollusca; class Bivalvia; order Cardiida; family Cardiidae; genus Fragum; species Fragum fragum. Next base: position 23,843,240 of record OX336375.1, read on the forward strand.
AAGAATTATCGTATTCTGAAAATTAGCCCTTTTCTGGGCGATCCCTGATTTTACAAAGAAATAAATAAAGAAAACTTTAAAAATCTTCTTCTCTTAAACCATAAGGCCTAGAGCTTTGATATTTGGTATACATCATCATCTATTGAGCCTCTACCCAAATACTTCAAAGAATTACCGTATTCTGTAAATTAGCCCTTTTCTTTGTGATCCCTGATTTTACAAAGAAATAAAGAAGGAAATCTTACATAAATCTTCTTATCCAAAACCATAAGGCCTAGAGCTTTGATATTTGGTACGAATCATCATCTATTGACCCTTTACCAAAATACTTCAAAGAATTACCGTATACTGAAAATTAGCCCTCTTCTTGGCAATTCCAGATTTTACATAGAATAAAAGAAGGAATTCTTTAAAAATCTTCTTCTCCCAAACCATTTTACATAGAATAAAAGAAGGAATTCTTTAAAAATCTTCTTCTCCCAAACCATAAGGCCTAGAGCTTTGATATTTGGTACGAATCATCATCTATTGACCCTCTACCAAAATACTTCAAAGAATTACCGTATTCTGAAAATTAGCCCTCTTCTGCGCAATTCCAGATTTTTACATAGAATAAAAGAAGGAAATCTTTAAAAATCTTCTTCTCCCAAACCATAAGGCCTAGAGCTTTGATATTTGGTACGAATCATCATCATCTATTAACCCTCTACCAAAATACTTCAAAGAATTACCGTATTCTGTAAATTAGCCCTTTTCTTTGTGATCCCTGATTTAAACTAGAATAAAAGAAGGAAACCTTTAAAAATCTTCTTATCCCAAACCATAGGGCCTAGAGCTTTGATATTTTGTTTACATCATCCTCTATTGACCCTTTACCAAAATACTTCAAAGAATTACTGTATTCTGGAAATTAGCCCTTTTCTTTGTGATGCTCGATTTTACATAGAATAAACTAAGGAAATCTTTAAAAATCTTCTCCCAAACCGTAAGAGCTAGAGCTTTGATATTTGGTACATATCATCATATATTGACCCTCTACCAAAATACTTCAAAGAATTACCGTATTCTGAAAATTATCCCTTTTCTGTGTGATCCCTGATTTACAAAGGAATAAAGAAGGATATCTTTGAAAATCTTCTTCTCCCGAACCATAAAGCCTAGAGCTTTGATACTTGGTACATATCATCATATATTGACCCTCTACCAAATTAATTAAAAAAAATAGCCCTTTTCTTTGTGATCCCTAATTTTAGTTAGGAATAAATAATGATATCTTTGAAAACCTTCTTCTCCTAAACCATTAGGCCTAGAGCTATTATAGTATGTATTGATGTCTATACTTCAAAGCATTACCATATTCAGGAAATTAGTGCTATATGGTGGGATCATCAATATACCTAGGATTTAAAGAGAAATCCTTAATCATCTTCTCCAAAATATTTAGACAGAGAGCTTGCTATTTTGTTTATATCATAAAGCCATGAACTATCATACTCAGGGGAGCGATTTAGGACCATCATGGTCCTCTTGTTTTTGAAAAAGGCATGGAAAAGGATCAGCAAGTGCTTTACATGCACTCTGATCTTAATCTTCACCTCTGGGTCTTTGTCTTCTGTACATTTGTATTACAGAGTTATTTTATAAAACTAATTTCAAAATGCATCTAAGGCCTTCCAGCACTTTCAGCCTTTTCATTTTACAGCAGTTTAAGCGTAACATGTGTAACTTAAGAAATTGATGTTTTGTACCTTAAGAATTAGTCAATGATATACAGTAATACTGTAAAAAAAAATTTGCTGACATTTGCAATTTTCTCTGATTTATACTAATTAGATTATATTCCTAAATTATTCTCTGTTAAAATTGACACATCCAAGATCATTAGGGAAAAATGTGTTACTCTTCCCTTCATAATAACACATTAATACTGACAAGCTTAGGTTTTCTCAAGATGATAACATATCTTGTGTCTATCATTGAAATTTTAACCCATTACCAGATGACAACATTTTAGACTAGTTGAAACTGAAAGAAGCTCTAGACCATATTTCTATTGTGAAAAAATTTGAAAATAAGTAGTGAAGAAAAGATTGTGGGAAAAGGAGAAATAGCATGTCACAAGTAATTTCTCCATTTTCCACAAAGTTTTCTATTATCATATTTCTTAATGGTATCATAAAGTGTCATTGTGTGGTAATGGGTTAACAGAAGACAAGAATTCTTAGGCACTGAATCTAAATGTCATATTGTTAAAACCCACTTCATTATATGTGCTTGTGTGTCTGTTGCAATTTTACCATGAAACCATTGACATTTTCTCTGGGTTGGAAAGAATTTAATTCATGATGTTTATATTTGGCATGGGTTGTTCTAATCATTACCCATCTGCTAATTTATGGTCAAGGTTTTTATTACCATCAAACTTCTGAAAAATTGTTTCTTTGTGCATACTGATGATTTGCAAACACCATGGGGATAAACAGAGGGGGATTTAGATACAGAAAGAAACATAATAACAAGAGTTAGAGAGAGAAAGAGAGAGAGAGAGAGAGATAGAGAGAAAGAGAGAAAGAGAAAGAGAGAGCTTTACTTGTATCACAGGACTGATTGATGATAGAGTTACAGAAATGGAGTTTTATAATGGTATGCTAATGCACGAAATACTGTTAAAGAAGAAAAATAAGAAACATGAAATACCCAATATTTCTTCTTTATTTTACTTGCTTTATAAAGGTTATATTCCTATTGACTGTGGGTTGTCCATGTGTGGGCGTATAAAATCACGGAAGGCTTTATTAGGAGAGGCAAAATCGACATCCATTGCTAATGGTATACTGATGCAATTATAGGATCTGTCAGACAGTTGTGAAATTTTTGATTTTGTACAATTCTTCTATATCCTATTACCAGATGAGCAATTTTTAGACGCAAGCATAAAGGTTCATACTTTATCATAAAAGTAAAATATATTAAACAATTACCAGAAAAACAAAATTTAGGAAAAGAATTTTTGGAATTTTAGATTTTTTCACCTTCCTGGGTAGAAAACATTGTGCACAATAAAGAAATTGTTTGCTACAAGCATGTTTTTCATTTTACACAATGTTTTCCCGTTTGTTTTTCTTGAGGGGCGTCAAAAGCGCCATTGTGTGGGAATGAGTTAATATTACTAATCTTTATTGCCTCTGCAAAAGGTTGCAGTAGTTTGTTTGTTTGTTTGAATGGGGTTTTACGTCGCTTTCAGCAATCTTTCAGTTATATTGCAGCAGCTGGAGCACTTAACAATGGAATCCTGGTATTTCTCACACCAGTACTACCATTACATCCTTTCCTAGCCTACATCTGCTATCCCACATAGGTCTACGATTATCGACCCATTGGTGGGAGACAAATAGTCGGAAAGGATGAGTGCCGCCCATTGACTTCTTACTTGGTAGATTGCCTCAGATATTAAAACATCATTTGTCTGCACAATATAGAGTTGTGGACATTATCCAATTCCACTCAACGACACTTTTAGATGCCCTCAAGAAAAAAAAGCTTAGAAAATCATTTTGAAAAATGAAGAAATTGCTTGTTACAAACAACTTCTCCATTTTCAACTATATTTTCTACCCGAAAAGTTGAAAAATCCAAAATTTCGTAAGTTTCAAATTGTCATCTGCAACTCCTCTTAATTTGGACCATCTGGGAACAAACTGTAGTTATGAGGTTTAAGTCACCCCTGAACATAAATGTGGGACTAAAATGGTGGCAAATGATGGAGGTCAATATTTCACATCAAGTTTAAATCAAATTCAATAAACAAAGAAGAAATGGAAATGGCCCTAATGCTTGTTTTAGCCTAGTACTAAAATTAATTGAATAAAACTATATCCAAAAACTGGTAGATCTAATTCCCCAAAATTAAATTCTGTTAAATACATGTAATATGGTAAATTTACAGCTTAGGATTGGAAATGGCAAGTTGGCCAAAATATCTACATGCTTGTTTGAGCTTGCAATAAAATTGCATGCTTGCACAAGCTTACAAGACAAGACCATATACATTTACTAGTACAAGCTTGCACAAGCTTGCAAGAAAAATCAAAATATACGGGTAAGCTTGCCTAAGCTTGCAACAAGCCAATATAGACAACTTGTTGCAATCTTGCCACAAGCTTATGACACACAATTTTCCCCAAACGTGTAATACTGGTATTTAGTTAAGGAAAACTTCTCTTAACTTATTACCAGATAATGACAAATGGTGTAAATTCAAAAAGAATTGATTGTGAAAACATTTACCATAACAGAATAAAGTGCCATATAGTTTTGTGGTCACAGCTTTTATATCACTATAACAGCCATGTAGACATTACCATCCTGTCCTAAATTATCTTATTATTAAAACCCTTAGCAAGATGCTCCATAAGTGAAGGTTATAAACTTTTAACACTTCTGAAAATAATACTAACAGAAAAAAAATCAAAGGACTGAAAGTCATGAGGGTGGTTTTGCTGGTTTATCAGTAACCACGCTCAACAATGCCAGCATGACTTGTATCATCAATAAGTACCAGGAATCCATGGTTAGGAGCTCCAGCCGCCCCGATATAACTGAAATACCATTAAAAGTTGCGTTTAACCCTATTCAATCAATCATGACTCCTTACTGTTTACCGAAATCGCTATTTTGATTTAATCACGTTTTCTTCCTAAGTGCGTGAAAATTTGTGGTTGTGTGGTAAAAGGTTAAATGATAAAAGGTAAAGAAATCAAAGCTAACATTCAATTCTTTTTACATTGAGCATATTATATCACAATTGAAGCACTACATGTCTGTTTCAAAGATTTAGTCAAATTTGAGATAAAAGGTGTTTTACTCGATGGGGTTAATTAGGTGCTTGAAACGCTACTATAACAGCGTTGTAACTTGTTACATATACTGTGTATATGGGGTGTAAATTTGCTCAGCCCTGTGAGGTCAAAACACTAACAGACAGTTTACATTTATTCGCTGACTCCACTAACCACTGACCTTGACTCTATCTTGAAATGCGAGGAAATTATTTCTCTCATTTTGACAGTTCATTAGACAATTTACCATGGATATATTAGGTCAAAGTTTTAAACCATTTTCCTGGATATCCATGACTAAAAGAAGGCCTTTGGCATTCAGCAAGTTAGTTATTTTCTTCATCAGCAATGAAACAATACAGAGGCGATCACATATATTTTCACTTCAAGTTTATGAGCATGCGTGAAAATGAGCAGAAATGCGTGAAAACTTGTTTCCAGTTGATTGATTTGAAATACCTTTTTTTTTCCAAAAAAAAAACCGCAAATTAAAGAATTTCTGTAAGTAAATGGAAATGAAGCCATGATTCGAGTATTAGTTTGCTTTTTTGTGCCCCTACATCAAAAGATTGGGGTCATATTGTTTTACTGTTGTCCATCTGTCTGTCGATCATTCAGTCTTCCATCTGTTGGTCTGTCTGTCTGTCTACAAAACTTAATAAAAAAACTTAACATTGCAAATTACTACCAGCCTATTCATGATACAATGCTCATATTTGGCTTGATGATACATCTACATCAAGTCAACAGCACTTTTCATAGTTAAGTCCGGTTGCGGGGGTATTGTGTTTCACAAACACATCTTGTTTACAGATGAACAGTTCTTCATTCTGAATGGTTCTCACAAGGTTCTCACGACCCTCAGTTACATGGGTAAATTTGTGGGCTTGATTTATAGAGCCTCATCCTAGTCACAGTTGAAATCAAGGATTATTATAGAGTATTTTCTAGCTTTGCTGTTAAATAACTAGAATATGCTAGAATGTTCAAAATATTGAACACCATTCCAAGGACCCAAGTTGATAGCAAAAAATAAAATAACTGAACTGACAGTTACTCTGATTGTGACAGGATTCCCTTGTGTATAGCTAGATGATAGAAAAAATCTACCAGGATCTGGGAACATAGATTTTTCTCTTGCTAGAACTCTATTGTTTGATTAAGAGAGTTTCACTTGTATTCCCTCTCTACAAGTAATTACACAATGCTTGTGCTATGGTTACCTCAGTATGTTTAGCAATATTCAATACTTAAAGACTGTACTCTATTTCTCTCTGGCCCATAGGAACTGGGATGGTTAGGGGAGGCTGAGTTCTGCCCCCAAACCACTGATAAAGACAAGAATAGAAAAAGACTCATTATTTTACTCCCAGCAAATGAAGCCTATTTCCTATACATGTACATGATTATTTAGAGGGGAGAATCTTCTAGTGACGATAATAATACTAAAAGCACATATAATAGAATTTGTAAAATATGTGTACCAAATCCATACAATCTTGACTTTTGAAAACCTTCAGACCAAAATTCCACAGTTGTTGAAATTAAGCAATTTTCTGAAAGGTATTGTTAGAAGACATGGTTTGAAATAGTAAAAAGCGCTTCCTAGTTCCACTGGCTAAAAACCAGCAAACTTATGTGTCTGTTTTGAGTCTGTGTGTGGATGCATCTGTCTGTCCATCCATGAACTTCTACTCAGAAAGTACTTACCAAAATTCAACCAAATTTCACAGGAATAACCATTGGGTGACCCTTTATAATGTTCCTTCATAGAATCTTGATCATATAAAAAAACATGGTTTTGATAACTTGAGTTCATTTCCACATGTGGTGAAAACTTTGAAAATCTTTTTCTCAGAAACCTGATGGTGGTTTTCAAGCAAATTTCATAAGAATGATTCTTTTGTGACCCTTTATCAAATTTAAAAAAATAAATTGATCAATTGAAAAACATGGCTCTTATGGACAAGGCTATATGGTTTAAGTGTAAAATTTGAAAATCTTTTTCCCAGAAACAAGTTGATGAGTTTCAAAAATAGTTCACAGGAATGATTATTTGGTGACTTCCTTCAAAGAATCTGGATGAGACGAAAAACATGGCTTTTATGGGCAGGACTAATGCCTTTATATGGTATATATCAAAACTTTTGAAGATCAAGTTCTCTGAAAAGGGAGGATAGTTTTCAACCAAATTTTACAATGATCCTTGGGTGATCCTTCATCTCATATATTGAAGAAATCATAAGTTTCAATTTTGGAAGATAGGTCAAATTTAAGGTAGAGATAACAAAGTGATGTAAGGGAAATAATTAATGCTACTTGACTGAGACTACTTGAGGAAAAAAAAAGTTGCCTCCCTTAAATTAAATTTCAAAATAAGTAATTCTTTCTGTAGATGAGTTGCCTCCTTTATTAAAGAAAACTAAATTACCTTCATGATGAGTAAATTAGGCCCGTAGAGTGAATAAAGCGCTGTGAAGTTCCTCTAGTTCAGTATTTTAGTTTGATTTTAATATAAAGTTAAAAAAGCTTTCCTAAATTATGAAATCATGTACACATAAGTAATTCTTTTATATTTGAAAATGTCGTAGTATGAGCTATGTATATTGAGGATTGTTTGTCAGTCAGTCCAAAATAAATTCATAGATATTTCAAGACTAACTTAAGCTAATATGACAAATTTTACCCTGTACTGTTTTTCAAAATTGAAGATTTGTCCAAATTCAAAGGGGAAGCAGATGACACTGTAAAGTAAGTACAATATGAAAACTAACCATCCTATGATAGAAAACATTGTGGAAAAAGGAAAAATTGCTTGTTACAAGCAGTTTCTTCTTTATCCACAATGCTTTCCCTAGTATTATATCACATAGACTGAGAGATTTGAAAATCAGGGATTGTGTGGTAAATCTTTAAGTTGAATTATCAAGTTCTTGTCCTGGCTGTTCTTGGCAATGTTGTATTTCACTGTTATTTCTCTCTTCTAGGGACTCCGTCTGGGGTGTGTTGACAGGCCAGGGAAGTGACAATGTGGGAAGTCTTGTATTCCATGAGATCAGAGAGATTGAAACCTGGATCTTGCGACTTCTTAGTGCACCTGTACCCGTCCCTGGTAAAACAAGAGTTGAGGTGAGTTTTGTTTCAATAAGACATTTCGTATTCACAATTCTTTCCCTTCCACTAGACAGTGCAATGATTACTTTAGAAGGATGAAAAATGTTCAACTGTATTCATGTTTCTATTCCACTTTCCATTTGAAAGTATTTTTCTTGTCCTGTTTCAATGCTCTTCAAAAATAACTGTGGATAACTCATACATGTACATGTATATATATTTAAATTAGGAATGATAGTAAAATATTCAATAGCAATAAGATAACACCAAAAAGAAAGTTTTCTTGGCATGTTATAACTGATCTAAGTTCAATGGTCAGACAGAAGAGATCCTACCTGCTAGGTCGTATTTAGAAATCTTTACACTTAATCCTTCATCAGTTTGGATTAAGAAACGAATCAAGGTCTGAAATTTCAAACAAGAAATTGTATGTAACTTTGTTCACCGTGCACACCCACTGACTCAGCTGGCTATGTTCACAAAAGGAAATTCATCTTCAATATTAAACTGCCTTAGTTTGTAAAATCTATGGTAAGTCACTTGTAACAAAAAAAGTAAAATTATTAGTTGGAGATGTAAACATAAAATTTACAGCTTGAATAAACTATGGTCACAATTTTAATTTAACAAACCAACAAAAATTTTTACAAAGAAATGTTTCTCAAAGTGCATTTCTGGTCTAAATGAATGATTTAATTGGTTGATTGATTCTTTGATTGACAGCTGTGATTAGGGCTGACTATCGGCTTAGAAAATTGCTATCGCGATAGTTTTACTATCGCAGTTTTGATATCGTGATACTATCACTATCATCAGAAATCAATCGCAATATATCATGATACTATCGGTATATGTTACTTTGTTATTTTCTATGTTAATCTGTATAGATAGCATAGTCTATAGGCGACTCTCTTTTTATCTATGTTTTCACCTTTCTTTACGAAGCAAAAAAGGTCCCAACACGGGCCTTAGCGACTTTGTTTTTCGCAATCTCGAAATTTGCAGCCATGTCAGACGCCAAAAATACGTAAAACAAAATAACTCGATTAATGTGCTCGAAATAAGTAATTAATTATCGTAATTAATCGAATATCATTTATGAATGACTTATTTTTATTTTTCGACAATTTTAGCGTTGTGAATTCATAAAACGTTGATAACAAGCTTTATCTAAACATGCTTTTGAATTTTTGAGGACCTTTTCACTTCGTAAATTGAAAGTTGAAAATCAATTCCTAAACAAAAACGGAGCACGGAAGAAACAAAAATCACTGATGATACGTGCCTATCACGTGATAATAGAAAGTGAAAGTAGGATAAGTTACACAGAAAACTCGTTCTCTCTCTATCTCTCTCTTTCTGTCTCTCTCTCTTTTAACCTAAGAGACCAAGAAACCATTGAATTTCGGTGTAAGTAAGCTTTGAATATTTACTATCGAAACTATCGATATTTGAACAAACTATCGCGATAGTTATCGATGTCGGGGAATTGCAATCGATACATCGATATCGTGACTGTCACTATCACAATACATTGACCTATCGATCTATCGTTACACCCCTAGCTGTGATCCGTCAACTGTCAATATCTGCCAAATGAAATTATGTTCCCTAAACAAAGCTCTCATTGAATGACCTAACTTTACATGTTGTGCTCTATTGGGATGATGTTTTATGATTTAATAGATCACATTTGTGAGCGAAAAGGGGTCATTTTGAAAAGTGGAGAAGTATCAACCTATCAGACTAGCCAGATTGCAAAGACTGATTACAATCATAATTTTGCTGTAAACCTTTCCCACATAATCCTGCTTTTTGATGCCCTGAAAGCAAAGGTTTGGGAAAACACTGTGAATAACGAATAAATTGCTTGTTACAAGCATTTTCTTCATTAATTACTATGTTTTTTACTTCAAAAGACCATTATTTTTTATAATTCCATCATCTATAAATTGTCCTCTACAGCTTCTTTCAATTTTGACCAGTCTTATTAGCTCACCTGAGCACAAAGTGCCAGATGAGCTATTGTGATCGGTCGTTGTCCATTGTCCATCTGTCCGTCCGTCACCAATTTCTTTAGAAATATTCTCCTCCTAAACCAGTAGGCCAATCAGGCTGAAACTTTGCAGGGATGTTCCTTGGGTGAAGTTCTTCAGAAGTTGTTAAGGCCTAAAAAAAAATGTTTGGTTTCTTATTTCCTGACCGACCCATCAAAATACCCCCTGGCTGAAATTCTTTTATGCCTCATTTAAAAACAAATATAATGTTGACCGACCCGTCCGTTTGACAGAAGCATCGTCAGTTGAGTTAACGAATCTCGAGATTTACTCTTGTGACCGTAAACAGTATTTGTCATGACAACCTTATCCAAAATCGATACTATAGTGTCTCACGCGAATTTACCGGTAGCTTTTCGGATACCTTATGGTACCTTCGTATTCATCATGGCTATGCCGGATTTGTTCGGCAGGTCGAGCTCCTTGATCGCCATTTTCTTCGAAAAATGCAGCCACAAGGAGGCGAAAAATGAGATAAAATCCATCAGACACAATTGCCCATAAGCATCAATATTCGAAGATGGCCACCCAAGTACCTAAGGCTTCAAATTTAGCGTCAAATATGCGGTAAGAATTCACTGGATGGTTCCGGTTGGACTTATTTGATTGTTTTGCTCGAGTGCGCGTTATCTTCCAATAGGTGGCATTTTTCAAATCTTCGGCAAATATGAGATGCGTAGTCAACGTTGAGTGCGAGTTTTTGACAATGACTTTCTTTCTCCAATTTTTCTTTCTTCTACATTTTTTAGTAAATATTTAATATGTTTCGTCAGAGAACAGTTCTTTTACTTTCGGTTTCAATTCTTTCTATTTCCAAAATTGTCCAAAATTTGATTTATTAAAGAAACAGTATTTCAGAACGATTGTATTATTATATAGACAAATTGAATATTTTCAGTTTTCAGCTGAATTGAAAATAAAGATTTACTTGAATTGCCCCCCTTTTATTTTCTACAAGACAGAAAACATAGGGGAAGTAGAAAGTTAATTAATGCTCTTTTATTAACCTATTAAATGATGACAATTTTAATTAAAAACAGGTTTGTTTAAATGAGTTGCAGACAGCAATTAAATTGAAATTCAAATAAAAGTGTGTGAATCTATCTTCTTGCATTTTTTAAATGCAAAACATTGTGGGAAATGAAGTATTTTCTAGCTAGATGCAATTGATTTTCTAAATATTTTTCTGAATGCTTTGCATGTTGGAATGGGTGAATAAACAAGATTCAGAATTAAACTCTTGGTATTAAACTTTTGTTTTTGAGTTTTAATTATGTATTGTTATTTGTTTTTACAACCTGTTAAGCTCAACAAAAATATCTTGTCCAAAATAACTATGAAAGAAAGTTTTTAAAAAAATGATGCGACGAAAGCATACAAACTTTCTTAAAGAGAAAAGCCTTGTACTTTTTTCTATATTTTTCTTTAATTCTGGTCTTCAAATTATTGGATTGTGATTTTGGTCATCAAATTATTGGATTGTGACATGCAAAAAGTAAACAAACACTTATTCTTGATTGCTGCAGTACTCTGAACTGATGATAAATGAAACAATAATAAACCCATTCCCACACAATCCCGCCTTTTTATGCCCCGCAAGACAAGAGATTGGGAAAACATTGTGGTAAATGAAGAAATTGCTTGTATCAAGCAATTTCTTCATTATCAACAATGTTTTCTATCCAAAATGACAGAAAAAGTTAACATTTCATAAACTTGAAATTGTCGTCTACAGCTTCTTTCAATTTGGACCAGTCTAAATCATTGTTTTGTGGGAATAGGTTAAAATATGGGTAAGAATCATGTCTTTAAAAAAAAGCCTACCGTCCCTAGATTTGATTGGGAAAAAAAGTTAAAAAAAAAAGCCTGCCTACCTACCGACCCTATAGAAAAATGAGGATGAAATTTTTTTTAGGCCTAAAAGAATTTAATTCCATCAAAAACTCTGGTTGCCGTGGTATTTGAAAACGTAAATCTTCTAATATCTTATATAATCTTCTCCTGCTTAACCAGTAGGCCAATCAAGCTGAAACTTTGCAGGGATGTACCTTGGGCTAAGTTCTACAAAAGTTGTTAAAAGAATTCAATTCCATCAAAAACTCTGTTGTAACCACGGCATTTGAAAATGGGAATCTTTAGTAATTCTTTTTATATCATTAAAAATCTTCTCCTCCTAAACCAGTAGGTCAATCAAGCTGAAACTTTGCAGGGATTTTCCTTTGGTGAAGTTATACAAAAGTTATTAGAAGAATTTAATTCCGTCAAAAACTCTGGTAGGCCGCGGCATTTGAAAATGGGAATCTTTAGTAATATTTTAAATATCATAAAAAATCTTTTTCTCCTGAACCAGTAGGCCAATCAAGCTGAAACTTTGCAGGGATGTTCCTTTGGTGAAGCTCTACAAAGGTTGTTTAAAGAATTTCATTCTGTGAAAAACTGTTGTAACCACGGCATATGAAAATGGGAAATTTTAGTAAATCTTTGTTGTTTTTTTCATAGACTACAAGGCCAATGACCTTTATATTTTGTTTAGAGCTTAATCATATGGTTCTCTACCAAGTTTTTAAATATTTAATCTCTGGGGTCAAAAATGGCCCGCCCCTGAAGTCCAAAGTTTGGAAAAATGCTTAATTAGAGCAATTTCAAAAGACTTCTCCTCTTAAACTATAAGGTCTAGGATATTCATATTGGATATGTAGCATAACTAGATGGTTTTGTACTATATCACTTAAAGTTGTCCTCCTAGGGTCAAAAGGGCCCTGCACTAAAGGTCCAGAAATTGGGAAAAATGCAAAATTTGAGTATGTTTAAAAAAAAATTCTTCATTTTAAGGCAGAGGGCATTTATATTTTGAATGTAGCATAGCCTGGCTGTTATCTATCAATTTTGATTAAATTATGCCTATGGGTTAAAAAAGCTCCTTCCCTAAGTTCCAAAGTTCGTAAAGATTCTCAATAAGACCATGTTCAACAGTTTTCTCCTCCCAATCTACAAAGTCTAAGGCATTCATATTTGGTATATAGCATGAAGAGATGGTTCTTTATTATGTTAGCTAAAATCTTAGCCCTGGGATAAAACATGGCACTGCCCTATAGTTTCAAAATTTTGGAAAACATCCAATTAGAGCAACTTCGAAAGTCTTCTGAAATAGGTGAAGGGCATTCATATTTGGTATTGTAACATGACTAAATAATTTTGTACTATGTTACAGGAAAATATGCACTTAGGATAAAAAAATGTTTCCGCTCCTGGGGTCGAAAATTGCATAAATCGCATTGAAAGAAATGGAGAAATGGCTTGTCACTCCCTTTCTCACAATGCTTTTTTAAATCTATTTTCCCTGAGGGTGACAAGTTCTAGGATAGATTGGTAATGGATTAAACAATAAAGCCAAAGGCATTCATTTTTATTGTAAAGCATAACTGGATTTTTTTGTACAATGCCCAAAATTTTATATTTGTTTTATTTATTTTGCTCAAGTTGTGTCTTTTTTATACAAAAAAGTACTGTAATTTGAAGATGCCTCAGGTGAGCGATTTAGGACCATCATGGTCCTGTTGTTTTTTGTCTGTTAATCATTTAGCAGATTTTCTAATTATAGAATAGTCCTTGTAGATTAGTAATTGTACATTATTGTAATGGCAACTCTGGTTAATTGGGGTCATGGGTTCGATCCCCTGCAACTCAAGGTATTTCTATGGCCAGGTAGACGTCTGTGTAAACATCTGTGTCCACGTCTGCGTGAGATCAGGAAACTTAAAGATTTTCTAATATCTCTGGTTTTAACGAACACATTCACACTAAGAATATACAGTCAAACTTCATTGGCTTGAACATGTTGGGGACTGGCTAATTTGTTTCGAGATTACGGTGTAAGAATTTTCCGAGATCAAACACTGTGAATCTTTTTGCTGGGACCAAGTTTCTTGTTCAAAATTTCCATTGTGTTCGAGAATTCCCATGTTCCAGTAAATGAAATTTGACTATATTTACACAATCAAATGAGCAATCTACACCAACAAGGGGGATAACTCCTAATGTATTTTTGAATGATTTATGCCCCTATTTTGACTTGTAAGTTTTACCCACTATCAAGCACTAGAACAACCAAGCATTGGCATCCACATGCAGTGCTTTTTTGATTTACCTTAATATTTTGCTGTTTGTTACAGTTGCAGGTGATGCCAAAGGAGCTACAACCACCACTTCTGTTTGCTCTGCCAGATCATACCCGCTTTTCTCTAGTAGATTTTCCTTTACATTTACCATTAGAGTTACTTGGTGTAGATACCTGTCTCAGTGTGCTTACAGCCATCATGCTGGAGTTTAAGGTAGGAACAAATATTTTTCCTAATATGAAATTTCAATTAGAAAGTTGCAATATCTAAGCAGCCCAAGGAGTAGGTTTTAATTCCATAAAATAAAGTGTCCCATTATAGACTTGAATGTGTGTCTGTAGCAGAACTTGAGTTAGTTGGAGTGATTTTGATTTTGAAATGTTACATTTCAGTAATGGTCTTTTAACCCATTCCAACTCAATCCCTCCTTTTTACGCCCCTCAAGAAAAAAGCATTGGAAAACATTGTGGAAAATGAAGAAATTGCTTGTATCAAGCAATTTCTTCATTATCCACAATGTTTTCTATCCAAAAAGCCGAAAAAATCAAAATTCCATCAACTTGAAATTGTCGTCTGCAGCTTCTTTCAATTTGGATCAGTCTAAAATTTTGCTGTGTTGGAATGGGTTAAACTCTATGTTGTAGGTGTTCATTGGAATCATTTTGTCAAGATGTTTCCAATCTGTCTGCAAAAGGGAGTGTTTGGAAAAGAAATAACAGATTAAGTTTGCCATCTTTTCCTCTTATCTGGAGCTCTGTCTGTTGGCTTAATCCATTCCCACACAGAGATGCCCTCAAGAAATAAAGCTTTGGAAAATACTGTTGAAAAAGAAAAAATTGCTTTGCCCTATTTCCTGACAGCAAATTTGTAGAGTGGTCCAAATTGAAAGGAGTTGCAGACAACTATTTAGAGTTAATGAAATTTTAGATTTTTTAAAACTTGCTTGGTAGAAAATATTGGGTAAAAAGAGAAAGAAATTGCCTGTTGAGAGCAATTTCTTCATTATCCACAATGTTTTCTACCCCAAAAGACTAAGATATTTTAAATTCCATCAACAAAAATTATGCTGATACTTCTTTCAATTTGAATAAATCTAAAATTTGTCATCTGGTTAACCTCTTATATTCAATCCAGCCTTTCTACAATCCTCAGGTATTATATTCCAGAAAACAGTGGGAAAGAAGCAATAGTGTGTTACAAGCAGTTACATCCATTCCTGCTGCGTTTTCCATCCCATTTATCGGTTATTAGCTCTACTGGACGAAGGCCACTAGAGCTATTGTGATGGCTTTTTCCAGTCCAGCTTCCGTCTGTCCGTCTGTGCGTCTGTCCGTTTGTTGTCCGTCCGTTAACTTTTCCTTGTTAACACTATAGAGGCCACAGTTTTCCTCGGATTCCCTTCAAACTTTCTCAGAATGATTGTACCAGCATAAGGATTGTTCCTTTATGAATTAGGTAAGATCTATCAAGAAACACAGATAAGGGGCCTAGATAAATCTAATTAAAAAAGTCCTCATTAACACTCTAGAGTCCTCAGTTTTTATCAGATTCTGTCTTGGCAATGATCCGTCAAGAAACAAGGGAAAAGGGGCCTTATGAAAATTTTAATTTAAAAATCCATTAAAGATCCTTGATAACACTCTAGAGTCCACAGTTTTCATCAGATTCTCTTCAAACTTTCACAGAAAGATTGTACCGTCATAAGGATCGTTCATTTCAAAATTGGGTATGATCCGTCAGGAAACATGGGAAAAGGGGCCTTATGAAAATTTAATGAAGAAATACTCATTAATACTGTAGAGTCAACAGTTTTCATTGGATTCCCTTCAAACTTTAACAGAATGATTGCACCATCATAAGGATTGTTCCTTTTGAAATGGGGTATGATCTGTCTAGAAATAAGGGAAAAGGGGCCTAATTGAAATCTAATTAAAAGATCTTCGTTAACATATTAGAGTCCACAGTTTTCATCGGATTCTCTTAAAACTCTCACAGAATAATTGCACCATCATAAGGATTATTCCTTTTGAAATTGGGTATGATCCGCAAGAAACACGGGAAAAGGGGCCCAATTGAAATCTAATTAAAAGATCTTCACTAACATTTTAGAGTCCACAGTTTTCATCGTATTCTCTTCAAACTTTCACAGAATGATTGCACCATCATAGGGATTGTTCCTTTTGAAATTGGGTATGATCCGCAAGAAACACAGGAAAAGGGCCTTGTGAGAATTAGATAAAAAAATCCTAAACACAATAGAGTCCACAGTTTTCAACAAATTCTCTTCAAACTTTTACAGAATGATTGCACCATCATAAGGATTGTTCCTTTCGGAAATGGGTTTGATCCATCAAGTATCATGGTCAAAGGGGCCTTATGAAAATTTAATAAAAAAATCTTAGGTAACAAATCATGGCCCTAGATTTCACCTGATCGACTCAAACTTTCACAGAATTTTTGTACCATCATAAGGATTGTTCCTTTCAAACTAGGTCTGATCCATTGAGAAACATAGGAAAAGGGGCCTTATGAAAATCTAATTAAAAATACTTAATCAATGCTTTAAAGTCCACAGATTTCATTAGGTTGTCTTCATACTCAAACAGAATAATTATACTTTTGTAAGTATAGTACCCTTTGGAAAAGTTTCAGATCCATCATGTCATTCCCCAAACCTTCACAGAATCATCGTACAATAATTACAATTGTTGATGCTGACATGAGACCTTATCCTTCAAGTATCACAGGAAAAGGAGCCTCATGAAAATTTTATTTTAAAATCTTTACACCAAGATAAAAACCGCAGTTTTCATCGAGTTCTGTTAAAACTTTTACAGAATGTTTGTACCATCATTAGGATTGTTTCTTTCCAAGTTGGGCCTGATCTGTCTAGTATCAAAGAAAAGGGGCTGTATTGAAAATTATTACCAAATCCTCATTAACCCAAAAATGTCCTCAGTCTTTATCAGAATCTCTTCAAACATTAAAAGAATGATTGTACAATCATTTGGATTGTTCCTTTGTATATTGGGTCTGATGGGTTAAGTGACACAAGAAAAGGGGCCTAATGAAAATCTTATTACAAAAAAAATATTATCACAATAAAGTCCTCAGTCTTTATCATTTTCTTCAAACTATCTATCATTAGGATTGTTCCTTTGTACATTGGGTCTGCTTGTTAAGTTTCATGAGAAAAGGGGCCTTATGAAAAAAAAAAATTAACTAAAAATTCTTGTGACATTTCAGTCCACTGTTTTCATTGATTCTCTTTAACTTTTCAAGAATTATTGTACCTTCATTAGAATTGTTCCTTTTGAAATTTGGTTTGTTCTGTATAGTATCATGGGAAAAGGGGCCCTAAGAAGATTTCACTATAAACTCACTAACACAATAAATTCCACAGATTCCACAGATTGAGTGTACCGTACCATCATTACAATTGTTGATTTTGGCAGTGGATCTGATTATGGCAAGTGTCACACAAAAAGGGGCTTTTTAAAATATTCTAGTTAACACAATGATGTCCCTTGATTTCACTGGATTCGCTTTAAAATTTCACAGAATGATTGTACAATCACTTAAATGGTTCTTTTCAGAACTGGGTACAATTAATCAAGTATCATATAAAAAGGGGCCATATGATATTTTCTTTTAAATATTCTAGTAAACATAATGAAGTCCCCATATTTCATTGGATTCACTTTTAACTTTCACAGAATGATAAAACCAACAGTAAAATATCATGGGAAAAGGGGCGTTATGAGAACTTGATTTTAATATCTTTGTTAACACAATAAAGTCAACAGTTTTATTGGATTCTCTTCAAAGATGCATGGAATAATTGTTTCATTGAAAACACAGGAAAAGGGGCCTTACAGATTATTATTCAAAACATTCTTATGTATGTGATTAAGATCACAATTATTATCAGATTGTCTTATAAATTTCACAGGACAATTGTAGGGTTGTAAGGAAAGTTCCTTTTGGAATGAAATTGATCCATCAGAAAACACAGGAAAAGGGGCCTTACGGATCTGAGATAATGGGCTAACTACTTTAAACTTCTGAGAACTTAATATTTGACTTTTGCTAGCAGATTCCTTCAATAAACCTTATTTATTGAAAATTGGCAATGAATGCCTGTCCTTTTATTTGGTTTATCTGTTTGTCTGTAAGATATTCTATTAACCCATTCCCATAACAATTTCACTTTTAACAAGTAATTTATTCATTTGCTACAATATTTTCTACTTAGAAAAATACAAAAAGATTATGAAATTTATCAATTTTGAATTGTCCTCTGTAATGTCTTTCAATGTGGACCAGTCTAAAATTCGGTTGTCTTGTAATGGGTTACTATTGTGTATAACTATGGAACATGAAGTTGTAGGGCTTTTATGTGCCTGATTGTAAGACTTGATCATTTGCACAAAAAATCTAGATTGACTGTCAAAGTCAAGCCTTGTGACATCTCAAGGACAAATTTTTGCTAGAACCAGTTGTTCAAAACCAGTTGTTCAAGTGTCCTAGCTAAATTTTCTTAACCCATTCTATCAAAATCCAGCTTTTTTATGCCCTCAAGAAATCAGCTTTGGAAAACAAAATAGAAAATGAAGAAAATGCTTGTTATAAGCATTTTCACACACCCTGCCCACCACCATAAAAAAAAACAATAACTTTGTAATCTAAACAATTTCAGGTTGTTATGCAATCTCGGGACTACAATGCCTTGACAATGAGTGTGATGGCGTTTGTGTCCATGTTATACCCTCTGGAGTACATGTTTCCTGTGATACCATTACTACCAACTTGTATGTCCTCTGCAGAGCAGGTAATGAAATTTATCTATTTGTACATGATTGTGTCCATGTTATACTCTCTAGAGTACATACTTTTTGTGATACCATTACTACAAACCTGTATGTCTTCTACAGAATAGGTAATGAAATTTATCTATATGTACGTGAGTGTGTCCATGTTATACCCTATACAGTACATGTTTCCTATGATACCATTACTACAAACCTGTATGTCTTCTGCAAAACAGGTTATGTTTATCTGCACATAAGTATGATGGCATATGTCCATGTTATACCCTCTAGAGTACATGTTTCCTGTGATACCATTACTATCAACCTGTATGTCTTCTGTAGAACAGGTAATGTAATCTATCTGTTTGTATGTAAGCATCTGGAATTTGTTTCCATGTTATACCCTCTAGAGTACATGTTTCTTGTGATACCATTATTACCATGTGAATGGTTCTTAGAAAATTTGTCAAGGCTAATTCAACATTCTGAAAAGGATTTTTTTACTAGATACACAAGTGAACACTATAAAAAAAGACTTAGTTTGAGACCAGCTCATATGCAATATGTTTGTTTTATTTTCTTTTCTAATATTTAGCTGATCATAGGTTTATTCATTTTAAACAAAATTTTAAACAGGATGCAGATAACATTTTCATGTCAAAAGATTTTCCAATTTTTCTGATCAGAAAATAAAGGAAAAAGAAGAAAAAGCTTGTTACAAACAATTTCTTCATTTTCCACATTGTTTTCCTGAACTTTTCTCTTGATGGGTGTAAAAAACTATGATAGTATGGGAACAGGTTAAAGCAGAAATTGATTTATTAATTCAACATCAGGGAGCATACCTATGTTATCATGAAGAAATAGGCTGCTGAATTTAAACACGGTAGAGGGAGTCTTGAATATGACGCTGTCTAGGCAGGCCACCAACTGTCACTTGAAAGGACAAAAAAATCCAATATATGAGTATGGCATATCAGTGAAATCAGTGAACTATCTCGCAGGAAACAGTCATAGAATTTTCCATTTTGATTTACATAGGGCAAAAGTTTCTGACAAATGGGTCCCTATGCTCCAAAGTGATGACCCAAATCGAGCTGACTGCCACATGCCCATGGTTAACCTTGCCATATTCTGGTGGGAGCTAGAGAAATTTCTCAAGCAGTTTGTAACTTTTGATGAAACATGGGTTTGCCAATGTAAACCTTAGACAAAACAACTGTCAAAAGGGTGGAGACATGAAGCATCATTGCCCCGAAAAAGACCATGTCAAGAATATCCTTTGTGAAGGTGTTTGCGAAAGATTTCTGTGATGCAAAATGTGTGCTGCTATTGGATTATATTGAAAAGATCATACTATATCTACAGAGCTACAGATAAATTTTTATGTTAAAGGGTTTTTACCCCCTAAAATTTGCAGTAATGCTGATTTATAAAAAAACAATGCTGAAAATATAGGAAAACATGAATTTAAGACATTTATAGTCTTACCTTGTTTTTATTAAGGTCCAACATTTAGAAGTTATGAAAAACATCTATATAGCTTTAATTTTTTTCTTGAAATAGATATCTCACTTCCTGTGGATTGTTCCAAATAAATTAAGCTTTAACAGTATTTCACTTCCTGTGAATTTTGAAAAAATGTAACTGTAACTGAATCTTTACATCTGAAGTCTTACTAGTCCAATGCTTTTTAGGAGCATGGCAATGGTGATTTCTCACAGGTTTTAAGCCTTGGTTTGTAGGCCTGTGTCAGTCTAGCCTTTCTCCTCCTCTTGATGGTCAACCATTGTTTAATGGCCTTTGTTGGGTCATAATTTGACATGTCTTTCCCAGACATCTGTATTTGGATCAATACATCAAGGTTTTCAGCTTTGATTGAGCTTCTATATTTGCTTTTCAGTCTATTCTGGGTACTAAAACTCCTCTCACATGCCACACTAGAGACACTTAAACACAAAGCAATTTTACATAATTTGGCAAATTCTGGAACCACATTTTGATGAAACAGAATAACTCTCTTGCAAAGACTCACTGTGTGTTTCTTGCTGTAAGAACCAAGTATCATACCTTTGACCATAGGCCACTCCTGTACCAACTTGTCTTTATTGATTAGTTTACAAACTACAGTTTGTTCCTCCCTATAATTTTCTATACTATCTCCTACAACAGTTTTCACCAACTTATCCTCTCCATAAAGGTTACAAATGGATTTAAGAGCCTCCACATGCTCTGCTTCATCTGTTGAGGATAAAATGGATGGCTCAAGTAAAACACTAAAAACATCCCCATCTTCTTGTCTGAATCTGTGTTTAATATTTTTCATAAGATGTGTAATGTATTTTTCCCTCAGAGATAGTAATGTAGATTCTGAATCTTGTGAATATTTAGATAGTTTTTCACCATTCAAATATGCTGAATGTGAACCATCTTCATTCCTTATTTCTATAGAGTGTCTCATTCCACTCAATGCTGCACCATCCTTAGACTCTAGAAAATTCAATTTACCCATAACAGCTTCTATCAGAGGATTAATTTCACTAAAAGCAATGGATTCTTTCTGGAATTCTTTACTTAAAAAGGCAAGGACTTCATGTACATCCAGCATGAATGCTACAAGCATAGTTGTGTTATAATGCAAGAAATATTTCAATAGGCCAGATGCTGTAGCATTTTTTTCAGCAGCAAAGAAACTCAATGTTGCTATCACAGATCCATAACTTTCATACACAGCCTCCACAGCATTTTTGAGACCAAGCCAGCGGATACTATGGGGTTCTTTGATAGTCAAATTTGGTTCCTGTGGCA
Source organism: Fragum fragum (assembly GCA_946902895.1). Taxonomy (NCBI): domain Eukaryota; kingdom Metazoa; phylum Mollusca; class Bivalvia; order Cardiida; family Cardiidae; genus Fragum; species Fragum fragum. The sequence goes on from OX336375.1 coordinate 23,864,986, forward strand.
TAGTTTGAATTTTTGTTAATTTCACAGTTCTATTACTAGAACCACTCATGAAGTGGTAGAGAGCACTAAATTTTTCCTTGAACTTTTCTAAAGTTATTTCTTTTTTGATAGAATCTGTAACTGCTAAATTCAATCTATGGGCTATGCAGTGGGTCTGTACCACAAATGGAGAAAATTTGGATTTGACCTGAACACCCACACCAGTCTTTTTTCCCATCATTGTAGATGCTCCATCTGTGGCCAAAGAAACAATCTTTCTCATGTCTAGTCCCAGTTTAGCAAGAGATTTTTGAAGTTCTGACACTATAGTGTGTGCTTTTCCATCGTCCAATTCTACATTAGCTAAAAATTTAGTAACTGGTTCTCCATCTTTGACATAATGCACACACACTGAAAGATGCTTGTGGATGGCTTTGTCTGTACTCTCATCTATCATAATGGCAAAAAAATTGCAGTCTTTGATATCATGAATAATTTCTTTCTGGAAAATATTGCTTATACACATCTGAATGTCTGTGATAGTATCCCAGCTTAAGTTTTGATAATCAATTGTGGCCCCATTAAGCTTCTGTAATTGAATCAAACTGTTTATTTGGGATGAAGGTGTTTCAGAATTAGCAGCATAAAAAACAGTACGAAACAAGTTTTTATCAGTCAAACTTACAGAACTGTCATCCTCCTCACCAGAATCTGATAACTGGACATTTGAGGAGCAACTACTTTTAGATAGTTCATACTCGGCATGCTGGTGCTCTTTGGATTCACTATGACGTTTGATACTGTTAATTTGGAAATTTGAAGAGCCTTCTTCAGCCCAAATAGTTCTTACTTTTTTCTGTTCACAAATGTGACATTTTAATAATTTGTTTTTCCCTTCGCCGATAATCTGAAGCCATGGGAATCGGGATTTCCAGCCGTCTACCGTTTTGACGGACACCGAGTCACCCCCGTGTTTCTTGGTTGAAATTTCACAGGAATCAACTGACGAATTAATAATCTCGGTCAAGATACGTTGAACAATGATTTTTGGCACATCTTCCTCCGACCTTTTGAAAAATTTGAAAAGGCTTGGCGTTTCAGCATCAGTTTTTCGTTTGGAAATTCGCCCTGGTTTAGATGCCATTTCGCTTCCAATATTTACACGGGAATGTTTGGCCCTGCTTCAATAATTATTCGATTACAAAATAATAAAAAGACGGGTACCAGTACTAGACGCGTTCGATTAGTTATATCTAGGAATGAAGAATAATGTTCGGATCCCGCCCGGAACGAAAATACGCGATGGATTTACTCGAAATGCTGATTGTTTATTTGGAATGCGTTTTTTAACCCCCAATGTATTTTTCAAATGCGTTTTCATTGATTTTAAATACGTATTTACGCAAAAACGCATCTTATCTGTAGCTCTGTATCTAGGTGGTATCATCCTGACCTCATGAGGCAGCTTCTTGAAAAAAAAATCAAGAAGAAATGGAGTGGAAAACTGTCATAACGTGTGCTCTTCTATCAGAAAAGTTCTCCAGGAATGTAGTTTCAAGCTAGTTGAGCATGTATTTGGGGCCCAAGATGCTACCTTTTCAGGAAGAGTATCCAAATACTTCAACACCATTGGACAAAGTGTGTAAGCTTGCAATATGACATTGTTGAAAATGAATGAAAATATTTATGTTAATCTTCTTCTCAAAGTCTTCGGCCATAAGCTTTTCATTAATTGTATGCTGTAATGTATGACAATGAATAAAAAAAATGACAGATGATCATCCTAACTTGTCTTTGTTTCAGTTGTTGCTGGCTCCCACACCTTACATTATAGGGGTACCAGCTAGCTTCTTTCTTTACAACAAGGAGTTTGCCTTGCCAGAGGATGTTTGGTTGGTTGATCTCGACTCAAATAAAGTAGGTATTGTTTTTTTATCCAAGATATTTTGTTAAGTGGGGAATTATTAAGGTTGTCATTTTGGATATCTTATGCTTATGCAACTCATAAGAATTTGACAGAATCAAGTGATATATCCAATTTGAAAATGTTTAACCAATTCCACTCAATCCTGCTATTTGATATCATCAAAAACAAAACTTAGTAACTTATCCCTAAAAATAAAGAAAATACGAGCATGTTCTTCATTATATATTATGTTTGATATTTTAAAAGACGATGATTTTTTGCCCCCCTCCTCATTGATAAGATCAGGGTTTTGTTGTTTTAAGGTCTGTCTGTATTTCTGAGAGCAGTGAACTTTATGTTTTGCTGTTTTCCAAACACCATTAACCCTTTCCTGTTTCTCGAAATTTTAGACTGGCCAAATTTGAAACATTTTGCAGACGACAATGAAAAGTGAGTGCATTTTGAAACAAAACCATTCTATGTGGTAGAAAATAATGTGATAAAAGAAGAAATTGCTTGTATCAAGCAATTTCTTCTTTTATCACAATATTTTCTTAAGTACATGTATAAAATTGCATGGACGTAAAAACCAGTGATTATACAGGAAAGAGTTAAGCTTACATATCTCATATTGGGACATAGGTTTCTTGCATTGATAGACATAAGTTGGTTGTAAAGTCAAGGTCACTTAAAAAGGGTCAGCTTAATTCAAACTTTACATTTTGCTGTTATTCAAACACCATTTAAGTTGTATGGTTTATATTTGGGACAAAGGTTCCTTGCATTGATAGGAATTAGTTGGTTGATAGGTCTAGGTCATCCATCAAGGTCAAAGCCACTTATCAATGTAATGCAAAAACATAATAGTTTTCTGTTATACTGTTGAAGATACATAGCTCATATTTTGGATATAGGTTCCTTGTGCAGGTTAGTTGCTTGTTATGGGGCATGATGTTTCACATATACATTCTGTTTTAAATGGTCGTCTGCATCTTCTTTCAATTTGGACCAGTCAAAAATTTTGCTATCTATTAACCCATTCCAACACAACAAAATTTTAGACTGGTCCAAATTGAAAGAAGCTGCAGAAGACAATTTCAAGTTGATGGAATTTTAAAGTTTTTGGTCTTTTTGCATAGAAAGCCATTTTCTTGAGGGGCGTAAAAAGGAGGGATTGTGTGGGAATGGGTTAATAGTTAATCTTATAACAAAAAAGGCAAAAGCAAAACACATTTCAAAACTCTAGAAACTAAAATGGGAAATGGTCTCAAATTTAATCTGTCCAAACCATATGTTGTTGGGTACTCATTGATATTTGAGCGCATGCGTGACATTTCCAACCATTACACATGTGCGCCAAGTAAAGACTTAGATCTGCCTGTGCATCCGCACAGACTGATCAGAGTCTTCACTCTGCGCTCTGTATATTGATACTGGCCCAAAGCTTCTTTACGCAATCAGCGAATGTTTAAATGCCCCGAATGGCTGTCCAGGGTGCTCAATGTGTGCGAGTCATGCACATGCAAAATGGTTGGAAATGTCACGCATAGGCTCATTTGTTGTAGATGATTCCAACAGGTACCCATGAAAGTGGGTTTGATTGGTGATAACAAAAGTTACATTATCAAATCAAGTCAATCTAACTGCATGCCTGGTTAATCTTGAACCAAATAATGTAAGATAGTGTAATTATTCCCCTACTAGCAAAGCCAAAGGGGACTTTAGGTTTGCACTCTGTCAGTCTGTTTGTCTGTCTGTCAGCCTGTCATTGCGATAATCTGTTTTCCAGATATTTTGGTATGTTAGTCTGAATAAATCAGTTACAGAACAAGTTTGAGAGTTTCATATCTGTCCATTTATTTTTGAGGAATATACAGATGCTGGACTTGGAAAATACTTAGAAATTAGTTTTCCAGACTTTTTTCATACTCTAGACTTTATAGACTTTAGATAAGACCTTCTGTCACCTTTTAATACAGAACTGATGTTAACCCATTTGCACACAGGTGTTTTAGCTTTGTAAAGCATAGTGGGGAAAAAATGCTTGTAACAAATAATTCTCTCATACTTCAAATGATTTCTATCCATAATTTCTCGCAGTACTATTAGATAATGTAAATCTATTTGTGAAAATAGCCACAGAAAATCAACAGCGGAAAGTCAGATCACTGATGTACATAGTGATAAAAGGGGACTTCAACTGGCACTTATATCTTGATCAATTTAACCCTTTCCTGGAAAAACGCGGGGTTTTATGTCATTGTGATTTTATTCTTGAGAAATCATTGTGGAAAAAGGAGAAATTGCTTGTAACAAGCTATTTCTACTTTTCCCACAATATTTTCTACCTCATAGGATGGTCAGATTTCAAATTGCATGCATTTTTCATTGTTGTCTGCAACCTAATAGACCAGTCTAAAATTTCATAATACAGGAAAGGGTTAACTGATATCATAGACTATAACCACTGGCCTCCTTGATACTGAGTGGTATTGAAAACCAGGCCTAGTTCATAACAAGTGACATTCAAAGAAATTGCTTGAAAACCAACAATTGAGTGATGGCAAGAGTGGCATACTGGCTACAACAATTGAGTAGTTTCATATTTGAATTGTTTGATAATGGTAGGAATAGTCGTAAAAACTTGTTCATGAAATTTTTATTTGCCAAAAAATAAGGGCATAGCAGGGCTGGACTTAACAGACTTAGAGAAATCATGGAATGGTTCTTTAAAAATCTTCTCCTCCTAACTCCCTAGGCAAAGTTGGACTAAATTTGGCAGGAATGTTCCTTGACCATTTCAAAACTTATCCCCCACCATTTTGGCGAAGAGGATATAGTAATGGTCTCCGACTGTCATTTCGTCCTTCCGCCATTCCCTCATTCCGTCCTTCAGTCACTAAACTTGTCCAGAGCATATCTCTAAAAGTATAATTGCTATCAACTTGAAACTTCATATGCCAACAGATCTCATTGAGGAGAAATGCAGTACACAAGAACCACAACTCTTGCTTGCATAATTTCGAGTTATTGCCCTTTGCTGTTTTAAAGACTAAGATTTTGTCCGGGGCATATCTCTGAAAATATAATAGCTATTATCGAACTCATTGAGAAGAAATACAGTGCACAAGAAGCCTAAATCTAACTGGCTTCAGTTTACTATCAAGCTTTTACGTCGGGGGATGGCCATGTCCGACATGGCTCTTGTTGACATTTCTATTAGTGAAAAAGGGGGGGCATGGCAGGTAGGGCTTATCAGACTGAAGAGAAGTAAATAAGTATATTTTTTTAAATCTTCTCCTTCTATACTGTTAGGCCAATTTCACCCAATTTTTTGCTGGAATGTTTCTCTTGTGATTTTTTTTCTTCATGAAATTTTGATTTCGAAAAAAAAAGATGTAGCAGGGCTGGGCTTATCATACTTCAGACTATATAACCATTGGGTCAATTTCAACAAAACTTAGTTTAATGTTCCTTGAGTGACCCTGTTCAAAACTTGTTCATGAAAGTTTGATTTGCCAAATAATAAGGGCATGGCAGGACTGGGCTTTTTAGATTAATCAGAGAAATCATGAAATACTTTTTTAAAAAAATTATTCTAAAGCATGGGCCAATTTGGACAAAACTTGGCAAGAATGCTCCTTGGCTGACCCTTTTCAAACTATGTGATGAAACTTTGATTGGGGATGGCAGGTAAGACTTATCAGGCTTAGAGAAATCATTAAATGGTCATTAAAAATCTTTCCTCCTAAACAATTGAGCCACTTTGGACAAAACTTGGGAGAAATGTTCCTTGAGTGGTAAATTTCAAAACTTGATCATGAAACTTTGATTAGTATAAAAAAGAAGAAAGTCATTTCTGTTTATATTTTCGAAAGGGTTATTTCATAAAGATGCATTTATCATGAATTATATAGTAAAAACATATCAAATAATATTCAGACTAGAAAAAGTGTAACTGTGTTAAAAAAAATATCTGCACTATATAAAATCCAGCCCACCTGTGTTGTACATTTATGTTCAATGAACCAAATCTTTATTTTGCCTGTACCTACAGGTAATACATACCAGATACCTATTGACATATCAAATCCAAGGTCAATATTTAAAAGATCTTTGATATTTTTGGTTTTCAGCCTTACAAGCTCCCTAGCTTTCCACACATACATTAATTGATTGGTTGTTTCAAGTTTAATGACACTTTAAACAGAAGTGCAGTTACATATTGGGGCATGTTGCATTCGTCTCATTTCTCTCTCTAGCTCAACTTCAACAATCAGTCAAGTCACCTCATCCCAATTACAAACACTTTTTAGCTCAACTCAGCACAAAGTGCTGTGGGTGAGCTATTTTGATCAGTCATCATACAGCGACCATCCATCTGTCAGTCCATCTGTTCACAATTCACAAAAAAATCATTGCCTCCTAAACTTATTATCAACCCTTTCCTGTACAAACCTGGTATCTTTCGTCGCAGTGATTTTATACTTCAGAAAATATTGTGGAAAAAGAAGAAATTGCTTGTGACAAGGAATTTCTCCTTTTTCCACATTATTTTCTACCACCTAGGATTTCCAATTTTCATTGTCGTATGCAACCTCCTTCAATTTGGACTACCCTAAAATTTCTAAAAACAGGAAAGGGTAAAAGACTGAAATCCATGAAGAATTTTTGTTGCCATGGCATTCAGGTGAAAAAAAAATTCTGCTCCCAAACCATAAGGCCTAGTGCTTTGAGATTCAGTATATATCATCATCTATTGAGCCTCTATCCAAATTACCTCAAAGATTTACCATACTCTGAAAATTAGCCCTTTTTTGTGCAATCCCTGATTTCACATTCGAATAAAGGTTGAATTCTTTGAAAATCATCCTCTCCCAAATCATAATGCCTAGAGCTTTGATACGTAGTATAAATCAGCATCTATTGACCCTCTACCAAAATACTTAAGAAAATTACAGTACTCTGGAAATTAGCCTTTTACTGTGTGATCCTAGATTTTACAAAGGAACAAAGAAGGAAATCTTGAAAATCTTCTCCTCCCAAACCATAAAGCCTACAGCTCTGATATTTGGTATATACAGTCAAATCTATGTTAGCGGCCAACTATGCACAGTGGCCAATCTGCCGACAGCGGCCACTCGAGTTCCTCCTGTGCAAATTCCTTCTTAAATTGCACTGTATATAGCGTGATATTCTGAAATGCGGCCAGCGGTCACCTTAATTGGCCTAGTGCCAGCAGTATATCACACCTAAACAAAGGTCATTTTACAGAACAGGCAACTTAACTAGTCGTGTTCGAAAAAATCGATAATCCCTTCTATAGTAACTGCCAAAGTCGCCTTATTGTAATGTACAATATATAAACCGCCAATTATCGACTTAATCCCTTGTTGTTGATTAATTTACGATAATTTAGCCATTACTATTTATTTAGTTGATTTGAGTGATGATTATTGGTTAAAGGATACGTTTTTTTTTTAAGTTGTTGGGTCTCTTGAAATATGAAATTGAGCATTACAGGTTGTTTACACATTTAGCAAACAGATTTTTTGAGGTCTTTAGAATGAATGAAAACTTGCTTTCTCTGTCCATTCTTGCTACAATGTCTCTCTCTAAACATAAGTTCCTCTTTCTAGAGGATTGTGTGAAAGTGGTTCGCATGCTTGAATCTGGACGTTCTTCTAAGGTTATTGCTATTGAATTCGGTGCAGGTAGTACACAGGTCCAAAATGAAGCTAAACTTAAACGTAAAATTCTCGAGGAATATGAAAATGGCGATCCTTCTTCGAAGCGTGTCAAAAAGAATATCTCATTTGAAAACATTGATGATTTGAGTTACAAGTGGTTTATACACACTGCATCTGGCTAAATGAACGTAAATGGTCCACTATGTTCACATTTTGTGATTTTTACATGCCTTCTTACAATTTTCTGTTAACAGATATTTTCACTTCTGTCACAATATTTTCTGTCTTAAATGGTACAAATGATACAAATTGCCTTTTCTTTTTTTAAAAGACACTAAAATGGAAGTTTAGTACTTCTTAGAATTTGGAGTAGTCTAAAGTTTTGTGATCTGTAAATGATGAGCTAACCTAACATGGTAAGACAAAATGGCCACCCTATGGATACTGTGAACAGCAGCCAATCTGTGAACAGCAGCAAATTTGGCCCTCTCCCTTGACTGGCTGCTGTACACAGATTCGACTGTATTATAATCTATTGAGCCTCTGCCAAAATTCTTCAAAGAATTAATATATTCTGAAAATTAGCCCTTGTCTGTTGGATCCCTGATTTGACATAAGAATCAAGAAGGAAATCTTTAAAAAATAACTTCTCCCCACAAACCATAAGGCCTAGAACTTTGATATTTGGTATACATTATCATCAAAGAATTACTGTACTTTTAGCCCTTTCTGTGCAATACCTTATTTTCCATAGGAATAAAGAAGGAAATCTTTGAATATTTTCTTCTCACAAACATTTTTTGAAAGGCCTAGAGCTTTGATATTTGGTATTAATCATCATCTATTGACCCTTTGCCAAAATGCTTCAAAGAATACTCTGAAAACTTCGCCCTTTATTTAGTGTGATCCCTGATTTTCATAGGAATGAAATCTTGGAAAATCTTCTCCCAAACCATAAGCATTGAGCTTTTTCATTTGGTACATACCATCACTCGAGCAAAATACTTCAAAGAATTACTGCACTCTGAAAATTAACCCTTTTTTTTGTCCAATTTTTGGTTTAGATAAAAATAAAGAAGAATATCTTTGAAAATCTTCTTCTAAACCAGCAGGCCTAGAGCATTGATATTTGGCATGTATCAATGCCTATTGACCCTCTACCAAAATACTGTAAAATTCTAATAGACGCCCGGCCGCTTCATAGAACCACAAGCGTTACGATAGAAAGGAGCGGATGTTTAATAGACTATAGATTTGTGAGACATTAAAAGTCTAAATATCATGTATGATCTCGTCTGAACATAGAAGAAAACTGTTTGAGATATGATACGGCATCCGCAAATTCAATGGATTAACATTGTTCTACTCAATTTGTGCAAAAACAGAGAAAAATGCCATATCTTCATTTACGGCAAACTTCTCCTATAGATACATTATAATTACTTAACCCTTTTTTTTTTTTTTGAAAATTTAGACTAGTCCAAATCGAAAGAGGTTGCAGACGACAATGAAAATTGGATGCAATTCAAAATAAACCATCCAATTTGATAGAAAATATGGTGGGAAAAGAAGAAATTGCTTGTTTCAAGCAATTTCTTCTTTTTTCACAATGTTTTCTCAAGTATAAAATCACAGTGACGTAAAATCCTGGGTTTATCCAGGAAAGGGTTAATAATACATTGCTGTTATTGATCACTTATCATTCAAAGTATGACCACAATCTAGACTTACCTTTTCACCTCTCGAAATCCAAAAAAGTGAATAAACATGAATTTATTAGAAAATATATCTTGATTTTAATGACACATTTCTTGCTATTGTGGGTTATTTTAAAAGACCTCGTGGCGTTTATTATGAAATAATAATATACAGACTTTTGATAAATGCGATCAGCGTTCCCAGTGGTAGCACTACAGACTGAAGTTTTACCAAGCATCATGGCGAACAGTTTTTGGGTATGTTTTCTGTCATAATTTCCCGTTTTAAGGGCAATAATTGAATAATTCTTTGGACTCAAAAGGAATGTGATTTTGTTTTTTGGGTTTTTTTGGGGGGGGGGGTTACAATCAACTCACATCTTTCTTTCTATGTCGTACCTAAGCTTCTGCTGGTTTGACAAAAAGTGAAAGGCAATCTTTGTACAATAAATCAACTCATAAAAAATGTGTCTCTGAATTTCAGAAACACGATTTGGTGGTAGGGCGTTTATTTGAGGCTTCAAGATTTCCGAAAATCAAACAAAAAATGGTTGATTTTGACGTCTGAAGTTGGGGATGGGCGTTAATTAGAGCATGGGCATTTAATATAATTTCTATGGTACTCTTAAGAATTACCACAATCTAGATTTTAGTGCTGTATTGTGGGATTCAAATATACCATGGATTAAACGAGAAAATCTTTAAAAATCTTCCCCACAAATAGTTAGGCATATGGCTTTGATTTTTGTTTACATCATAAAGCCTTGAGCCATCATACTTAAGGGAGTGACATCAGACCATCATGATCCTCTTGTTATCATTTGTCCATTGATGCATATTATGGATTTCGTCAAATGACAAAGATATTATTGGCTAAGCAGAGGCACAGAACTCTAACCCTGGAATTGAGAGAAGTGTGCATTACCCACTACAAAAATCAGGGATGGTTTTGATAGAACTGATTGGTAGAACAAAATACTTGATTATATCAATGACTTACAGCAATTATTGTACCTAGAAAAAGGGGGGCACACTGTCTTGCTTTTTTACCATCACAAAAAAGCTTTTATAAACATTGTAGATAATGAAGAAAATTCTTGATTCAAGCAATTTCTTCAATAACAACAATGTTTTCTATCCAAAAAGACAAAGAAGTGTGAAATCCCATGAATTTTGAAATCATCCTGAATCTAGCATCCGGCCTGTTTCAACATCTAGTGTGTATTCTAGAGGCCACAAATTTATCTCAAATGTCTTGAAACTTGGTCAAAATGTTTTTCTCCATGAAACCATAGACACATTCAAATATTGGTCACATGGGATGAAAATCTAGGTCATATTGTCAAGTCCTAGAAAAACCTTATGTGCACTCTAGTTGGTCATATTTTTGCCTGAAATGTCTTGATATTTGGTCACAATTTTTGTCTTCATATTATCTCAGTCTAGTTGGATCAATTGGATCACGTATGTCAAAAAAAGTAGGTCATTAGGTGAAATCTTAGAATACCTTGTATGCACTCTTAGATGCTATTTTTGAAGCTCAAATACCTAAATGTTTGGTCAAACTGTTTGTCTCAATAAAATTTTAGACAAATCCAGTTTTTTGCCAATTTGGATCAAAAGTAGGTCATTAGGTCAAAGCTTTGAAAAACTTTGTATACAGTGTAGAAGCTATATTTTATAGCTTAAACATCTTTAAACTTTGGTTAAATGGCCAGATGGCAGTCCTTCCTTTTGTCCACATCTTGTTAACACATCTCCTCCTACTTTTATGGTTGAATTTCAATCAAATTTTCACAGATATGTCCTAGTCACTTGACCTTATGCATATTGTCAAGGTTTGGCCATTTTATACTGCATCAAAGGGAAAAAAGGGCTTAATGCAAAATTTCTTGTTAAAGCAAATCCTCACCCATTTCCTGACAGATTTGCATGATTTTTTATGGAATGTCTCTAGTCACCTCACCTTGTGCTTATTATCAGGTTTTTTACCATTCCAGGTTGGGTCATAGAAAAGGGCACCTTAATGTTTTAGCGTGTATTGTGAATATAGCTCTCTTTTTGGCCATTTTTTGCCACTTTTTTACTCACTCAGGTCAGCGCTTCAGAGCCAATGGCCCCTTTGTTATGGATAGTGCTTATTTTCATATATGGTATATAGTCAAAACTTTGAACATCTTCACCTCAGAAATTTTTGCTGGATTGCATAGGTATAATCCTTGGGTTAGCCTTTGCAAGATCCCTTTAACTATTACTACAAAAATTTTGCAGACTTGTCCACATTCAAAGATGTTCCAGACAACAATTTTAGGTTGATGCTTTTTTAAAATTATTGTCCCCTGTGGTAGAAAATATTGTGGATTATGAAGAAATTGCTTGTTCATTATCTACAATGTTTTCCCAATTTTCATTCTTGAGGGGTTTCAGATAGTGTCATTATGTGGGAATGGGTTAAAGAAATTTTGATTGGATGATAAAAATGTTTCTTTCAATTATTGTGTTTATACAAACAATGTGGTATTCATTAAAAATGAAATCTTGATCGCCATACTAGTAAATTCAGGTCTATGGAGAAAACTTTGTTTCAAACAACTTTTTAACAAAATCCAAATTTTTTGAGTGAAAGGTCTATTTATGTCAATGCAATGCATGCTGATGTACCAGTAATATGATATTGCAGTTAGATCAACACTTGATAAAATATTTGAAGATGGCCTTGGGATGTAAATATATCTTCAACCCCCATCTTTTTAATGGTATCCTTTAGAAACAGCAGTACTCAAGTTTGGCGTAAATGTACCTCAAATTAACCCTTATCATGCTGAATTTTGGAAATGCGTTTAAATCAATGAGCTGAAGGTATGGGAAATATTAGTTGTTGATCTATGTTTCTTTTGAAAATTAATTTGAAAACTATTCTGCCTTAAAAAAGACAAGTAGATGGTTTGGACTAAAATCAGACTGCACAAAAGTGCAGGCTGATCTTAATCTATACCTCCTGCCCAAAACAGGAATGTTCTGGGTCTATCTTGACAAGAGTTAATAAGTATCAATTATTACTGTGATGGTCAAGGTTATGTCTGAAAGTTACACTTAAATAATATTTTGTAACTATGCCTTAAGTATTCAAATGCACATTAAGCTTTCACTACAAATATATTCTAAAATAATCAGAAATTTGCATTTTAATCATGTATATACAATTTTGTTCTAGATTGTAGGTTTTTATGCTTTTTTAACAAATTATCCCTTTTCTGAAATTGTTTACTGTAAGTCATGAATAAGAGGCACATGGCTTGTGAAAAGGTTAAACTAATTTTCCAGAAAACTACAGGCTGTTCTTTGGTGTGTGGTTGTGGTATATGCTATATAAAATCACATTTTTGTCAGTAATTTACTGAAAATACATAATTACATGAGCCTGTAATTATACCAGTATGTAGTTGTTGAGGCCAATTTCATTCTTCAATAATTACTCTGCCATAGATGATATTCCTGAATTTCTTGTATAAGCAGCTATATGGAATGATGGAAGTAAATCACTTTGCGCCTTCTGTCAGCATTTTGTCTTGGGAAAGTTTGGGCATGTAAACTTTGATCAAGGTCAAACTCTGATTGGTCATAAATATTGAAGGTGAAACCTATGTTAGTTTTCTTGAAACTATTTTCTGAAAACATTTTATCATTCTTCAGATAACTCTCAGAAAAATTGAGATTCTACCTTTCCAGAACCATGTTTGGACATCAGCTAATTTTCCGAAAATCACTATAATTATAACCCCCACAACAAAGTTATGGGGAGTATACTGGAATCAGGTTGTCTGTCCATCTGTCCGTCCATCTGTGGACATAATTTTGTGTCCTCATCTCCTCCCACATTTCCAGACCAATTTTGCTGAAACTTTACCGAAATCTTTCTTGCAATGGGAACTTGTGCACCTGCAATTTTCATAATGATTAATCAACTGTTTCAGGAGTTATGCCCCTTTGAATTATTATCCTAAATAGAATATATAAAATGGTGTTCTCTTTGCAGCTAAAACTACTGGACAGATATTGATCAAACTTAGCAGGAATGTTCCTTCGGTCAATCTCTTCCAAAGTTGTTCAAAGAATTTAATTCCATGACAACAAAAAGGGCGAATTTCAGAAAATCTTTAAAAATGTTCTTCTCTGAAACCATAAGGCCTACAGCTTTGATATTTGGTATGTAGCATCATCTAATGGACATCTATCAAGAATGTTCAATTTATGGCCCCAGGGTCAAAATTGGTCCGTCCCCAGGGGGCACAAGTTTTACATTGGTGTATATAGTGAAAACTTTAAAAAAAGAATTTTTGATGTAACAGAAAGGCATAGAGCTTTGCTATTTGGTATGTGGCATCGTAGTTGACCTCTACAAAGAATGTTCAAATTGGGCCTCCTGGGTCAAAATTGGTCCATCCTCGGTGTCACAAGTTAGAACATAGGCTCATATTGTGAAAACTTTTAAACATCTTCTTCTCCGAAACAGAAGTGCCCACAGCTTTGATATTTGGTATGTAGCATCATCCTATGGATCTTTACCAAGATTGTTCAAATTATGGCCCCAAGGTCAAAATTGGCCTATCCCTGGGGGTCACAAGTTTTATATAGGCTTATATAGAGACAACTCAAAAAATCTTCTTCTCTAAAACCAGCTATGAACCCAGCTTTCATATTTGGTATGTAGCATCATCTGGTGAATCTCTATCAAGATTTTTCAAATTATGGCCCCAGGGTCAAAATTTGCCCATCCCTGGAGACCACAAGTAATTGAAGTTTTACATTGGTGCATATAAGTGAAACTTTTAAAAATCTTCTTCTCCAAAACAGAATGGCCTACAGCTTTGATAGGAAAACATTATATCAAAAGAAACCATCAGTCGTAACAAGCAATTGCTTAATTTGCCACAATGCTTTCCACTCTTGTCAGCCGCCGTCATAGCCCAGTTGGTAGCGTGTCGGACTGTCAATCTAGAGGTCCCGGGTTCGATGCCCGACGGCGGCACTCATCCTTTCCTTCTATTTGTCTCTTTCCAATGGGTCGATAATCGTAGACCTATGTGGGATAGCAGCTGGAGGCTAAGAAAGGATGTAATGGTAGTACTGGTGTGAGAAATACCAGGATTCCATTGTTAGGTGCTCCAGCCGCCGCGATATAACTGAAAGATTGTTGAAAGCGGCGTAAAACCCAAGTAAAACAAACAAACAATAAACACTCTTGTCAGGGAAAATAACCCAATTTTCTAAAACAAGTTGATATCGGTCCATCTGTTACACAATTTTGTTTCTGCTTCTTCTCCTTCAGTTCTTCACCAATTTCCTGGAATTCTTTCTATTATGGGAACTATTGCACCTGCAATTTTCATTATTTCAGGAATTCTGCTCCTTTTAATTATTTTTCTTTATAGATCATATAGAGAAGAAAAATTATGATCTCTGCTTCTTCTACAGTTCTTCACCAATTTTGTTGAAACTTTAATGGAGTCTTCAGCTGCAGTTTCCATTATGATTAACTATATCAAGAGTTATGCCCCTTTGATTTATTTTCTTATAAACAATATATAGAGAATAAATCAGGAAACTCCTGAACAGGTTGACTGATTAAATAAAATATAAGTGGTTCGCATGTTTATTCCAGAACATAAATGCCATGTTGGACGTTGAACGAAATCCATAATTTCCATCTTCAATGTTAAACAAAATCCCTGCTTTTTTACACAGTCATTACCCCTCATTAACTTAAAATTTGTAAAAAAAGTGAGGATCATCTTAACCCTAGTCATGCTGTATTAATTACCTTACTGAATTGCTGTAAATCAAAGGGCTGAAAGCACTGATAGAACATGTTCAAAAATCAATATTTCTTTTAGAAATGAATTTCATAAATAACTCTGGCAGGAAAAATTTAAGGCAAGAGGTGTTGACAAAGATCAGACTGCACTTATGTGCAGGCTGATCTTGACTATACCTCCTGTTAAAACTGGAATATTCCAGGTTCAGCATGACAAGGGTTTAAAATGGTGTCAACGGTCAATGATAAAAGGGATCATCATATATAAACTTTTAATTATTTGAGTTTGCGAATGATTTCTCCTTATTTTGATATAAGTTTTGGTTTTGTTGAAGCTATGGATCAAGCTATGAGCAAAAATTTTATAATGGTTTGCTACCGGAAGTGATTTACTTCCATCTAACCATTTACAGTATTTGATGTTACCGGTATGAGCATAAAATTTTAGGTATATTATAGTAATTTTATATTGTTTTGGTTAACTTATAAAATCTTGAGCTTAGATTCCACACTGTTTTTATTTACTAATTTATATGTCGACCAGCTGTAATGAGGAATTCAGGTTGTATTACTTTTTACATCTAAAGCTGAATGGGGGATCAGGCCTGGGACCCCTGCTACAAGAGCCTAGTTCTTTACCACTAGACCATATCTGCTCCTGAAGTAACAAGGAACCATTTTTGTGGGTTTGGCGACATATACAAAATAACTACAGCTTATTCAAAGTGTAGTTACAATGTTTAGGTCACCAGACCATCTTACTCTTTTGTTACATGCTACTGGCCATAAGTTTTGTAAAATAAGGCCATTAAAAGTTGATGTGGAACTTCCTGTCGGATTTAATTGGCGGGTCTAGGGAGTCAGTGGGCTGGGCCAGTGATTGGTTAATTTGGTTTGGATCTTTTCATGCACATGCACAGTTTAGACACTGTTATCCCTGGTCCATTTTACACAACATCCTCTCAAAATATTTATTTCAATTTAACTTCTCTCTTATCTTTTTGTCCGTTAACCCTTGTCATGCTGCATAAATTACCTTACTGAATTGCTGTCAAACCAAAGGGCTGATAAGCACTGATAGAACTTGGTGTTCAAAAAACAATATTTCTTTTTAGAAGTCAATTTCATAAACAACTCTGGCAGGAAATACACAAGCAGGAGGTGTAGACTAAGATCAGACTGCACTTATGTGCAGGCTGTTCTTAGTCTGCAACTCCTGCCAAAACTGGATTATTCCGGGCTCAGCATGGCAAGGGTTAATACCCTCAACTTTGCTAAGCAACTTCAAGCACTGTACCATTATATAGTACACAATAGTGCTTTTGGAAACCCCTCAAGAAAATCAATTTTTGAAGTGAAGAAATTGCATTCATCAAACAATTTCTTCATTTTCATTGATGTTTCTTCCCAGAGTGTTTGGAAAGTCTAGAATTCATTAACTTGATTTGTTTCCTGCAGCTCCTTTCAATTGGGACAAGTCCAAAATTTTGCTACCTGATAATGGTTTAACCCATTCCCACACAACAAAATTTTAGACTGGTCCAAATTGATAGAAGCTGCAGAGGACAATTTAAAGTTGATGGAATTTTGAATTTCTTTGTCTTTTTGAACACAAAACATTGTGGATAATGAAGAAATTGCTTGATACAAGCAATTTCTTCATTTTCCGCAATGTTTTCCAAAGCTCTTTAATTGAGGGGCTCAAAAAGGAGAGCTTGAGTGGGAATGGGTTAAGGTCAACCAAGCAATATTCTCTGGTTCAAAAATGCTGTGAAATGCATGATAATGATTTTTTTTATATTTTTCTGCTAAAAGCAAGTTACAATTGTGAGATACCTCTAATAATTAGTGCTTTAATGTTTTTGTGAAGCCAATTACCAGACGGTCTCTTTACATCCTGATGGAGTTATTTTAAGGAAAACGTCCTGAAAAAGGAGAATCCTCTAGTTAAAAGCAAATTTACTTTTTATACGCCCGTCGAAGACGGGACGTATTATGGGATCACCCGTGGTGTCCGGGGGTCCGGTCGTCCGGGCGGTGTCCACTTCTTTGTCCGGAGCATAACTCTGTCACCGTAAGTCTGATTGACTTTAAACTTGGCAGTTATATTCTTCTCATCAATACGGAGTGCAGTGCGCAAGAACCATAACTCTACCTGGCCTATTTTTTGAGTTATTGCCCTTTGTTTTTTTCATACTTGAATCTTGTCCGGAGTATATCTCTAAAAGTATTATAGCTAGGATCATGAAACTTCATGGGTGTATAGATCTCACCAAGGGGGAGTGCAGTGCACAAGAACCATAACTCTACCTGGCCTATTTTTTTAGTTATTGCCCTTTGTTGTTTTTCATCCTTGAATCTTGTCCGGAGTATATCTCTAAAAGTATTATAGCTAGGATCATGAAACTTCATGGGTGTATAGATCTCACCAAGGGGGAGTGCAGTGCACAAGAACCATAATTCTACCTGGCCTATTTTTTGAGTTATTGCCCTTTGTTTTTTTTTCATACTTGAATCTTTTACGGAGTATATCTCTAAAAGTATAATAGCTAGAATTATGAAATTTCATGGATGGATAGAGCTCACCAAGTGGGAGGGCAGTGTACAAGAACCATAACTCTACCTAGCCTATTTTTTGAGTTATTGCCCTTTGTTGTTTTTTCATACTTGAATCTTGTCCGGAGTATATCTCTAAAAGTATAATAGCTAGAATCATGAATTTTCATGGATGGATAGAGCTCACCAAGTGGGAGTGTAGTGTACAAGAACCATTATTCTACCTAGCCTACTTTTTGAGTTATTGCCCTTTGTTGTTTTTCATACTTGAATCTTGTCCGGAGTATATCTCTAAAAGTATAATAGCTAGAATCATGAAATTTCATGGATGGATAGAGCTCACAAAGTGGGAGTGCAGTGTACAAGAACCATAACTCTACCTAGCCTATTTTTTATAGTTATTGCCCTTTGTTGTTTTTCATACTTTGTTTGACAAAAAATATTAATTCAAAATAACCTCAGATCTATTCAAACCCCCAGTTCATATTAAGCAGTGTGACGGGCGTATCTTGTGACAATTTGGCACCTTGTTGTTACATGTACTCTACTCTATTAGACACCTATTTTTCCAATCAAAAGTAAGTATGCAAGTCTTCATATTTAGGCCAGTGTAATATTGTCATCTTGTTAACCCATTTCAATAAAATACCACTTATTGATGTTGGGAAAGTGTTTGTAACAAGCAAATTGTCCTTTTCTGACAAAATATTCTCAAACTAATTTAGCATTTATTTTCAGTTTTTCTTTCAAATTTAATTTTTTTCTACATCTCCTTTTAAATTGGACCAGTTTAAATTTAAGTTCAATGTTTGCAAACATCCTGCTAATCCATTCCCACGCAATGATGCCATTGGACGCCCCTCTAGAAAAAACAATTCGGAAAACATTGTGTAAAAAGAAGAAATTGCTTGCAGCAAGTAATTTCTTCATTTTATACAATGTTTTCTACCACTAAAGTCGAAAGAAATTTAAACTTCATACCCTTTTCATTGTTTTCTACACCTCCATTCAATTTGGACCAGTTTGAAATCTTGCTATCTGGTATTTGGTTAAAAAGTTGTGTGTTATGGACAAGGTAAAGGTTCCCATACTGTCAGACAAAAGCAATATCTAATACAATAATTGTCTTAGTTGAATAAAGATGGAACTATAGTGTGATTGATTTTTTCCTCTCCTAAATCAACAGAGAGAGCTGGAATAGTCGATATCATCCATTTAGCTTGCATCAGCTAACAGAGTTTCTAGTGAAATGAGATTTTTGATGTCTCCTCATATATCTGTCTCAGAAATGATAGGTCTGTCTGAAATCTTTGACCACAAAGAATACAAAAAAAAAAAAATAAAACTGAATATCATCCAATCAAATCATAAATTTAGACCAGAAGAGAAAGTTGACCTCTGATATTAATGTCAAGCATTTTTGCTGGTTTTTCTACTTCAAAGTCATAACTACGGTTTATGTTCCTGACCATACATTTTGCAAACTAACATAATTTGATATTTGAGTTAAACTGTTTCGGAATACAAAAGGCTTCACTTTTGTTTCCAATAATTCTATGAAGTTGAAATGGAAAGAATGACTGTGGCTTTGAAAAGTATGAATATAGGATATTACAAGAGTGTTCTTAACCCTGGTTCCCACATGACAAAAATTTAGACTGCTCCAAATTGAAAGGCGTCACAGACAACAACTAAAAGTTTATAGATTTTTTAGATTTTTCAAGTCTCTGGGTAGAAATATTGTTTGGAGTGAAGAAATTGCTTGTTTCAAGCTATTTCGTCATTTTACACAACGATTTCCCAATTGTTTTCCTTGGGGATGGGGTGTCAGAAAGCGTTAAAGTGGTAAAAACAAGGCTTCTCCAGATTTTAGATGGTTAAGATAAAAGTAATTGAAATGAATACAACTATGAAATTTTGTTATACCATGCATAACCTTTGAATAGAAATATTCTATTAAGAATACAAATAAAATTAAACAGCTCAAAGAACAATGAGTTTAACACAACTTCCAGCTGTATTTTGATTATATCACAGCAACTGGTGCAAGAAATCCATGGCTTTCTATAGTTTCTCACACTAGTACAACCACAACATTCAATCTTAGTCACTAGCTGCTTATTCTACTTAGGCGGGCTACTTGTCATTCGCCCATTGGTGAGACACAAGTTATGCATGTCATGATAACTTTTGTCAAATGTTGGAAAAGTATGCTGGCCGAGCCCAGGTTTCAAATCACAACCTTGGGATTGAGAACTCAGCATAATGATGACTGAGTTAACCCATTACCAGACGACAAAATTTTGGTTTGAACTGAAAGAAGTTGCAGATGATAATTTAAAGTGCTGAAATCTATATTTTTAGGGGTAGAAACATTGTTGATGAGGAAGAAATTGTTTGTTACAAGCAATTTCTTCATTATAGATAATGTCACAAGTAATTTCTTCATTATTTACAATGTTATAATGAGAAGTCATTTTACTTGAGGGGCGTAAAAATGCAGGATTAAGTAGGTAGAAAATAGTGAACCTACGAGAAAATTTTAGACTGGTCCAAATTGAAAGAAGTTGCAGACGACCATTTCAAGTTGATGAGATTTTAAAATCAATTGTGTTATCGGTCAGGAAAAAAGTGGAAAATAAAGAAATTGCTTGTAAAAAATGATTTCATCATTTTCAACATTGTTTTCCAAAGCTTTCCTATTGAGGGGTGTTTAGAAATATCATTGTGTAGGAATGGGTGTACAGGACTTTGCAGCTCAAACAAGAGATCCTTGTGATGGGGACATCATTTTTGTCGAGCCCGCTTGCAGTGAGTGAGACATAGATGTCACTATGACAAGTCGGTGTATGTGTGTTAGTGCGATTGTATGTTAGTCCGTCCGTTCGAATTTGTCTGGACAATTCCCCCTACATTTATGGATGGATTTCAAAATAACTTGGCAAAATTATTCTCCATCATGAGTAGATGTGCCATTGAAAGAATTTTTGGGATAGTTCTAATGTCAAGGTCACAGCTCAAGGTCAAACACTAAAATTGTGCATGTCCTGAGCATGATGCGTACAAAACTTTGCCTGTTCGACAGCAGTTGTCCTGGGACAACCATCTAGTAACCAATTACCAGATGACAAAATTTTAGACTGGTCCAAATTCAAGATTTACAGACATAAATTTAAAACTTATTAAATATAAGTTTTTATTCAACTTTCGGGGTAGAAAACATTGTGAAAATTTTTATACAATTTTTTCTCGAATCTTTTTCATGTTGGGCGTCTAAAAGTGTCATTTTGTGCGAATATTTATAGGACAAATGCAAAATTATCAAATGTTATTTATTGTGTGATATATCCTCTTCCACCCATATTATTGTGGTATTATATTTATTCATTTGAAATCTATTCTTAGATGGGTGTACTTATATTAGAATCGTCTCTGTGAGATGAATATAATGAGTTCCCATGTCATAGATTTTTGTTAACTGACTCATATTATTCTGTCCTTTTAAGTTTATTTACCCATTCCCACACAATGACGCCTTTTGATTTCCCCAAAGAATTGATCCAAGCAATTTCTTTATTTTCCACTGTTTCTTCAACCCAGAAAGTTGAAAAAAATCTAAAATTTCATTAACTTTAAATTGTGGTCTACAAGACCTTTCAATTTGGACCAGTCTAAAACTTTGCTATTTCGTAATGGAAGAAGTCAGAATGATCATGAAATCCATTACTATTTGAACAAAATTTTAGTTAAAAAATCAAAGACATTTTTAGTTAGTGAAAAAAAGCTTGTGATAAGAAATTCCTTTATTCCTGAATTTTTTTACAATGCTTTTTTCTTTAGGGCGTAAAAAGTTTAATGGTTTAACCCATTTCCACACATTGACACTTTAGACGCCCCCAAGAAAAAAGCTTTGGAAAACCTTGTTACAAGCAATTTGTTTATTATCCACAATGTTTTCTACCCCATTGATAAAAAAGTCCAAAATTTCATAAGCTTTAAATTGTTGTCTGCAACTTCTTTCAATTTTGACCAGTCTAAAAATTTTGACGACTGGTAATGGGTTAAGTTTAACAATAAACAGTCTTCAAACTAAATTATTCTAAGTCTTGTGTGGTCAGCCGTGGTCATGCTGTGGCAAAGGGCCATCAGGACCCTCTTCTTTCTGCGTATTATATAATACTGTTTTTTAGCTCACCTGAGCACAAAGTGCGAGGTGAGCTATTGTGATCGGTCGTTGTCCGTCGTCCGTCCGTCCGTCTGTCCGTCCGTCTGTCCGTCTGTCCGTCTGTCTGTCTGTCCGTCTGTCCGTCCGTCCACAATTTCTTTAAAAATCTTCTCCTCCCAAACCAGAAGGCAAATCAAGCTGAAACTTTGCAGGGATGTTCCTTGGGTGAAGTTCTACAAAAGTTGTTAAAAGAATTTAATTCCGTCAAAAACTCTGGCTGCCGCGGCATGTGAAAATGGGAATCTTTAGTAAATCTGTAAAAATCTTTAAAAATCTTCTCCTCCTAAACCAGTAGGCCAATCAAGCTGAAACTTTGTAGGGATGTTCCTTGGGTGAAGTTCTACAAAAGTTGTGAAAAGAATTTAATTCCGTCAAAAACTCTGGCTGCCGCGGCATGTGAAAATGGGAATCTTTAGTAAATCTTTAGTAAATCTTTAAAAATCTTCTCCTCCTAAACCAGTAGGCCAATCAAGCTGAAACTTTGCAGGCATGCTCCTTAGGTGAAGTTCTACAAAAGTTGTTAAAAGAATTTAATTCCGTCAAAAACTCTGGCTGCCGCGGCATGTGAAAATGGGAATCTTAAGTAAATCTGTTAAAATCTTAAAAAATCTTCTCCTCCTAAACCAGTAGGCCAATTAAGCTGAAACTTTGCAGGGATGTTCCTTGGGTGAAGTTCTACAAAAGTTGTTAAAAGAATTTCATTCCGTCAAAAACTCTGGTTGCCGCGGCATATGAAAATGGGAATCTTTAGTATATCTGTTAAAATCTTTAAAAATCTTCTTCTCCTAAACCAGTAGGCCAATCAAGCTGAAACTTTGCAGGGATGTTCATTAAGTGAAGTTCTTCAAAAGTTGTTAAAAGAATTTAATTCCGTCAAAAACTCTGGCTGCCGCGGCATATGAAAATGGGAATCTTTAGTTATTCTTTAAATATCTTTAAAAAATCTTCTCCTCCTAAACCAGTAGGCCAATCAAACTGAAACTTTGCAGGGATGTTAATTGGGTGAAAGTTGTTAAAAGAATTTAATTCTGTAAAAAACTCTTGTAACCGTGGCATATGAAAATGGGAAATTTTAGAAAATCTATGTTGTCTTTTTACTCACAGACTACAAGGCCAAAGGCATTTATATTTTATATAGAGCTTAATCATATGGTTCTCTACCAAGTTTTTTAATATTTAATCTCTGGGGTCTAAAATGGCCCCGCCCTAGAGGTCCGAAGTTTGGAAAAATGCTTACTTAGAGCAATTTCAAAAGACTTCTCCTCTTAAACTATAAGGTCTAGGATATTCATATTTGGTATTGAGCATAACTAGATGGTTTTGTACTAAATCACAAAAAGTTGTTCTCAGGTCAAAAACGGCCCTGCACTAGGGGTCAAAAATTGGGAAAAACGCAAAATTTCAGTATGTTAAAAAAAAGTCTTCATTTTAAGGAGGAGGGCATTTATATTTTGTGTGTAGCATAGCCTGGCTGTTATCTATCAGTTTTGATCAAATTATGCCTGTAGGTTAATAAACACCCTTTCCCTGGGTGTCCAAAGTTTGTAAAAAAGCTCCATTAGACCATGTTCAATAGTCTTCTCCTCACAATCTACAAAGTCTAAGGCATTCATATTTTGTATATAGCATAACCAGATGGTTCTCTACCATGTTAGCTAAAATCTTAGCCCTGGGATAAAACATGGCACTGCCCCAGAGGTAAAATTTTTTTGAAAACACCCAATAAGAGCAACATCAAAAGTCTTCTCCTTCTGAAATATAAGATGAAGGGCATTCATATTTGGCATGTAGCATGACTAAATAATTTTGTACTATGTCAAAGGAAAATATGCTCTTAGGATAAAAATGTCTCTGCTCCTTGGATTGAAAATTGCATAATCGCATTGAAAGGATTCTTCTTAAATAGAAATGGAGAAATTGCTTGCTTTCTCACAATGCTTTTTTAAACCTTTTTCCATGAGGGTGACAAATTCTTGGATAGGTTGGTAATCAATTAAACTATGAAGCCAAAGGCATTCATTTTCATTTTAAAGCATTACTGGATTTTTTTCTACAAAGCCAAAATCTTATATTTGTTTTATTCATTTTGCTCAAGTTGTGTCTTTTTTATACAAAAAAGTACTGTAATTTGCAGATGCCTCAGGTGAGCGATTTAGGACCATCATGGTCCTCTTGTTGAAATACCAGGACAAGTCTTTAGCAAACCACAAAATTAACCTGCAAAATTAGTGCACTTAGTGTATTGACAATAACAATGGAAAGTAGACGAGGTGATAAAATTCTAAGCGACGACAATGAGACAACAAAATGCTAAAAAGTTGTAACTGACCCTTTATTGCATAGGCTCTTAGAACTTTTCAACAAATTGAAAGCAGACGATACGAAATGAATCATTAAAAACAACAAATGCACCTGTTTTGACTCGGGATATGATTATTTTGCCAATGACAGTTGATGATTTTCTTATTGATGGTACAATGAGTCTGTTCTATAAGGTAAAAATATTACTACATTGAACTCCTTCTCAGCTCTTTCCAAAATTAAATTTTACTTAAACCATAATGCATAATTTGCAATCTTAGTAAAAATGTTAGTAAATGAACTACCAGTAATCATTCTATTGATAGGTCGGTATGGAAATGGAATGTAATCGTATATTGATTTTTTCTTCACCAATGTTTTCTCGGAGATACTTACAGAAATTACCAAAGTACCCTACTGCCGCTAGCGTATTCACGAACTTGCTAATAAGTCCTGATCACACGAAAATAAGATGACGTGAAAATTACTCAATTTACAGTATGCTATCCACCCAAAATGTAAAAAAATCGAAAATAAAATTTTATCAGCTATCCTTTATACAGCTATAATAGAAACAAAAAGTATTTTATGGCAGGGTATTGTTACATGATAAATTGTAATATACTCTGTAATGTCATTGACATGTTCCCAAAGGGGAATTTTGTGTAAGAAAAATGGAACCACACACCTTTTAGTGTCATTATGGAGATTCTTCCATTCTCAGCAAATGACAATTCATTTTAGGTAAATGTCAAAGGTTACCTTTAACCCCTTCCAACACAATCCCTCTTTTGGATTTTTCCAAGACAAAAACTTTAGAAAGCAATATGGAGATAGTTACAAGTAATTTCTTCATTATCCACATGTTTTATACCCCAAAAGACAAAGATTTTTAAAACTTTATCAACTAAAGATCATCAGCAAAGTCTTTTAATTTTGAACAGTGTAAAATTTGTGGTATGGCAATCTGTTAAGCAATAAGAATTATATATTATGTAGTTGTGGGTGACATATTATATGATCACAAATAGTGGAATTGCTCAGATAATTTCTGTGAATGAGTTTCATGTTTCTCCTTAACACCTTCTCTACGGCGGCTGTTGTTAACATGTAAGACTCTCAATCTTGAGGTCCTAGGTTCGATCTTTGGTTGTGGCAAATAGCCTCTCTGATATTTGTCTCCCACCAATGGGTCGATAATGATTGTTGGATGATCCTTTTCCAATTTCCTTCAAAGAATTTTGACCTGATTAACCCAATACCAGAAGACTGAATTTTAGACTGGTCCGAATTGAAAGAAGTTGCAGACGACAATTTAAAATTTATCAAATTTTGGAATTTTTCATATTTCTTGGAAGAAAACATTGTGGAATAATGAAGAAATTGCTTGGGACAAGTAATTTCTTCATTTTCCACAATATTTTCCAAAGCCTTTTTCTTTGGGGTGTCTAAAAGCGTCACTTTTGACAAGGAATTGCTTCATTTTCAACAATGTTTTCTACCAAGAAAACCTTTTAAAAGATTTTTAAAAACTTGGTAGTGTCATCAGAAACTTGTTTGAATTTAGACCTGTATAATATTTTGTTGTCTGGTAATTCTTCAATTTATATAAAGCACTGAATATTCTCCATCAAATTTTGTCCAATACAGTACTTTTATTGTTATAGCCGCAATACATGATTACCGAGGGAGTTGCATTTCAGCCTAGAATTTCAACTAGATCTATTCCAATGATAAGTACGGAACCCTCAAGTGGTTTCGATGTTGTGATATGAAATTCAAATGAAGCGAAATATCACAGAAATCAGTGACCTTTTTTTACTGCTTTCGTCCTCATTTCATGTTGAAATCTAGATCAAACTTCAATCTTTAACAGAATATTGTACCATCATATTAGGATTGTTCCTTTCAGAATTGGATCTGGTCCGTCAATTAAAACAGGAAAAGGAGCCTCTTGAAAAATTTGGTTTAAAAGTCCTTGTTAACGATAAAGTCAGTTGTTTTCATCAAATTCTCTTCAAACTTTCACTGAGTCCTTTTTAAATTTGGTTTGTTCATTTGAGAATAATGGGAGAAGGGGCCTGATGGGAATTTTATTTGAAAATCCTTGTTAATACAATAAAGTCCACAGTTTTTATTTGATTCTCTGTAAAGGAGCATTGATATCTGTTGCATCATAAGGATCATTTGTTTCGAAAGTGGTGTAAGTCTGTAGAGTAACAAGGAAAAGGACCCTTATAATACATCAATTATAAATTCCTTGTAAATACCAAGTCCACAGATTTCAATGGATTCTCTTTAACCCATCCCTTTCTATGCGGCCTTTTTACCCTCTCAAGAAAAATGCTTTAGGAAAGTATTGTGTAAAATGAAGAATGGATTGGATCCATTGGAAAACAATGGAAATTGGGATCTTTTGGATTTTCACTCAAAATATTCTCCTTTCAGTGAAAAAGTCCACAATCATTATTCAATTCTCACAGGTTGATTGTAGAGTCATAAGGATTTTATAATTCATAATTTACGAAACATAGTAGAGAAAGAAGGAATTGCTTGTAACAAACAATTTCTTCTTTTTCAACAATATTTTCTACCCTACTGAATGGTTATTTTTCAAATTTCAAACCACTTTGAATTTTTGTCAACGAAACCCTTGAATTGGGCAGGTCTAAAATTTTGCGAAACAGGAAAAGGTTAAAGAAAATGCTTTCATGAGGTCTGCTCATGCATAGATATCTTATGGAAGCTTACAAGATAGACAAACTTGTTACTATGAAAAAAATTCTGGAGATTATTTTTGAAAAAGGTTAAAATAGGTGTGTTAATCCATTATCAGACGACAAACTTTCAGACTGGTCCAAATTGAAAGAATTTGCAGTGACAATATCAAGTTTATGAAATTTGAGATTTTTTCAACCTTTTTGGTTAGAAAATATTATCAAAGCAATTTCTTTATTTACACACAATGTTTTTCCCATTGCTTTCTTGAGGGGCACCAAAAAGTGTCATTGTGTGGGAATGGATTATAAGGGGGAATAAGACATTGTTTTTTACAAGCAAATTTCCTTTTGCCATAATGCTCTCTATGAAAATGATTATTCAGGGGATGACAAAACAAGTCATTTTGTGGAAAGAGGAAAAAGCTTGTACTTATGACTGCTGCTCAATTTGTTAGAAAGAAACTGCTTTTGTAAAAATTAGAGAAATTCAAAGCACTTGTTGTGGTTATCCTGCCTTGATAAGTTTCCCTCAACATCTATAATAGAAGACTGTTTTGAGAAAAATAAAAATAACAAATTAAGAAAACAACAAAACTAAAGATATTCAGTCTTTAAGTAAATAGATAACCTCACCCAAATGATGTAAATAGCTCCTATTTATTAAGAGTACTGCAACATTTATTGCATTATTATGCTGTCATAGATGATGCAGAAATGACAAGTTAATGACAATATGTTGATATTTTCTTTGAAAATAGCCAGTAAAAATTATGGTAAAACATTACTACAGATGATATACAATGAGAAAGCTTTATAACTTTTTAACCCTTGTCATGCTGAGTATTATATTTTTGTTTAGAACTACATTAAAAGTATAGGACTGAAAGCACTGAAATCCCTAATTATGGGCCAGTATTTGTTTATGGAAATAGTTTGATGAAAGACTCGGACTTAAATAAGCCAAACAGGAGGTGATGACTAAGCATAAGGTGTTGAACTTTGCATAAAAAGGTGCTTCTGGTGCTCTAGCTTACAAAAGCAAGATGGACCAAGAAGTTTTATCAGAGTTTAAGGTATTACCAAGGATGATGCTCCCTCATTTTATAGCTGTTTGGGTAAAAGGTTATGGGTTAACTTCTCTGTCTAGTAAACGGCTACAAAGCTGCCTTTGTGAAGTAAGTATCTGCTCTGAGACAGTGCATAAGAAGAGGTTGGTTTGTGACTGGTATTGTGTTTTTATAGTGCCTGATTGGTATTTCAGTTAAAGCACAGCAGACTTATTTCATGCATTTTTAGCTCATTTACGTCCATGTCTGCATCAGAAATTACAGTCCAAAATTTAACCAAATTTCACAAGAATAATCCTTAGGTGACCCTTTATAAGATTCCTTCAAGGAATTTTGATTGTGTAAAAATGGCTTTTATTTCCATTTGTGGTGAAAACTTGGAAAATGTTGTTCTCAGAAACTAGTTGATGGCTTTCTACTGAATTTCACTGGAATGCTCTTCTTTGGTTATCCTTTACTGGATTTCTTACATGATTAATGGTGTTGTTTAGTAGCCTAGGTATAACTTTTCAGATTTTTGTTAAACTCTTTATCAGTTTTCAAAATAGAACTATTTCCCTATCAATGACAGGGTTTGAAGAAACCAACTCTAGTAAGTGGTCACTACTAGTAAGCGACTTCAATTATAATCTCCTTTTCAAAAATCAAAAGCTCTCATATAAAAGTGGTTGAGTGGTTGTATTTACTAAAACATCACATACCTAAATCAATTGTTGTTGTAACTCATTAGAATCTTCCAGTGAGACCTTAAAACATAGGAGTTAGTGAGAATTCTATAGTAATTAATGTTTACAATCGAAACAAATCCTTCATATATTTTACAAAAATGTGTTTTAAGAGACAATTCTCTCCAGTGATCAGTTTTTTGTTGTACCCCCCCAGAGTGGTCGCTTAATACAAGATTTACTGTATTAACATAGCATAATCATTATTACATCCAAGTATATAAAACATACAACATGGGAAAAGGATAAAATTTCATTTGCAAATAAATTCAAAATCAAGTTTCAAAGATTATGGATTAGGTGCCAGGGACTTGTATTCAAAGACAAAAACTTGATTATTAATAATTGTCTGCCTGAACTAATGATGTTGTCATTAGAAAACAAATTGCCTCTGGGTATTTATACAGATTTTGTGTACTCTTTATCAGTGTGCAAAGTAGAGAAAAAATATTCATAATCAATGACAGTTTTTGAAAATAACTGTATGTTCAGCTATTTATGGTTGCTACTGCAGCATTTGCCTGTAGATGCAATGCCTGCAAAAGACAGTTAGTTGTTAAAAGATAGTGTTAGGATACAGAATGACATTACTGAGAGCTTTGCCTAGTTCTTTGATATTCTTGATTTACATAGGCTCTCGGTTAAAGGTCTCATCAGAGTTGGTTTGTTTGGGTCATTGCTTCAGATAGCTCCAAGGTCAAAGGTCAAGGTCAAATGTTGAATATAGCGCTATGCCTGGAGCATAGCTTCTTAAATTATGGATTGAATTCAAAGTAACTGTACACAATTGCTCTATATCATCAATAGAAGCACAATTTGAAACAATTCTTTATATAACTCCAAGCTCAAGTAACAGCTCAAGGTTGAATGAGGAATTTAGCGTTTCTAGAACATAGATCCTTCACTTATGAATTGATTTCAAAATAACTTAACACAATTGTTGTCTGTCATGAGTATATGTGCCATTTGAAAAATTAATACCTATAGTTCCAAGATCAAGGTCATAGCTCAAGGTAGAAGGTAAAAATTAAGCATGTCCAGGGCATAGCTCCTTCCATCATAGATGGATTTCAATATATCTTGTCACAATTGTTCTCAGTCATGAGTAGATGTGCAATTTTAAAAAAAAATCAGATAGCTCAAAGCTCAAGGTCACAGCTTAAGGTCGAACATTAAAATTAAGCATGTCTGAAGGATAGCCTCTAAAATTATGGATTGATTACAAAATAACTTAGGACAATTATTCTCTATTTTGACTAGATATGTCACTTGAAACGAATTTTCAGATAGGGTCAAACTCACAGCTGAAGGATGTACATAAACAATTAAGCATGTCTGGAATATAGCAAGCATATATCCCCATCTGCGTCTGTTGGTCTGTCCAAACCCTTTTCCCTGCTTATTTTATACTTGTTGTGACAGGGTTATATTTGGGGAGCATGATCTGTCTCTGACGGCTCTTGGTTAGACTATGAAATAGCTTGAAGCCCAGTCTTATTCTTTGCAACGACAGTCAACAGCTGCACTGTAATTGTTTGTGTTTATGGATTTCTGTCATGGCTATTCTGAGTGTTAATTGCAAAACTGTTCTAAGTGTCTATATAATGTAAAGACCCTTAGATTAGTATGGCAATTAACCCTAGATTGTTTTTTTGGTAATGAGGTCTATAAATATGAAAAAGCTCATCCCAAATGGAGGACGTAGTCAAAGCGCAGTTGGAAGTGCATAGGACTCTCAATCATGAATCATTTGGATCATTGGCAAATATCCATCCCAAAATTTGTCTCCAACCAATGGATGGATAAGCTAACTTGGGTCTGCAGCTGGAATGGATGTAGTGGTACAAATGGTGTGAGAAATTCATGGAATCCATGGTTATGTGCTCCAGCCTCCGCGATACATATTTTTATATCGCAATTATTGGTTGATTGACTGAATGGGGCTTAACCCATTCCTACATGATAATATTTTAGACCAGTCCAAATTCAAAGAAGTTGCAGAGGACAAATTAAAATTGATGAAATCTTTAAAATCTTTGTCTGATGGGGTAGAAAACATTGTGGATAATGATGAAAGTGCTTGTAATAAGCAATGTCTTCATTTTTTACAATGTTTTCAAAAGCTTTCATATTGAGTGGCCCATAAATGGGTCATTGTGTGGGAACGGGTTAAAGCCACTTTTTGAGTTAGAACCCTTGGCTTGCAAAGATGTCGAGATGTCATCATAGGTTCTTCTTGAATATCATTCACTGACATAGTGGAAAGTGATGCCTGATTAGGGATGAGCTTTTGGACAAAATTTCGGTGGGGAGGGACTTTATCACTAATCTTGTCAATTTTTGATTTACCTTGTCCACTAAATCCTGGAGGCACTCAACTCATTGTAAATGTATCTTACTTCTATTTCCAGATAACCCCTTCCTCCCAGAGTGTTGGTACAGAGTTACCCCCAATGCCAGAACCAGAGGGAACAATTTTGAAAAATCATCTCAAACAGGTACAAGTACACTTGCATAAGGGACCACTTAATGTAAAAAAAATTGAACAACCAAGATTAGAATAGATCTGACCAACAGCAGAATAGTCTTAACAAAAAGATATAGCTGGTAACCAATAGAAATTATTGTTATATGGTGGGATCTTCAATATACGTAGGATTAAATCTTTGAAAATATTCTTTTCCAAAATAAATAGTTGTAGGGCTTTGATATTTTGTATATATCATAAAGCCTTGAGCCATCATACTCTGGGAGTGATTTAGGACCATCATGGTCCTCTTGTTTACTTTGATGTTTTACCCACTAAAATTAAAAAAATGGGCGCTTAGCAGCGCAGGGCAGCTCTTAGAATTAGAGTAATCATAATAACTTTTTAATAAATTAAACTTCTCCTAGACCACTGGGCCAATTTAGAACCAAACTTTGCAGGAATGTTCCTTGGGTTATCCTTTTCAAAACTTGTTCATGAAATTTTGATTTGAAAAAGAATGGGTGAGACGCTTATCAGAAATGGGGAAATCATGAAATAATTCTTTTAAAAAAAATCCTCCCGGACCACCAGACCAATTTGGACCAAACTTAGCCTGAATATTCCTTGGGTGACCCTTTTCAAAACTTTTTCATGAAATTTCTCTTGTGAAAAATTAGTGCATGGCAGTTTGGACTTTTTAGGAGAAACCATGAAATGATTTTATAGCTCACCTGAGCACAAAGTGCTCAAGTGAGCTAGTGTGATCACCTTTTGTCTGTTGTCCGTCCGTCTTGCATTGTCTGTCAAAAATTTCTTTAAACGACATCTCCTCCCAAACTACTGGGCCAAATTGAACCAAATTTGGCAGAAATGTTCCTTAGGTGGTCCCCTTTAAAAATAGCTGAAAAATTGAAATCCGTTTAAAAAAACTGGTTGCCATGGCAACAAAATTGAAATTTTAAAATAATCTTTAGAAAACTTCTTCTTCTGACCCAGAAGGCGTAGAGCCTTGATATTTTGCAAGAAGCATCAGTATATTGACCTCTCTCAACATAGCTAAAATCATGATCCTCAGGTCCCAAGGGGCGGAGCTCTAGGGGGGTGGGGTTTGTATAGAAATAAAGAATGATTTTTAAATGACATCTTCTCCTGAACTACTGGGCCAATTTGAACCAAATTTTGCCGACATGTTGATTAGGTGGTTCCCTTTGAAATTAGCTGATAAAAATGAAATCTGTTAAAAACTCTGGTTACCATGGCAACAAAAGTGAAATTCTAAAATAATCTTTAAAAATCTTCTCCTCCTGACCCAGAAGGCTTAGAGCCTTGATATTTTGCATGAAGCATTATTATATTGACCTCTTTCAAAATAGCTAAAATAATGATCCTTGGGTTGCCAGGGGTGGAGCCAAGGGAGGGGGGTAATAGGCATGAAGTGTCAGTTCACAGACTTCTTTCTAATTTCTGAAATTATAT
Organism: Fragum fragum; assembly: GCA_946902895.1. Lineage (NCBI taxonomy): Eukaryota > Metazoa > Mollusca > Bivalvia > Cardiida > Cardiidae > Fragum > Fragum fragum. Next base: position 23,897,613 of record OX336375.1, read on the forward strand.
CCCATGGATCCAGAGGGAGGAAAAAATTTTCTCCTTCTTTCAAATTTGCCCTAAAGCCTTGGAATTTGTAATTTAGACTTTTGGATCCCCAGGTATATAGTCTATAAATGTAAGTATGGCCCACTTGTATCATAATCCTAACCTTAACATGAAATTAGACTGTTTAAAGAAAAGGTGCCTTTATCTCAGGTGAGCGCCCAAGGGCCAGCGGCCCTCTTGTTTGAAAATCATCTCCTTCTAAAGTACTGGGCCTATTTATTTGAATTTACAAGGTATGTCCCTTGGTTGACCCTTTTTAAAAACTAATTGTGAGTTTTAGATTCTTGAAAAATTGAGGTCTGGCACGGTTAGGCTTGGCAGACTTTGAGAAAAAATGAAATAATTCTCAGATGAGCTATTAAGGGCCATTTTTGCCCCTTGTCTCGAGGCTCAACTCCACCTGGAAGAAGAATTATCCCCCCCTGAACTTAGACACTGTTTCAAAAATAAGGGTCTGGAGGGGGTATTAAGTCACTTTCTGCGACAAGTTCTGGTTGAATTCCACTATTGACTTTGTAAGTAACTGTTTTTAGGAGTTGTCCCTTCAACAAGTTCTGGTTGAATTCCACTACCAACTTTGTAAGTAAATGTTTTCAGCTGTTGTCCCTTGATCATGTGTTATCTTAATATTTTGACATTCTGAATAACATGATAAACAATCAGATATTGTAAGAAAGTTGCAGCTTGCACATATGATTGTTCCCGTGAATCTTTATGGTTGCTGCCTAAACAATGGAGTATAGTGTCAGTATTTGCAAGAAAAGATCTTAACTTCTTTTCCAGGCTCTAACAAGTATGAGCATGACTCCTCAACCTATTAAGAATCTTGATGCTCTTGCTCAAAACCCTGACATGTGGAAACGTAGAGAAAGCTTTACGTCTAATACTGGGTTTAACCCTCTCATCTACGGAAATGATGTTGACTCAGTGGATGTGGCTACTAGAGTTGCCATGGTAAGTTATTTGCTTTCCATTACACTGACACAAGTACTGGGTAATAAAAGAAAGGAATGTATGTGGTTAAAGAGAGTACATCTCTCTTAACACTAGGGCCATTAGTAAGAAAATTTGGATTCATCATTACATTATTGCTCAAAGGAAAATAGCTGTAGAAAACATTCTGAGAGAAACAAAAATCAGTTGTTACCTAATAATATTTCTCTTTATCGGACTAAGTTTCCTATCCTATATTGCATCTACTTTTGGATTAAAATGCGCTTTGAAATTTTGTCTGCAAACTCTTTCGTGTTGGTCCAGCCTAAAATTCTGTCAAAGGGATAATGAAAAGTCTTAACATAAGAACCAGGGAGTAAGATCAGTCCCAGACTATTTTGTCTACCAGCTGCTTACAACTTTACAGTATAATGTATTCATATCTCCATTATAAAGAAACTATGTTGATATACTGAGATTAGGCAGTTATTATACTTCATACAAAACGGCAAAAAACAATACTTTTTGCAAAGTCTATGACTTATATCTACCTACAAGTTAATCCTATTTGGATGATTACTGCTCAAACCAACTTTTTTATAACTTTTAAATAAAACAGTTCAGGAAATTAACATGGAAAATGAACATTATTAGTTACAGGCAATTTTTTTATTTCCACTTTTTTCTACTCTCAAAATTAGATATTTTCACGATTATATATTTTTGAAATTATTAATTGCAACTTCTTTAAATTTTGACAGATCTGAAAGTTTATTGTTTGGTAAATGGTTAAATCGATGATTTGTCAGCATTTCATAACAAGGAATCTGATCCTCTGATTGGTAGAGACCTGTGTCTCATCCAACTAGAGCCCTTGTTATGAAATTTTTCATTACACTTGTATATTAGACTGGTTGATTAGGGCCTAGTAGTCTCTTCTCATTAAACCATACCTTGCAAAAATTGCCAATGCAAAATCTGCTGAAATGTATTTAACCCATTCCATCACAAAGACCCTTTTTACGTCCCTAAAAAGCTTTAGGACAATGAAATAATTCTGGTAATGTCGACAATATTTTCTACCAAAAAAAGGAAAGATTTTTTTAAAATTTCATCAACTTGAAATCATCACCTACAACATCTTTCAATTCAGATTAGTGTAAAATTTGTTGACTCCTAATAAGATATTTCTAAAACCATTTTGTGATGCTTTCAGTAATATTCCATCAAACAATCTAATTCAAATTTTCAGGTTAGGTTCTTCAATTCCCCAAATATACTTGGTAATTTCTCGGAGCATACAAGAACATTGAGACTTTATCCAAGACCAGTTGTAGCATTCCAGATGTATAGCTTTCTGAAATCAAGACCCATTAAGACACATTTCACCAGCAGACTTGCAAGGACTCAGGTATGGGCAGTGTTAATTTTCAAATATAATGAGTTATCTTTGATATCTCTTTTTTATCATTCCAATATTTGCCTGGTAATTACTTTTCTGTGGACAAGGTGTCTTCAAAAAAAATGTACTTATTCACAAGTAGAGAAGCCCTTATCAGACATGTCTGCCATTGGAATCCCATACCCCTGGGTATGGCATATGAAAACCCCAAAAACATTTGACACATAACCACACATGCACAAATTTGGCTTTTTGTTGTAGTCAAGAAAAAAAAACATTGTGGGAAAAGAGGGAGATTGCTTTTGACAATTCAGCAATGTATTCTTTTCTAAAAATATTTTCTATCCCATTTGATATTTATTTTCAATATAAACATATGGTAAAACTTATCCTGTAGTAACAGGTAGATTTATCACAATATTTCCAAGACCCACCAGAATAAGGGTCAGAAGAACATACTTTGCAATAATGAAATAGAGAGTGACTAGAAAAGAATACAATGATTTGATTGCCCTGGATGGAGAAGTGAAAGAAAACTATGCTTTAATTACACAAGCCACCATGATAAAACTGAAATACTGTTGAAATTGGAATAAACACAGTACAATTAACCAAAAGAAGAACTTAAAAATAATTATGGAGAATTTGATTTTGTGAAAATTTGAAAAGAAAATAGATTCTTACAGATAAGAAACTCATTAAAATTCTAGTATTGTTTATTCACCCATTCCAACACAATCCCTCTTGTTTACACCCCTCAGAGAAAAATAAACTTTTGAGGGCAGTGTGAAAAATAAAGAATTTGCATTTTACAAGCCGTTTCTTCATTATCCATAGTGTTTTCTAAGTAATTTTTTTCATCTGTAACATCTCTCATCTTTGTCATCTGGTAATGGGTTAAAGATTTGAAAAACATTTATTTTTAGGCTGTTGAATATTTTGCTGAATGGTCATTGTGCCCGCAGAATGTTGCATTTCTCCGTGTTCAGACCTCTGTATTTGATCCTCTACTGATCGGAGATAAACCCAAATGGTACGCCCAACAGCTCCAGCCTATATATTTTAGAGTGTATGATGAGAACTCATCACTTGGAAATGCAATTAGCTCTGCTTCTGAAACCTTCAGTGATGAAAATCCAACAGGTAAGTACCTTTTTAGGCACATCATTTCATAATAGGGACATTAACCCATTCCCAGAATAGGATCATCTAGACTGGTCCAAATAGAAAGAAGTTTCAGGTGACATTACAAGGTGTGCCAAAATTAGAAATCAAGTGCCGCATAAGGTAGAAACACCGTGAGAAAAAGAAATTGCTTGTTACATTTGTCTCCCACCAACGGATGGATAATCAAGGCAAAGTGGGATAGCAGCTAGAGGCTAGGAAAGGATGTTAAGGTGGTATTGGTGCTAGATATACCAGGAATCCATTGTTAGGTGCTTCAGCCACCGTGATATGAATGAAAAATTGTTAAAAAGTGGTGATAAAATCCTTTCAAACAAACAAAAATTGGTATAGATAAAATGGTTGAAAATGAAGAAATTGCTTGTTACAAGAATTTTTTTCTTTTTCAACCTTGTTTTCCTTGTGTCTTAAAAAAGGGGGGCATTAAAAAGTGGGATTGTGTAGGAAAGGGTTAAATGATCTTTCATTTGATTTTATTAGATGAAAGTGGAAGTGACAGTGATGGGGCGGAGTCAACATCATCATCATACTCTTCTCTCAGTGACTTTGTGACGGATATGGTGAACAGTGAGATTGATGGAGATACACCCAGTAAGTTGACATTTTTTCTGAAAATCTGTATGTTTTAACCCTTTCCTGTTTTGCAGAATTTTAGACAAGTCCAAATTCAGAGGTTTTGCAGACGAAACTATAAAAGGGATTTAATTTGGAAAATAACCATTCAGTAGGGTAGAAAATATTGTTATTGTAACAAGCATTTTATTATTTTTTCTACAATATTATCTCAATTATAAATTCACAGGGTTGTATAAACTAGGGTGTGAACAGGAAAGGGTTTAATCCAAATGTAGTCAACATTTGAAAGAAGTTGAGATAAAAATATTATTGATAGAAGAAAATTGTTTTTGTTCAATAATCTTCCTTTCAAACCTGTCTATTTGTGCACTCTGGTGGAAAGATAGGGGTCGTTCTTGTTTTAACAATCGTTTGTTAATCAAATTTACCTTTTTGACCATTTTATTGTCAGAATTTTCTTATGGCCACCTATCATAATTGCATGTCTATCTTTTTTTTGAAAACTTAACTAGGTACGAATTTTGTATAACTTAAAACTATTGAATCACAGTCCATATTTAGCATAAAGATACATTGTTTTGATATACATGTACATTGTTTTATGTGGAAGGGGAGTATGTCGTGAATAGTTGTCGATGAAATATAGCCAAATATTGCTTGCAAAAGGTATTATCCTACTTAGGAAGGTATTTTAAAGTACACCATTTTAAAAAATATGTATTTAGTTTTCTACAAGCCTGAGTTATATATGTTACTTTGCTAGGTTTTATCCCAGAAAACCAAGTTTTGGCTGTAGACGAATCCCAGATATATCACCCACCAGATAGGCTACAATTACCTGATGCAATGTTGTCACTCAGTGAAACGGCTCATCAGGCAGACAGTGATGATGATGATGATGATGATGACAGGGTTGTAGATTCATCAGATTCGTCACCCCCAGATAGTCCTACATTTGTTCCTGGTCCAGAGTCTGTGTCAGTGAATAACCCAAATATTCATCAAATGGTGAGGGAACTGTTTATTGATATAATTTATCAAACTCTGTACAAAAATTGGAGAAAAGGCTCTGAGTAAAAGTTTTAGAAAAAAACTGATCACATAATCTTTTTTAGAAAAGAATGTGTTTTTTTAAGTGCATATTAGGCTAGCTAATGATTTTCTTTGTCATTTTGGATGGTTCTGAATTTATGATACATTATGAAAATCTGATAGTATATTACATGCTTTAAGGGGGCATGCAAGCAGTTACAAGCAATTTCTTTATTTCCTTCTATGTTTTCCTCCCAGAGTTCGATCCCTTGTGGCAGCACATATCTTTTCCAACCTTTGTCTCACCAATGGGTGGATAATTGTAAACCGAAGTGGGATAGCAGCTGGAGGCTAGGAAAGGGTGTAGTGGTTGCACTGGTGTGAGAAATACAGGGAATCCATTGTTAGTTGCTCCAGCTACCACAATATGACTGAAATTCTGTTAAAAGCGGCATTAAACCCCAGAAAAAGCAAAGATCTTATTAGATTTCATCAACCTGATATTGTCGTCTGCAACTATTCCAATTTGTACCAGATAAAAATAACAACTAAAGTATAACAGCTGTTAATCAAAAATTATTTGTCCAATCAAATCACTACTTTCTGTCCATAATTACCATGTTTATCTCTGACATTTGTGTAAAACCATTTCATTAGTGGGCAACTATAGTGCTTGAACAACTAATTTAAGTACAGTCGGAACTGTCTTAAGCAAGCAGTCAAGGGATTTGCCAAAAACGCTTGCTTAAGACAGGTGCTTGCTTAATACAGGTCGGCCTTACAAGGTGATGGCCGGATGTTTGTATAACAAAAAGATTGGGTAATCATAGTAAATAAAAAACAAGAAAACAGCTTATTCAAACACTTTTCAAATTTTTAATACTACTAGGTCTTTCTGCTCATGAAGTCAATTAGATTATCAATAGAAATTTTAAAGATTCAAATCGGATTAAATTACTCGAACGGTCGTGATTCTTGTTTTTGCAAAGATCGATCAATTGACATAATAACGGCCAGTCAATTGAGGATCAGTCTGCTCGATAATTTTGATTATTGCGTTAAACACTATATTTCAGTAAAATTCCAATTAGAATCTAGTCAGAATTAGTATTTGAGCGAGTTTGTAAACTGATTTCTCACGTCTAAAACTGTAAACAAACTGTACAAAAACGAAAATAGATTACTTTCCGAGAACAGAAAGTTCGATCATTATACTGGATTAAACTTTATTCATAAAGTTTGGATATCATATGCCTAAAATTCAATCACTGAATAGGAGCAATATAACAAAACTAGGCATTTCGGGAGGACATTGGACTGGCCGTTTAAGACAAGTGCATGCTGAATGGAGGTGACTGGATGACCAGGTTTGACTGTAGATTCACTTTTGATTTTAATCTAGCACAAAGTTGTTGTTATGTTGATTACCCAATGTCAGTCATTGGCCATCAACAACTTCCTTTACTTTGTCCCACAACAGTGGGCTAAATTTGGCAACACTTGGCAAGGGTATTCTTTGGGTGAAACTCCATCAAAATTTTTCAAAATCATTAAATTCCACTCTTACCTGTGATTGCCATAGCAACAAAAGGGTGAAAATCATACAAACTTTAAAAATCTTAGACTAGAGGCCTGAGAGTTGATATTTGGTATACATCGTCCAGTGGTCATCTACCAAGTTTGTTCGTTTTTGATACCCTTGGGGTCAGATTTGAACTTGTACGGGATGGACCCCATTTTCAATAGGAAAATAAAGTAAGTGAATCTATAGAAACATCTCATAACTCATTTCCAAACAGTCCTGCCTTAATATTGTTTGGTACAAGTCAAGAATTTTGAAAAATAGTAATCGCAGTATAATTGACATTCAAACCTTTCAAAAGAATCTAAAATTGAATGTATCCTAGACTTATACCTTCATTGCAGGAGCAAAAGAAAGAGGTCTTCAGATATGATTCTGGAAACATAACACCAACTGGAAAAATGGTTATTAAGTAAGTAAACAGATATAAAGAGAATAATTGATTATTTCAGTGTTAGATTGATTTATCTTTCATTAGTGAACAGTAGGAATGGCCTGTAGGAATTTCAGTAAATATTAATTCAAAAGTGAGGGTACTAACTTGCAAGACAACCAGCAATTAAATTTGAGGATAGAGTGCAGCTTTAAGTGTCTATGCATTGTAAGGACTCTAGATTTCAGATGAGAAATAAAAATTGACACCAATATTGATCAAAATGATAAAAAAAAGTTTTTCTCTAAAATGGGTTAATTGATAGTTTTACTGATTTAATTTTAAACTATTGTTTCTATCTGTTAAATTGCATGTAAAACAATGTTATGTCAGAGTTTGTAATAGGGATGACAGACATATATTTGTCATTTACCCTTTAGCTGATTGGTTTTGGAGACACCCAATCTGATTATCTGTTACATATCAATTTCACTCTATATCTCAGGCGAAAAATCCTCTTTACATTTATCACTTATTATTTGAGCATGATTTACTCTATCTTCCCTGGAGTGAAACTGGCATCTGCCAGGTACCATCATTTAATTTAAGATGGTAGCTGTTATAAGATCATTGGTTCCAGTTCTGGTGAAGTTAATACCTTTGCCCGTTTATTAATTTTTGTTGAGCCCGCTTGGGGTGAGCGAGACATAGTTGTCACTATGACAAGTCGGTCAATGTGCGTTAGTGTGTTAGTCCGTCCAATTACTCCTACATTTATGGATGGATTTCAAAATAACTTGGCACTATTATTATCCATCATGAGTAGATGTGCCATTTGAAAGATTTTTTTAGATAGTTCTAATATCAAGGTCACAGCTCAAGATCAAACACTAAAATTGTGTCTGTCCGTACAATTACTCCTACATTTAACGGTGGATTTCAAAATAACTTTGCACAATTATTCTCCATCATGATAAGATGTGCCATTTGAAAGAATTTTTGGGATAGTTCTAATTTCAAGGTCATAGCTCAAGGTCAAACACTAAAATTGTGATTGTCAAGAGCATTTCTCCTACAATTATCAATGGATTTCAAAATTAATTGGCACAATTATTCTCTATCATGATTATAATATTATTTGCCATTTGAAAGAATTTTTTGGATAGCTTCAAGTTTAAGGTCAAACACTAAAATCTTGAGCATGATGCCTACAAAACTTTGCGCGCTCAACAACAGTTGTCCTGGGACAACCATCTAGTTTAAATAATTTATTATACAGAATTAATAGAACAGTATTTTTATTCTTAAATTCAACAAAATGAAATAAATTTCTTATTTCAAAACTTTATGTTAATTCAGTAACTATTACCTAAATCTGCCGTTTTACCTCATTTTTAGGAAATACAAATTGTTCCAATTTTTGTTTAAATTTTTAATTACTTTTTGATTGATTAAAAAAGAAAAACCTTTGGAATATGTTTAACTTTTCTTAAAGTTTGGAAAACCAGAGTTAATTCCCTTGTTTGTTACAGGAGGCTAGATAGTCGTAGTTCTGATGGTTCTAGAAGTCCACCAGTGAACAAGCCGCCCAGGCCACCACCACCAGCTTTAAAAAGTGTCAACTCTGCATTTGACTCTTACCAGAAACCGCCAAGTCCAAGGGATAAGGTCCCTCCCAGCCCCAAAGAGCGAGCCCCTCCTAGCCCTCGTGAAAGAGGTCCTCCAAGTCCAAGACCACCACAGAGTCCAAGAGATCTGAATCCACCCAGTCCTCGCCTTCCAAGGGTTCCTCCGCCAAGCCCTAATTTAGCACGAGAAAGATTTGGATCTCAGAGTAGTCAAGACAGTGGAAAGGCGAATAATTCTGTCACCAAACCTGCAAATACATTACATCCTAGCAGACCAGGGCCTATAGCTAGAGTAAGTACAATATAACTTTGTTTGGAAACAGTACTGACAAGATTCATACTTAATCAAGAATTCAGTTTGTCTATTGTATTTAAATTGTGTTTATTAGTTGTCTGATATCGTATTTCCACATACCAATGTTTTGATATTTGTTTCCAACAGACCATTTCATCAGACAACAATTCAGACAAAGGATCTAATCTGTCCGATAGAGGGTCCAGTCCTTCCTCCCTGATTTCTACACTCAGTAATGATCTGACAGATTTGGCTCATAATGCAAGCAGTACTCTCTCAGAATTCTTTGGTAAGTGGTATCATTCTCTTTTCTAGATTCTAGGATGTTTATGCCCCAGCCATGTAATGGCATATAGAGTTACCTTTATGTGTGTGGATTCCTGTGTGTGACAGGGTGGGTGGATAGGTGTGTATGTGTCCAATTCATGTCTGGAGCATATCTTCAATATTAACCCTTTCCTGCTTTTGGAAATCTTAGACTTGTCCAATTTGAATTGAGTTGCAGACCACAATTAAAAGAGAGTGCAAGTTGAAAAATAACCAATCTACAGGGTGGAAAAGAAGAAATTATTTGTAAGCAATTTCTTCATTTTTTGCAATGTTTTATCAATTATATAATCACATGGATTGAACAAGAAAGGTTTAACTAATAGATTTAAAAAAAAACTTAGCACAGTTGTTCTGCTCGAAGAGTTACAAGCTAGTATAATGCGTAAACTTCTGCTGTATATTCCAAAGTTCAAGGTCACAAGTGTAGGTCATGTGACACAATTATGTGTGGGCATCCATGTATATGACACATCTCTGGTCATATTTCATATATGATTAAATCCCCATGAATCAGTTAAATTCTTGTAAGAAAAATGCCTTTATCATATGCTTGAAGTATTGTAAATGGACTGTTATGAATAGATGTATGTATGTTGATAGAATGTACTATTATTCTGCTCTATTCATTAAAAAATTGAATCTTGAAAGTAACTGCCTACTCATTAAACCTTTGTATGTTAAGATAGTATAACTGCTTAGCTCATTCTCATACAATCCTGCATTTTATGTCCCCGAAAATTCATATTTGGGAAAACATTGAGGGATATGAAAAAATTTACGAAACCAAGCACTTTTTGTCATCTTGTTTTTGGTTAACCAAATACCAGATGACAATATTTTAGACTGGTCCAATCAAACAGTTACAGACAGCAATTTGATGTTGATAGAAAAAAGTCTTTATATTGTGTATAATGAAGAAATGGCTTTTTTTCTTCATTTTCAACAATGTTATCTAAAGCTTTTTTCAGAGGGGAGGGTGTCAAGAAGCATCACTGTGTGGGAATGGGTAAAAAGGCATTGCCAAAAATGGATCAGAACATTGATGATTAGCATATATATCACACTAGCAGCAGCTTTTTGTCGAGCCCGCTTGGGGTTAGCAAGACTTATTTGACACTATGACAAGTCAGTGTATATGCAATAGTCCGTTAGTATGTTAGACCGTCTGAATTTGTTAAGACAATTACTCCTACATTTATGGATGGATTTCAAAATAACTTGGCAAAATTATTCTCCGAGATGTGCCATTTAAAAGAATTTTTAGATAGTTCTAATGTCAAGGTAACAGCTCAAGGTTAAACACTTAAATTGTGTTTGTCCTGACAATTACTCCTACATTTATGGATGGATTTCAAAATAACTTGGCACAATTATTCTCAATCATGAGTAGATGTGCCATTTGAAAGAATTTTTGGGACAGTTCTAAAGTCAAGGTCACAGCTCAAGGTCAAATACCAAAATTGTGATTTTCAATAGCATTTCCCCTACATTTATGGATGGATTTCAAAATAAATTGGCACAATCATTCTCCATCATGAGTAGATATGCCATTTGAAAGAAATTTTGGGATAGTTCTAATGTCAAGGTCACAGCTCAAGGTCAAATACTAAAATTGTGATTGTCAAGAGCATTTCTCCTACAATTATGGATGGATTTCAAAATAAATTGGCACAATTATTATCCATCATGAGTAGATGTGCCATTTGAAAGATTTTTTTGGATAGCTTCAAGTTCAAGGTCAAACAATTAAATTGATGGTCAATGTCAAGTTGATGGTCAAAACTTTGCGGGCTCAACAGCAGTTGTCCTGGGAAAACCATCTAGTATATATTATTGAACAGAGCTATGAGCATAGAGCCTATGTGGGACATTTCCACCCTGTTTCATATGTGCCTGAAGCACACACAAAGTGAAGCCTTGACAGACACTCAACTTATTTAGAATATTCACTGGCCGTCTAAAGAATCATCTGGTCAGTATCTATCTGTAGAGTTCAAAATGAAGACTCTGATCTGACTGTGTGGATGCACAGGTTGATTTGAGTCTTAGTGCATATGTGTAATGGTGGAAAATACGAAGTCAAGGCTCTTTTACTTTTGTATTTTTATTAGTCCCCCCACCGGTTACCAGTTTGGGGAGTATAGGTTTGCTCAGTTCTGTCCGTCCGTCTGTCTAGCCATCTGTTGGTCCATCCGACACTCTTTTGTCAGGAGCATATCTCCTAAACCATAAGTGCTAGAAACTTAAAACTTTATACACTTATAGATCACATTGTGGAGAAGTGTCTTGTTATAGAACCATAACTCTAGTTTGCCTTTTTTGAGTTATTGCCCTTTGTTCTTTTTGCCCTACATTTTTGTCTTGAGCATATCTCCTAGATCACAATGTATAGAAGTGTAATTTTCAAGAAAGATAACTCTAGCCTGCCTATTTTTTTCATTTTTGCCCTTTATTGTTTTTAACTATACATTTTTGTCCGGAGCATATCTCCTAAACCATAAGTGCTAGGAACTTGAAACTTTATACACTTAGAGATCACAATGTGGAGAAGTGTCTTGTACAAGAACCATATCCCTTCCATGCCCATTGTATGAGTTATTGCCCTTTGTTGTTTTAAACCTTGTATTACAAGAACCGTTCCTACAACTGATTTTGAGTTAATTTTAGTTTTTGCCCTTTGATTACTTTAAATCTTAAATTAGCAATACTTAACAACCATGATGATTGGATGTGTCAGGGACATCATTTAGTTTGATACTTTCATTTGATCACTACTTGTGTCCTCTTGCACTCATCATGCGTTTTTCAAGAGACGAAGTATATCCTTTCTTTATCAAATCCATTTTCACTTTTGCCGAAGCCTTTAAATTTCTCTAAGCTTTTCGTCGGTTTATGGAAAAATAATAGTAGATTATCACTTGATAATCCCACTGCAAAGCAGTGAAAATATCTAAAACTTATACCCTGCTTTCGTTCATTTCACTTTATTTCACATTTTATGAACAGAGCCAAAAAAACCAAGTCTTAATGACATCATGATGATGTTGCCTAGTAATCATGTGCAAAATGAGACGCTTTGAGTAATTTTCTCTCAAAATTTTCATATTTCGTCCTATTTTTGCATTAAAGAAAAAGAATAATTGTTCATTTTTTGTACAATATCAGTAAATCTTTCATTTCATGAACAACAAAAGCCATATTTTCACTCTGCCACTCTTGAAAATATAGCTTTTGTTGTCTCAATTAAAGATAAATGGATCTTACACTGAAACAAACAATCATCCTCTATTTAAACCTTTCACAAGCAATAAATTTTACACTTCTCCAAAATTAAAGGGAAAAGGTTAACTATAAAATAGACATTTTTAATCTGGTGGGGGACTCCTGTATTGCATTGCAATACGATATGCACTTGTTTAATTTTGACTACACATGCTAATAATTACACAATATTATAGGGCTAGGAAATAAAAGAGGTAAATGCCAGTAGAGTAGGGTGTGACTCTATAGTAGACTAGTATATAAACTTACTAATCAGACTTTAGGCCAATATTCACCACCTTTGTTGCAAAGTTTCAGATAGAGGGACTGATGTCAATATATAATTTATCACTGTTTGTTCTCAAACCCTATGGAGTGGGTCCTCATTGTCTTGCAAAGTAAATGGCAATTAGTAACCACAACACAAGATTTGGATGAGAAATGATAGATTTAGCTTGTCATCACTGTTCCCTATCAGATGACACAATATTTGTTGGAAACAAATTAAAGCTTTAAATTGGAAGGAAATGACAAGCCCTGTAATTCAGTCAATAATATGTTGTACTCTCAATCCTGGGGTAATGAGTTCAAACCCTAGCTCAGCCAACCGTTCTGACATTTGTTAAAGTGATCAAAACAATTGTGTATGGTCTCTTACCAATGGACCAATGATAAATAGTGCTCCCAAGTTGGATGAGCAGCTGGTGGCTTGGAAAGAACCTTTTGATATATTGGTTTGAGAAATGACAGTAAACAATGGTTAGATGCACCAGCTTCAGCAATATAACTGAAATACTGATGAAATAAGTGTTAACCAATTACCAGATGACTAAATTTTAGGTCAGTCAAAATTCAAAGAAGTTGCAGATGATAATTTTAAATTGCTCACACAAAGATGATTTTTACCACCCCTCAAGAAAGACAATAATGGAAATGAATTAAGAAATTGCCTTCAACAAGCAATTTCTTCATTTATAGCTTACCTGAGCACAAAGTGAGCTATTGTGATCACCCTTCGTCCTTCCTCTGTCGTCCGTCAACCTTTGACCATCATCTGTCAACAATTTCTTCAAACAACATATCTTCCCAAACCACTGGGCCTATTTCAACCAAATGAAATGTTCTTTAGGAGGTCTCCTCAAAAATAGCTAAAAAAATTGAAATCCGTTGAAAACTCTGGTTGCTAAAGAAACATAAGTGAAATTTGAAAAACCTTTAGAAATCTGAACCAGAAGGCCTAGAACCTTGATATTTTGCATAAAACATTAGTATATCAAGCTCTTTCAAAATAGCTAATATCATTGCCCTTAGGTCCCTAGAGGTAGAGCCCGAGGGAGGGGTGTTTCTATATAGAAACAAAGAAGGATTTTGTAAACGTTATCTCCTCCCAAACCAAACAGCCAATTTCAACCAAATTTGACAGAAATGTTCCTTAGGTGGTCCCTAATAAAAATAGCTAAAAAAATTGATATCTTTTGAAAACTGGATGCCATAGCAACAAAAGTGAAATTTAAAGATATCTTTTAAAAATCTTCTCCTGACCAAGAAGGTCTAGAGCTTTTATATTTTGCATGTAACACAAGTATATTGACATCTTTCAAAATATCTAAAATCGTTACCCTTGGGTACCCATTGGCTCCCGGAGTCCCAGGGAGGATCATATTTTGAAACAAAGAAGGATTTTTAAATCACTCCTCAAAAACCACTGGGCCAATTTCAACCAAATTTGACAGAGTTGTTCTTTAGGTGGCCCCCTACAAAAATATCAATAAGAATTGAAGTCGCTTGAGAACTTAGGTATCATTATCCTAGCCTTAAAATTAAATTTGATTAACCCATTTCAACTTAATCCCTCCTTTTTACGCCTCTAAAGAAAAAGCTTTGGAAAACATTGTTGAAAATGAAGAAATTGCTTGTATCAAGCAATTTCTTCATTATCCACAATGTTTTCTATCCAAAAAGATGAAAAAAATTAAAATTTCATCAACTTGAAATTGTCTTCTGCAGCTTCTTTCAATTTGGACAAGTCTAAAATTTTGCTGTGTGGGAATGGGTTAATGAATGAAAAAGAGTTTTTATCTCCGGTGAGCGCCCAAGGGACAATGGCCCTCTTGTTCATGTTTCTATCTAGAAACTTAAAAAGATCTAGAATATCTTTTTTTTTTTGTCATCTGCAACTCTTTCAATTTGGACCATTTGTCTGTCTGATAACAGTTGAAGAAGAAATCTACTCCAAGAAGGCCATCTAAAACCTTAGGCTTAGTATTGGAAAAATACAGACAGAACCTGCATTAATGTGTCTAGATTTTTTAAATCTAAGAACTGATGGGAACATAAAGTTTGTTTTGCATTACAAGAAATTGTAATCATTCTAGGTATATATTTGAAGTTTTATACAGTGGTTTGGGTGAAAATTGGTCTGCTTCTTCTCTTTGATAAAACCTCAAACACTCTAGATCTACCCCTACTTTTAGATTTTCTTTCTTCTATTCTTTGATAATTTTATCTTCTCACATTTACTTTGTATTAGGATAATTCTTCTCTTTATTCAATTCTTCTTCTGACATCTACTATTAGATTTTAACCAATTACCAGACAGCAGTTTACACTGGTCCAAGTTGAAAGTAATTGCAGACGACAATTTCAAGCTTATGAAATTTTGGAATTTTTACCCTTTTGGGTAGAAACATTGTGGATAATGAAGAAATTGCTAGCAATTGACAAGCAATTTTTTCATTTCCTACAATATTTTCTACCAAGATTTTTGCAATTTTATCATTTTCAAGATTTTGTTGGTGATTTCTCTAAAATTAGACCCTCAATGTAAGAATTAGCTAGATTTTAAGAAATTAAGAATTTAGAAACAAATTTTCTGTTGGCTAAAACATTTGTTGGATATATTTATTTGGGTGGAACTAAGACAAGATTATTTGAAAAAGGGTAGAATATTCTTTTTTAGCTCCACTGGCTGAAAGCCAGCAAGCTAATGTCATGGCATTGTGTCCATTGTGTGTGTGTGTGTGTGTGCGTACGGGCATCTGTCCGTCCATAAACTTTTGCTTTAAAATCTTCTCCTTAGAAAGTACTTAATTGAATTCAACCAAATTTCACAGGAATGACCCTTTATCAGATTCCTTTAAAGAACTTTGATGGGATGAAAATCATGTCATTAATGGGCATGGCTAATTTCTATATATGGTGAAAGCTTTAAAAATCTTTAAAGGAAAGATCATTGGGTGATCCTTGATCACATTCCTTCAAAGAATGAAAAACATGGCTTTTACCCTTTCCAGTTTTTCAAAATTTTAGACCAGTCCAATTTGAAAGAAGTTGCAGACGAAATTTTAAAGTGGGTGCAATCTGAAAAGTAAGCAACCTATAGGTTAGAAAATATTGTGGGAAAAGAAGAAATATCTTGTTACAAGCAATTTAATCTTTTCTTACAATATTTTCCCAAGTATAAAATCACCGGGACGTGAAAACAAGGGATTGTGCAGGAAAGGGTTAATTGGTGGTGCTAATTTCCATATATGGTGAAACCTCTAAAAATCTTATTCTCAAAAACCAATAGATTGATTTCAACCAAATGTCACAGCTGATTCTTGTGTGACTGTTTTTCAGATTCTTTTAAAAGAATTTGATCAAATGAAAAACATGGCTTAAATGGGCGGGGCTAATTTCCATACCTGGCTAGAGCTTTGAAAATCTTCTTCTAAGAAAACAGCAACTGGATTTCAACCAAATTTCACAGGAATGATCCTCAGGTGACCCTTTATCAGATTCCTTCAATTTTGATTGGATGAAAAGCATGGCTTACATGGGCAGGACATATTTCCATATATGGTGAAAGCTTCAAAAATCTTTTTCTCAGAAACAAATTGATGCATTTTCAACCAAATTTTACTGGAATGATCTCTTGTGACTCTTTCAGAATGCATCAATTAATATTTCATTGGTTGAAAACATAGATTTTATGGACGTTGCGTATGTTCATACATGGTATACAGTAAATTTGTTTAGAAATGTTGTTTGCAACATTTTCAACTAAACAGTAAAATTTTGTCGTCTGGTTAAAACTGGCATAAACATATACAGCATTGTTCATGTCTCTTATCATTTATAAAAAAAGATGGGAAAAAGAAACAGAACTTCAATTATACAAACACACTTTGTCTCATATGAACCCTTTCCTGTACAAACCTTGGATTTTATGTTGCTGGGATTTTATACTTGTAAAAACATTGTGACATTACTTGTAACAAGCAATGCCTCCTTTTCCAACAATATTTTTACCCATATAAGATGTTTTCATTCAAAAGTGCAGCCAATTTTCATTTAATTCTGCAAACTCTTTCATTTTGGTCCAGTTTCAAAGATAGGAAAGGGTTCAAAATTACCTAAACTATCTGGTTAACCCATTCCCACAAATGACACTTTTAACACCCCCCACCCACCCACCCATCCTAGGAAAATCAATAGGGAAAATATTGTTGAAAATGAGGAGATTGCTTGTGACAAGCAATTTCTTCATTTTCCACAATGATTTCTACCCAGAAAGTTGGAAAAAAAATCCAAAATTTCATTTACTTTAAATTATCATCTGCAACTTCCTTCAATTATGCAACTTTTTTTCAAATTGGACCAGTCTACAATTTTGCCGTCTGGTAATGGGTTAAGCATTTATCTGTGTTATTCAGAATTTTTCCCAACAAAATGGTTTGTTTGTTGTTTAAGTTCAACAAATTCCTTGATAAGAAGTCTAACAAGTAAATAGGGATGTTAGGAATATGGCAAGAAAGTTTAACTTTTATTCTTTTGGTACTAGTTAATTAACCAACCAGACAACAGAATTTAGACTGGTGCAAATACAAAGATGATGAATTCAAGTTTATGAAATTTTGAATTTCTGGCCTAATGAGATAGAAAACATTGTGGATAATGACAAGCAATTACTTAATTTTCCACAATGTTTTCCAAAGATTCTTTTCTTGGGAGCATCAAAAAGCAAAAATGTGTGGGAATTGGTTATTAGAAATTTGTTATGTAGAGAACAGAGTTCCATAGCAGATTGTTTCTTTTTGCAATTTCAGGAGCAAAAACAGCAATCACAGTTCCAAATAATCCGAGTCAGAAACCTCCTCCAAAACCATTTGCTCCATTAGGTAACAGGAAGGCCCTTGTTGAAAAATCGGGTCTAGTTAAACATGCTACAAACAGAAAACAGAAGGAGAAACAAAAAGCAGCAGAAACAAAAGGATCTTCAAATAGGTGAGAATTTGAATCTAGGCTGCTTTTAGATCAACCATACAAAGGCTATTGGGGTTTGAACCTATTACCACACAATGGTGCTTTTTGAAGCCCAGAAGAATTTACATCTTAGAAAACCTTGTGTGAAAAGAAGAAACTGCTGGTAACAATTTCTCCTTTTCTCACATTGGTACTTATTTTTCAGTTTTGGTACCCTTTGCAATGTCGTCTGCAGTCTTAGATTTTGTCACCTGGTAATGGGTTTAGTATTTTATAGTGATTCTCTAGTATCTGTCCATCTGTGCGTGCATCCTCAAAGTTTTCTATAATAATCTTCTCAAAAGATACTGAATGAATTTCAACCAAAGTTTACAGGAATGATACTTAGTGAACCTTTATCTGATTCCTATATAAAATTTTGATCCTCTGAAACACATTTCTTTAACCCATTACAAGATGACCGAATTTTCGATTGGTCCATATTCAAAGATGTTACAGTTGCAAATATTAGTAGATGAAATTTTTTTTTTAAATTATTTGGTAGAATACATTTTGGATGATGAAGAAATTGCAGAATTGCCTTATTGTCATAAGCAATTTCTGCTTTGCTCTTATTAATTTCTAAAGCTTTTCTTCTTGGGGTTGTGTTGGAATGAGTTCATAGGCTTAACCCATTCCCACACAAGCCCTCCTTTTCACGCCCCTCAAGAAAAAAGCTTTGGAAAACATTGTGGAAAATGAAGAAATTGCTTGTATCAAGGAATTTCTTCTTATCCACAATGTTTTCTATCCAAAAAGACGAAAAAATCAGGACTACATCAACTTAAAATTGTCCTCTGCAGCTTCTTTCAATTTGGACCAGTCTAAAATTTTGCTGTGTTGGAATGGGTTAACCCATTCCCACTCAGTGACGCTTATAAACACCTCTAAGGAAAAAAAGCATCGGAAAACATACTGGGAAATGAAGAAATTGCTTGTCAACAATGTTTTCTACCCCAAAACATCAAAAAATTTAAAATTCCATCAGCTTGAAATTGTCGTCTGCAGCTCCTTTCAATTTGGGACAGTCTAAAACTTTGTTGTGTGGGAATGGGTTAATTTCCAAGTTATGGTGGATAGTTAAAACTTTAAAAATCTTTTCAGAAACTGCAGGATGTTTTTCAACCAATATTTTACTGAAATAATTTTGAAAGTAGACTGTGCCCACCAAACTCGTACTCATTACTGATATTCAGCCCTGTTTATCAGGACTTTCAGCCCTTTGTTTAACCCATTACCACACAATAAAATTTTAGACCAGTCCAAATTCAAAGAAATTACAGACGACAATTTTAAGTTGATGAAATCTTTATAACTTTTGTCCTTTTGGATGGAAAACATTGTGGAGAATGAAGAAATTGCTTGTCACAAGCAATTTCTTCATTTTCCACAATTTTTTCCAACGTTTTATATCTAGGGGGGGTTTAAAAGCGTCACTGTGTGGTAATGGGTTAATTAAAGACCTTAATCCATCAATTGCAAGCAAAAGTAACTTTTTCTATTTGATTCATTTAGTGAGAACCAACAATTTCTGAAAGAATGTGTGGCAAGTGTATTGGAAGGACAGGGAATTAGCTGGCTGAAAATGGGACGGGTTAAAAAGCTTCTGGAAGACGAAAACTATCGCAACTTTGTAGTGAGCCGCTTAAACAAGAATCTCGATAAAAAACTTACAGATGAAGATACACATATAGAGGATGTGGTAATTATTGAATAATTTGATTTGTTTGTTTGAATTTGGTTTCATGCCTCCTTTAACAGTATTTCTGTCATATTGTGGCAGCTGATGCACCTTACTATGGATTCCTGGTATTTCTCACACCAGTACTACTACACCACTATATCCTTTCCAAGCCTCCAGCTGCTCATCTCACTTAGGTTTATAATGATCCACCCATTGGTGGGAGACAAATGTCGGAAGGATATTTGCTGCCACCAGGGATTGAACCCTCGACCTCATAATTGAGCGTTTGACAAGCTACCAACTGTGCTATGGCAGGAACCTCATTGAATAATTTGAAATTGTTAGCCAAGAACCTTATATTATTCTATGAGGAAAATCTAAGTATGGGAACAGAAAAAAATACTTTTTCTGATGTGGCATTGATTTGAATGATACTGAATGGCTGAAAAAAGGTTTTTAGTTTGTGCTAACAAATAATTGATGCTTGCTGCTTCTTTTAAATTTGAACAATTTAAAATTTATTTGTTTGTGCCGCTTCTTTCAAATTTGAATGATTTAAAACTTGTTTGTTTTTAATCTTAGATAAATAAAGCGCTTAAACATATTAGGTTAATCTATTTAGATGTAAGTTGCTGATAAGTTTCTTCTCTGTATATGTGATGCTTTCAGTTTGTAAAGACTTTCACCTGTTTAAGAGTTAACCCATTCCCAGACAACAAAGCTTTTTGATGCCCCAAAGAAGAAACACTTTGTAAAATATTATGTAAAATGAAGAAATTTCTTGTTACAAGCAATTTATTCATTATCCACAATGTTTTCAACCTAAAAAGCAAAAAAAAAAAAAAAGGAATTTCATCTACTGAAATTGTCGTCTGCACCTTCTTTCAGTTTGGACCAGTCTAAAATTTTGTTGTTTGACAATGGGTTATAGTGGAAACAGTGAGCACAATTTTTGAGATTATGATCGAAGGGTAGGGATGATTGCACATTAATATTTTATTTTTGAAATTAGTGTTATAAACAATACTGTCTTTAAATTACAAACAGGTGGTGTAAAATAAGATCAAACTGTACAAGTCTTTGTCCATGCCTCCTACCAAAACCTAACTACTCTTGTTTTAAAAAGGGATTTGATAAGAAGAAATAAATGTGTATGTCAGCATAGATAAAACAAATTTATCTTTTACAGCCAATATCCAAGGCAGTTTATAAAGGCATGTTATCCTTGCTGAAAGCATTTGTCCATGGTTTAGAAACAACATTCCAGAATTATGGTATAGGAGGGATGGCTAGTGCCTTTATGGTGCTAGAGATTGCTCATACCCACTACTGGGCCAGAGAATCCACAGGCAGTAACAAGAGTGACACTAGTCTTACACCAGAGGTAAATAGATTACTGTCAAAATACTCTAATTAAACTCTTTAATTCCATTTTTTTTACCTCAACAAGGAATCATTGTGAAGAAAACGTGAAAAATTATATTAGATATTACTTGTAATTCCTATAATAATGATAACTATTTTTCTATTTAAACACGGTTTGAATTGTTAGTTTCAACAACTTTGTATTCTGAACTGTCTAAACTATGTTCATGTAGTAATTGTGTAAAAATGAAAATAACCATTTAGTAGGGTAGAAAATATTGTGGAAAAAGAAGAAGAAATTTCTTTTTTCTACAATGTTTTCACAATTGTAAAATTACAGGGATGTAAAAACCAGGGATTGTACAGGAAAGGATATAGAGAATAGATGGTTGGTGTCTTGATATGGAAAAGTTGATCAGGTAAGGCGTAGGAATTTATCTGGTGAGCAAAAGGCCAACTGGATAAATTCCGAAGCCGAGCCTGATGAACTTTTCCTTATCAAGACACCAACCATCTATTCTATTTATCCTGTTACCATCTTTGAAAATGAATTCGACTGAAAAATGTCCAAGATAAGTAAATGTAAGTTAACCTTTCCCCGCCAATTATGGTGATTTGACCCAGCTGAGGTGAGGGCATCGGGGTCGACATTTGAAAAACTCGCACAATTTAATAATGATATTAAGAATAGACATAATAAGAATGAATTAACAAGAACATCTATAACTTAAATCTTAAACATCAAAGACATACCTTGACTATCGAATATGTTTTGCCTAGATTTGTCGATTTTATCGATCACTCAACTAACGTGTTGAAGATTTTCTAATGATTCTTTGTTAAGCAGCAAAAACCAAACCCAAAGTCATTGCCATCCTGATAGAAAATCACAGGATGGACAAAGCTTGAGATTAGTTGCCTAGCCGCGACTTCTAAAAGTATCCTCACTCAAGTAATATCAATGCTTAATCCCCTAAATCCTTTTATGTTTTCTGAAGTCGTGTGTATGCTTCCATGAAATAAACAATGCCTGCGTCATATATTGCGTCATCTCTACGTCACTGATGTATAATTCGATCGATGAAAGTTGAGAGTCGAGAATAATGTTTTTATTTGGACATAGCTTTTAGCTGAAGATTTAAACATTTATTGCTTAAAAGTGAGCTTTAGAAAGCGCCCCATCTACTGCAAAAAAAGTTCCGGTCGGTCACGTGATCAAGTGACATAATAAAGCTCATCACGTGACCATGTGACCTGATATCAACAAGTTTATCATACCCCGCTTTATTAGTCAATATTTATAGCAGGTGACAGGATAAAATGCAATGCAATGTTGGTTTCTTGATTTTTGGCAGATATTTTTGTTGATGGTTAACCGTTACTTAATCAAAATGTGGTAACAAAGTTGCACACCAACAATTAGCTCTTTGTTTAATTTCCCCCACCATATATCTTGCAAACTAAAATTGTTATAAATTGCAGACAAATTGCTTTGTCAGATTCAGGACTTGGCTGATGATCTGTCTTTTGGATTTCATAACACCTCTGACATGATAGAAAAGTAGTGGTTGTTGAGTTATACTTTTTCAGGTCTTTTGATTTCTTTTAACTTATTTCTTAGGAGCTATTCGTCTGCAACTGCCTTGAGTTCGGAAAAGTCTATCCATTTGGTATCTGATAATAAGGTTTAAGAAATATTTATGCCCCAAAATTGAAACATTAATATAGCCTATCTGTCTGTCTGCAAAAATTAGACAAGAAACCTAACATTTACAATTACTTTAACTCATTCCCACTCAGTGACACTTTTAGACATCCCAAAGAAAAAGAGCTTAAGAAAACATTGTGGAAAATAAAGAAATTGCTTGTCACAAGCAATTTCTTCATTTACCACTATGTTTTCTTCCTAGAAAGTTGAAAAAATCTAAGATTTGATAAACTTTAAATTGTCGTCTGCAATTTCTATCAATTTGGACCAGTCTAAAATTTTGCCTTCTGGTAATGGGTAAAGCCTATTCAAGATACTTGATTCATGTGTAGGATATAGGCCTAAGTTGGTTGTAAGGTTATGGTTATTCATCAAGGTCAAAGTCACTTTTAGGAAAAGATGATGCTATGGGGGACTGATGTTTCACAAAAAAACTTGTTTTAACGGGTTCCTACACAACAAAATTTTAGACCAGTCCATTTTCAAAGAAGTTGCAGACGACAATTTTAAGTTGATGAAATTTTTAAAATCTTTGTCATTTGGGTTAGAAAACACTGTGGATAATGAAGAAATTGCTTGTAACAAGCAATTTCTTCATTGTCCACAGTGTTTTGTAAACCTTTTATATTGAGGGGCGTTTAAAGTGTCACTGTGTGGGAATTGGTTAACTAGATGTTATCTCTAAAATTTATTGATTAACCTATTGATTAAAGTAAATGAATTAATAATGATGTAATCATTATAGAGAAGTTTCTAGGAGAAAATGTGAGTTGATAAATAATACACATGAATGGTGTGTTTTGCACTTTGAATCATGGATGAATTGGATTCACAGTACTAAAACTTCTTGTGTATCATTGAAAAATAACAACTTGAACTATTTATGACTGAACTGAATTATTAATAATACTAAATCAGAGTGATTCATAAAGTGATGGAAGCAGAGCATAAGCCTTGACTAGATTTTCAAAGCATTATAAGAAAAAGCAATGATTTTGAACACTGTATTCTTGGTATATTTTAAAATTTAACAGGCATTCACATGTGGAGAAATATACTTTTAATTGGAAAATGCATAAATTTGCACATTGCAAACATTTCAACTCAACTCATTCCAACACTGTGGTGCTCTTCATGAAAAATAATAGGAAAATATTTTGTAAAATCAAGAAGTTGCTTGCAACAAGCAGTTTCTTCATTTTCAACAAGGTTTTCTTTCCGGAAATTTGAAATAATCTAAAATTTCATAAACTTTAAATTGTCATCTACGTCTCATTACAATTTGGAATAGTCTCGAATTTTGCGGTGAGATAATGGGTAAGAATATTAAATCAAAGTGATTCAAAAGGCAATAGAAGTAGATCATTAGAATTGACTAGGTGTTCAAAGCATTGTAAGGGAAAGCAATCATTTTGATTACTGTGTACTTTGACCTATCTAAAGTAAAGTAATACACATTTGCAGAAATTTATAACTGCCTTGTTAGCTAAAAGTTTCATCATAGACTTTCATTCTCCTGGTTTCCAATTAGAAGATTGCTCTCAAAATAGCTATCGCAAACCTAAGTGGGATGGCAGCTGGAGGCTAGGAAAGGATGTGGTGGTACTGGTGTGAGAAATAATAGGAATCCATTGCCACTGCCATTTGACTGAAATACTGTAATACTGTTAAAAGTGGCATTAATCCCCATTCTATCAATCAAAGTAGCTAAAAAAAAGCATAAGAAATAAGATTGATCATTTCAGTTAATCAACATTTTTACAAGATGGATGTAGTTAGATGAGCAGAGTGTCCTTAGCATAACATGTGGAAAAGATGACAAAAATGCTTACACAAAACTTTATCCTCTCCAAGGTTCATTATACCCCCCTTAACTTTGTTAGGGGGTATATAGGAGTCAGCTTGTTGGTCAGTCCGTCCGTCCGTCTGTCTGTAGCTTTTTCGTGTCCGCTCAATTTCTGGGCAACCATTGGACGAATTTGATTCAAACTTCACTGATATAATCAGTATCAAGCAGAGATATTCATATTCTATTTTGGTTGCGGTCCATTGATTTTTGAAAACTCGTGTCCGCTAAATTTCTCAGCAACCATTGGATGGATTTGATTGAAATTTTACAGAAACACTCGGTATAAGTCACACATGTGCATATTGTATTTTGGTTATGGTCCAATGATTTTTGATGGATTTATGGCCCTTTAATTAAAAGAGTCCATTTTTTGTTATGGCCCTTTTGCAGATAGCGCTTGTATATGGACAAGCACTGTTAGGGGTATTAGTCTGCATTGTGACAATGTCTAGTTTCATTTTACTTAGTTTGTTTTTAGCTTGGCTGTTTTCTGAGAAAAACCAAAGTTTACATAAATATTTGCTATGACCAGGTCATCAACCGTGTCTGTGTCTTTGTCAGATACATCTCGAGTTCTAGTGAACAACTCCACCTGAAACTTGAAAAATATGTTCAATATCAAAAGAGCAATGTATTCCAACAAGGAAGATAACTTTAAATGCATTTTTAGCTCGGCTGTTTTAGGAGAAAACCCAAGGTATTATGATCACCTTGGCGTCAATTGCTTTGGCCTTGGCGTTAGCATGATGAACTTTAACCTTGGTCATATCTCTGTTGTTATTGATGATATCCTCATGAAACTTGGCATGTGAAGTGACCATCACAAGACCTAGACTATCAAGGGGGATAACTCTAAAATTGTTTTTTTTGTAAGAGTTATGCCTTTTTTTCGACTTAGAATTTTCGCATTATCCAACACCTGCAGCCAAGAGTTGGCACCTGTGGGCGGTGCTCTTGTTTCAATGAATTCATGAAAGCCCCTTTTTTTTTAGAATTGGCAACTGCATGCTGTGCTCTTATTATCTGTTCAAAACCTTTCAATTTGAATATTTGAATGTGGTTTGTACTGATACACTTCAGTTACTGTTACAGTCACCTAGAAGATCAACTTTATAGATGATTCAGCGCAAAACAGATGTAACTGCCTATAAACATATAGCCAATTACAACTGTTTTGCATTGAACAATCGATATGCCATGACACAGAAAATTTGCTGGTTTAGGACCTAAGTATTTTACAAAGCACCTACCTTCTTCCAACTACTAATGTTGTTAATGTCTACTAATCTTATTCCTCTTTTATTTCTATTTAAAGTTCTATCAGTAAAAGCTTGTAAACTTAGATTTTAGATGTAAACTTATCCTATTCCCACACAATCACACTATTTTTTTGCCCCTCAATTGAAATTCTTTGGAAACAAGCAATATCTCCTTTTCATGCCCCAGCTATGTAATGGCAATGGGCATACATGTATACTGTTACATCTGTCCTTGTGTATGTGTATGCATAGGTGAGTGGGTCTGCCAAATTTCTTCTCCAGAGCATGTCTTTTACATAAGTTGATGCATTTTAAAATAACTTGGCACAGTTGTTCCCCTTGAAGAGTAATAGTGTCTGCATCAAGTTGTGTTGGGTATTTCTAAGTTCAAGGTCACAATTGAACACCATATAAAGGTCATGTGACAAAATTGACCTTGTCTGAAACTGCAGTTATGCGGGGCATATGTGTCTGTGAAACATTCCTAATATAACAGTAATATCCATCTTATTTGGCACATATTTTCCATTCTAAGTGCTCTTGAATGTTGTCTGTAACATCTTTTGAACCAGTCTGAAATTTTATCATCTGGTAATTGGTCATATAGAACTGTCTTTTAGCGTAAAAAAAATGGTGGACTATGAAGAAATCAATGTTTTTTCTTAGTTTACTTCTTGAGGAATATGAATAAGCCTAAATTAGTGGGAATGGGTTAAACATGTGCCATTAAATAACTGCATTTGTTGATTTGAGAGGTTCTTTATACTTTTTAGAAGAAGAAGGATATGTTGCTCGAAATGGTCATTGTACCTACCCTCAATATTCCAGCATTATCAGAAGTATACATGAAGAAAAGTCTGCTCACACAGGCTAGACTTTGAACCACAATACATTCTTGTTGTTATATAATTATTGGAATTACCAGAAAACATTAAGAATCTAAGCTTGATATGGATAAACCTGTTGCCACACAATCCATACTTTTACCTACTATGATTAGGAAAATATCTTGTTTCAAACAATTTCATCTTTTCTCTATGCTTTTTTCAAAATGATTGCTCTTTAAAATGTCATCTGCAACTTGTCTCCTTTTGGACAAGCCAAAACATGTTGTTTGGTAACTGGTTAAGTTCTCTTCATCTAAACACTGGTTTTGTAAACATCCTTACCTTTCCTGTAATCCTAAATTAACCCATTCCCACGCAATTCTGCATTTTTATGTCCCTCAAGAAAAAAGGTTTGGAAAACATTGTGGAAATGAAGACATTGCTTATAACAAGCTATTTCTTTATTTTCCACAATATGTTTTACCCATAAAGACAAGGATTTTTTAGATATCATCAAATTCAAATTTTCGTCAGCAACATCTTTCAATTCGGATCAATCTAGAATTGTGTCGTCTTGTAAAGGACTAAAGCATAGGTAATCATTTATATTGAATGTATGATTTGTTGTTCATTAATTTACTAACTGTATTTTTGTAGCTGAACTCTCCCTATGGGAGTCAAGAAAGTTTGTCACTTAAAGCAGAATCTCCCAAGAACCCCGAATCTCAGAGCTTGAATGAAGAAACCATGGTTGCAGCCCTTGGTATGCATGTATTTAACTAACTACTTTTTAACCCTCAAAGCATGATTTGTAAGGTTATATAGGAGTCACCTTGTCAGTTAGTCATTTGATATGCTTGTATGTCCACATATCAGTCTAATGGTTATTTAACTGCTCTATTTTAACCCATTACAAGATGACAACATAAGACTTGTCTTAATATAAGGATGTTGAGTACAATGTTTTTAAGTTCATGAAATAATAAGAAATCTTTGTTTGTCAAGGAGAAAACATTGTGGATAATGAAGATATTGCTTTAGACAAGCAATCTGTTCAGTTTCCACAATATTCTTCAAAGCTGTTTTCTTCAGGGGCATCAAAATGTGGGAAAAGGTTAACTAGAATTTCTTTTTTTATGAGATGCTTTTTTTTGGAGGGGGGGGGGGGAGAGAGGGGGGTTATTTCTCACCTCTTGTGTTAGTCTATTTTATGAAATAACCTGAAACCCATTTATTACTATTTTGTTGTAGACTAACTCTAAATGCATGTTTGTTTGGTAAATTTTTTTGGGTGATAGACATAATATAACAACTAAAAGTGTATAATGCATCATGTATTGTATTGAAATGAGAGAAATTATATATTTAGCTTGGCTTTTGCAGAGGAAACCCAAAATTACTCCAATAGCTTTGACATCATTGTTGTTAGAGATGGGCAAAACATTTGACTTTTTGTAATGTCAATGGAACCTTTGGTCCAATTTTCATGATATTTAGCACACTTAGATGTCTTGCTCATGCCAAGTATGCTGCGCTTGACACAGGCTCCTACTCTCAAGGTCAAGGTTAGAGCAAGGAGTCAATGGTCAATATTTGCTTTTTGCCAAAAAATAAATTTCTCATATTATTATACACACTCGTACATCTTGATGAGAGCAAGTCGAGGGTTAATTGCAATATTTTTCTAAGTATGTGTACATTGTATAGACACTTCCAACAGTATTGCAATTAACCCACAATGTGTGTGGTGCTTGATTCACACTCCTTCTGAAAAGGTCAAGGTCATAGCCAAAGGTCAGATACTGATTTTGCATATATCTCTTGACCCTAGGATCAAATTCCAAAAAATATTTTACACAATTTCACATCTTTATGAGAGTAAGTGTGATGCCACTGGATTGAGCCTCCTACTCATAGGCCTAGGTCACAGCTTTGACTTTGCCGGTATCTGTTGTTGCTTTGGTACATTTCACAAACTTATCCATCCACTTACACAACTTGACAAGAATGAGCGCGGGACAGTGTATTGCACTTGAATCAGGGTCATGATTTTAAGGTAAAGGTAACAGCAGGTCAATTTTGATCTTGCCTATATCTCTGTATCCTAGCATCTGATCATTGTAATGTAATACACACTTGTGCATCTTGATTCAGGCTCCTACTGAACAGGTTAAGGTCACACCCAAAGGTCAAATTACATCACTTGATTCTATGGTTCAATTCTCAAAATGTTTAACACACTTAAAAATCAATATCTGAGCATATTTAGTGGAACTGATGCATGCTTATTATTTAAAGGTCAATATAATAAAAGCTCAAAAGTCAAATTTTGAACTTTTGAATCAATGGCCAAATTTTTGTTTCACTATCCAGCATCTTCAGGCAAACGTTGGCACTAACATGTAATATTTTGTATGTAGCATCACCTGGTGGACCTTATGGCCCCAGGGTCAGAATTAGCCCATTCCAAGATGTCTCTAGTTAAACAAAGGCCTGTTTAGTGAAAACTTTTAGAAATCTTCTTCTTCCAAACTAAAAGGCATAGAGCTTTGACATTTAGTAGGTAGCATATTCTGGTGGACTTTTATTTGTTTTTGTGCTCTTTGGACTCAGGTGACCCATAAGGACCTATGGGCCTTTTGTTTGACCTTAACTATGTTCCAATGTGTTACTTGTAGCTCAAAATCTGCAAAGAATATGTGTCTACTCCTTTAAATAGGCTTGCCATAGTTTTTAATCGCCTTCGGAAGATTCGAGTCATTGACAAATCAGGCCTGTTGCTCTAGTATACAGGTCACAATTCCAGGTAAAGGTGTAAATGGCAGGTTCAAGGGATTTGATGTCTTCAAAAATACATCTAATAGATTCCAAATCTTTAAGAAACACATTCTTTCAGTATTTTTATACTCCCCCCCCCCCCCCGAACTATGTTTTTGGGATATATAGGAGTCAGCCTGTTGGTCGGTCTTTCCGTCTGTCTGTAGCTTTTTCGTGTCCCCTCAATTTCTCGGCAACTATTGGACAGATTTTATTCAAACTTCACTGATATAATCAGTATCAATCAGGGATGTGCATATTTTATTTTGGGTACGGTCCATTGATTTTTGATTGAGTTATAGCCCTTTGGTGAAAAATCATGTCCGCTCAATTTCTCAATAACCATTGGACGGTTTTAATTCAAATCTCACAGAAAGACTCGGTATAAGTTAGACATTGCATATTGTATTTTGTATATTGTCCATTTATTTTTGACTGATTTATGGCCCTTTGATTAAAAAGTCCATTTTTTGTTACAGCTCTTTGGCAGATAGCACTTGTATATGGACAAGTGCAATTTGGGGGGGGGGGGTATTAGTCTGCTTTGCGACAATTTCTAGTTTTCATCAGTGTATAGTTATATCAGTAACGTAATGAAAGATGCTGCCTTTTGAATATCTTTATATTACCTATTATTAAACTGACCTCATATTAACCCATTCCTTCTTGACAAATTCTAGACTGGTCTAGACAATTTCAAGTTGATGGAATTTTAATTTTTTTCAACTTTTTGGATAGAAAACATTGTGGATAATGAAGAAATTGCTTGATACAAGGAATTTCTTCATTTTACACAATGTTTTCCAAAGCTTTTTTCTTGAAGAGCGTGAAAAGGAGGGATTGAGATGGAATGGGTTAAGGGCTAAGCACAACACTGTTGTAAGTGCCTATATAAATATAGGCACTTATGACAGTGTTGCCTCAAGCCCTTGATATTAAAGATTTGTTCATGAAAATTAAATGTGACCTGCTAAGAAGGATCCTCTGGGAAGTGCAAAAAGTAATGTCCCTTGCAAGAATGCTTAGATGACCAGGGTTGAACATTTTTCCTCTTGAAATTAGAATGGTCCTTCTATCTTATTGTATGTTTATATTTAAAAGAATATATATATATTTATCAAATTGACTTTTACTGAATACAATCTCTTGTTCAAATCAAGAGTTAACTGCAATACTGTGTCTGTACATGTATTTCAATTAATCCTAAAATTATTTGTTTTGTTGGATTTCTTTGGATGTCCCTCTTTGCTTGCCAAATTACAAATGCTTGTTTTAACTTTTATCATAGCCCTGCACAGTAAACTTGCCTACAAAAGTAAGATTAGATTGGTGTGAATTGATATAAAGGGGTCTAAGCTGATCTTTTTTTAATAAAGCTTAAAAAGAAAACTGCTTTAGCTTAGATGCAGGCTTTTAGCAGAATAACTCTGGTGTAATATGTGTGTTGCTTAATTTATGTAATCCAAAATCTTTACTGTATTGAGGTACCCTATCAAACTTAAACCTCTGCAAAAATTTTCTGTCTAAGGGCATTGGATTTTCACAAGCATATCAACTAAGCAAAATTTGCTCAAGGTGTGCTTTTGTGTTCACCCTGTTTCTGATGTGCATTGTCCTTCAGTTTTCGTCAACATGTCTTTAAAAATCTTCCCGTCTATAACCACATGGCCAATTCTAACCAAACTTGGCAAAAATGCTCCTTGGGTGAGCTTTGTCAAAATTTTTCCTGAAATTTTGATTTGCCAAAAATTAGGGGCATGGCAGGGCAGGGTTTATCAGACTTTGAGAAATCATGAAATTGTTCTTTCAAAAAAAGTCTTATCCTCCTAAACAAGAGCCAATTTGGACCACATTCGTCATTGGGTGGTCCTTTTCATGAAATTCTGATTAGTGAAAAAAATAGTGGGGTTGAAGGTAGGGCTTATCAGACTTAAAAGCAATAATGAAATAATCTTTAGAAATCTTCTTTTAAACCATAAGGCCAATTTCAACGAAACTTTGCAGGAATATTCCTTTAACAACCCTTTTTACAAGCCAATCAAAGACAGGACGTATTATGGGATCACCCGTGGCATCCGACGGACGGGCGGCATGCACTGGATCTTGTCTAGAGTATATCTCTAAAAGTATTCAAACTATGATCATGCAACTTAATGGGTAGATGGATCTCATCAAGGGGAAGAGACATAATTCTACCTGGCTTATTTTTTGAGTTATTTTCCTTTGTTGTTTTTTTCATACATGGATCTTGTCCGGAGCAAATCTCTAAAAGTATATAAGCTATGATCATGAAACTTCATGGGTAGATAGATCTCATCAAGGGGAAGTTCAGTGCACAAGAAACATAGCTTAGCCTGGCTTGTTTTTTGAGTTATTTCCCATTGTTGTTTTTCATACTTGGATCTTGTTCGGAGGAAATCTCTAAAAGTATATAAGCTATGATCATGAAACTTCATGGGTAGATAGATCTCATCAAGTGGAAGTGCAGGGCACAAGAAACATAACTCTACCTGGCTTATTTTTTTAGATATTTTCCTTTGTTGTTTTTCATACTTGGATCTTGTCCAGAGCATATCTCTGAAAGTATAATAGCTATGATCTTGTAACGTAATAGGTAGATAGATCTCACAAAGGAGAAGTGCAGTATTCTAGAACTATAACTCTTTCTAGCATATTTTGAGAGTTTTTGCCCTTTGTTGTTTTTCAGACTTTGTTCATACTTGGATTTGGTCTAGATTATATCTCTGAAAGTGCAATAACTTTGATCATGATACTTCAAGAGTGGGTAGATATCACCAAGGGGAAGTGCAGTGCATTAAAAATATAACCCTACCTGGCTTTTTTTTTTATTTTTCCCCTTTGTTGTTTTTCACACTTTGATTTTGTTTCAAATCTCTTATAGTGTTACAGCCTATGGTTTTCTTAACCTCATGATAACAAGAAAAACACCAGAACCATAAGTTATCATTGTGTATTGTTACTCTTTCTTGAAATTAGACTTAAATTTTAATCCCCTTCCCCAGTCAACAACCAGTATTGTTACGGGCGTATTTTGTGACAATTTGCCACTTTGTTTCAAAATTTCTTTATGAAATTTTGATTTGAAATAGTGTGGCAGGGCTAGGCTTATCAGACTTTGAGAAATCATGAAAAAATTCTTTGAAAATCTTCTCCTCCTAAACAATTGGGTCAATTTGGACAAAACCTTGCAAGATTGTGCCTGGGATGATCCTTATCAAGACTTATTTGTGAAATAAATTTTGATTCACCAAAAATGTGGTTGTGACAGGGATGGGCTTATCAGACGTGAGGAAATCATAGAATAATCCTTTTAAAATCTCTTCTCCTAAACCATTGATTAATACAGATTGAACTTAGTAGGAATGTCCCTTTGTTGAAACTTGTTCATTGAATCCCAAAAATAATTGGGAATTGCAGGGCTGGCAATATCAGACTTCAGTTGAGCGATTTTTGCCCTATTGCTTGAGATATTTTTAGGATAACAGAAAACAGAAGTTTTATATTTAATACAAGTTAACATCCCTAATTGACAATTGATGTACACAAGTGTATGGATCCACACACTGAATACATACAACTTGCTTTAGGAATTAATTTGAATTACACAATATAAAGCTACATTATATTTCTATCACCCCTAAATTGTTCTTTTTAGATGGAATAATATCAATGTAATACAATGAATACCCACAAATTACAGTTTTGAACAGAAATAACTAGTTTAGAATGTCATCAATCCTTCTTTTCTAGAGTAGTTAGAATTGCAACAGAACTTTATAGATAAACTTTACAAAGTGGAAATTTAAATTTCAGAATTTTCTATATTCAGCTAAAATTGTTGTTTTTTATTAAATTGTTCTAAAAAGTACCAATGAGAAAAGATATGAGGCTTGGAAGTAGTATTTCCTTATTTTAACCCCCCCCCCCCCCAGCAAGAATCGTGTGAGAAAAATATGGTTTACAAACCATTTTGTGTCAGATGGAGAATGGTATTTCATTTTACTGAGAATTGTGGACGATCTGTGTGAGTGGGTGTCTGTTTTTTATGCCCCTGCATCGAAAGATTGGGTGCATATTGTTTGTCCATCTGTCTGTCTGTGTGCAAAACTTAACCAAAAAACTAAACATTGCAAATTACTACCAGCCTATTCAAGAAACAATGCTCATATTTTGCATGGTGGTACATCTCCATAATATGCATCTTCTCATGTCAAGGTCATATAAGGTCAAGGTCACATACCAAGGTCAAACGTTAAGTCCTATGCAGGGGCATTGTGTTTCACAAACACATCTTGTTTGTTGTTTTAATGCCCCTTCATCGAAAAAATGGGGGCAAATTGTTTTACCTTTGTCCGTCTGTCTGTCTCTTTCTGTCTGTCTGTCTGCAAAGCTTAACCAAAAAACCTAACATTGTCAATTACTAGCAGCCT
Organism: Fragum fragum; assembly: GCA_946902895.1. NCBI lineage: Eukaryota > Metazoa > Mollusca > Bivalvia > Cardiida > Cardiidae > Fragum > Fragum fragum. The sequence goes on from OX336375.1 coordinate 23,931,495, forward strand.
ATTGAAGATACAATGCTCATATATGGCATAATGATACATCTCCATGATATGCATCTCCTCATGTCAAGGTCAAGATCAAATGATAAGGTCAAGGTCACATACCAAGGTCAAATATTTAGTCCTGTTACGGGGGCATTGTGTTTCACAAACACATCTTGTTTGTCTTCTGGGTTGTAGCTGAAATCTGAGCAGAACAAATATCCTGAATTTATTGCTCAGGCATTTAAACTGTCAAATACTTTTTTAGATTGATTGTTTTGAGGAAAAAAGTCTTTTGCGTCGTCTGCAATTTATCACCCTTATGACTGATCAATGTTTTATGTTGACTACCAAAAAGCAGCTTCTACCAAGTTGGTAGATAACTCTGAATGCATTTTGTAAGATTTTTCCTCTTTCCAATTGTATTGGCAAAGTAATTTCAAATAACCTAAAGGTGAGAATTTGGCATTGTTCATACCAGTTATGTACATTTACAGTTATTCGATGAGTTGGTGCAAAACAGTTGTAAATGCCTATAGACACGAGCAGTTAAAAATGTTTTGATCTTGCCCATCGATTTGTATTTTTCAAGAAACATGAGTAGGAGTATGATAAATGTTTATATTTCCAAAGAGTTCAACATCTTATATGTTCATTTAATTGTATTCTCAATCTAATTCCTGTATCAAGGTTTAGCTCTTAAATTTTCATGAGTGTGGTGTTGGCTTTTCCTTTACTTAGGATGGGTGTCAAGCTTATTTGTCAGAATGCATGTAATAAGCTTATGTTGCTTCCTAACATGTAAATGCATGATGTAACAAAAACTGGCTATATTGCACCCCTCTTGTCAGTGCTATTATTGAATTTCTTTTTGCAGATGAAGAGGATTTTACTTCTAGTCAGAAACAAATAAAATGATTAACTTTCTTAGTACATATAATTTTTCCAATAACCCATTACCAGTCGGGAAAATTTTTAGACTAGTCTAAATCAATTTTTTTTTACTTTTGGGGTAGAAAACATTGCGGATAATAAAGAAATTACTTTTGATATATCACATGAAAAGCAAGAGTTTCATACCTGTTCACACTGTTTCCATAAAATCCTCTTCATACTGTGTTATGGCTTTGTAAAGGCTTGTAGTCTTTTAACAGCTTTATGATAACACACAACTTTTACACAGATATATAATTATGTCAATATTATAGCATTGCTTTATTAACAATTTAGTGTTTTTTCTCTGACCAAATTCCTCCCTCACTACAGGTCACCAGCAGAAAATGGCCCCTAATACAGCTCCTTCCAATAAAGGATGGTCCTCAAACAGTCAGAAATATCAGAGCTTTTCAACTTCCATTTCTGAACCAGGTAATGTGCATCTTTACCCAAATTGCAGAATTTTGGACACATCCTAATTGTATGATAAATTGAACTGTTCACACTCATATTTTTTTAATCAAAGGACAGCATATACCAAGGTAGAAAATATTTAAAAAAAAATTGATTACAAGCAATTTTCCTATATCCAATAAAACTTTCTTAATTACTTTGTTAACGCTTGTCATGCTGAACCCGGAATATTTCTGTTTTGGCATGTGGTATTGACAAAGATCGGCTGCATATAAGTGCAGTCTGATCGTAGTCTACATCACCTGTTTGTCTTCTTCAACCAAGAGTTGTTTACGAATTCAATTTTCAAAATAAATTCTGACCCTTAACTAATGCTTCCAGTGCTTTCAGGCCTTTGATTTTTAATGCAAATTCAGATAAGAATTTTATCTAGCATGACAAGTGTTAAGTGTTACATTTGAATGATTTGCAAACAAAATATTAATGCAAGATAAAATTACAGACTTAAAAATATGCTAAAAGTTCAATTTGAGTAATTAATCTATTTTAGCAGGTACACAATACTTAACCCTTTACTGTTTTTCGAAATTTTAGACTGGTTTAAATTCAGAGGTTTGGCAGATCACAAGTTCAAGTTGAACTTATTTGAAAAATAATCATTCAGAAGGGTAGAAAATATTTTGGAAAAAGAAGAAATTGCTTGTTACAAGCAATTCCCTTTTTTTTCCACAATATTTTCTCGGGTATAAAAACGAGGGGATCTAAAATTCAGGGATAAAACAGGAAAGGGTTAGGCTAAATTTGACAAAGGCTGGGGACCATGAGTGGTTTGATTTTCATGTTTTAATGGTCGGAAGGATTTACAAGTGGTTTGGTCTCATTATCAGGGAAACCAAGGGGCTATGGTCTGTTTATCAGGTCAATCTATAGTTAATTGTAGACATTTGTAAGTATGCGCAAAAGGATCTGTAATAAGGAATTGGCCAAAAAGCATTAGAATGTGGTTTTGATGAAAGGTGCTTTATAGTGTAAAAAAAGATACTGGAAAAAGTTTGAATTTAACTAATTTCCACACATTTCCCATTTTTCATGATGTGAATGAAGCAGAACATTCATTACTATACCACACCTTATACCTCATTTAGTTCTGAAAAGCTGCCTACTATTTGACGGTAAGATAGATGCCATTGTGTATCGACGATACTCCTAAAAACTTGCTTTGATGTCATTACCAGCGTATCATAATAGCCTGAGTCATAGCGCAGTCAGTAGCGTATCAGACTCCCAATCTTCAATCATGGGATGTCATGGTTTCAATCCCTGTCTGCTTCACTTATCCTTTCCAACATTTGTCCTTCATCAATGGGTGGATATTCGTAAACCTAAGTGGGATAGCAGCTGGAGGCTAGGAAAGGATCTTATGGTAGTACTCGTACTAGAAATATCAGGAATCCATAGTTAGGTGCTCAAGCCGCCGAGATATTTTTGAAATACTGTAAAAGTGGCATTAAACCCCATTCAATCAATAAATAAAAAGCATATCATAACCAAGTAATTTCCATCTACAGACTTGTAAAGGATTTGTTAGCTTAAATTAGCCCATAACTACTCAATCACACATTTTTGTGCACTAGAGAAAAATAGAAATAGAAAAGCAAATACATATTTAAAAAGAAAAAAAATTCTTCCTTCTCACAATATTTTCTATCCTATCTGTCATGGACCTTAATAGGTATTATCAGTGAAAAAGTGTAAACATCAACAGAGAAAAGATCTTTTAAAGAGGTACTAATTTCCATCATTTTACCAGTATGTCTCTTAGATAAATCTGATTTTGAGAGCTGCTATCTTTGTTGAATAATCCCAAGTGAATAGTCAAATTATTTTTATGGTATAGGGTTTGTAATTTTTGTCCATTTGCTTTTTTCCCTTGTGCTTATCTGCTTTCATCCTGCTTCACCTAATATAGATACTTAGATGGTGTAGTCACCAACATTTTCTCTTTTTTCATTAGATTGAAAAGATCTTTGTAATTATGTAAAGAGAAATAACCAAGGGGACAGTAGTTTAGAAGATAAACCAAGGGGCCAGTAGTTTAGAAGATAAACAACTATTTAATGTTTCAAGGCTTGTTGACATTCTACTATTCTTGGTTGACCAATTACCACACAATGACACCAAAAGAAAAAAGGCCATGGCAAAGATTGTGGAAAATGAAGATATAACTTCATTAAGAAATAATCAATTTCTTCATTATTCTCAATCTTTACTTCCCCAAAATTACAAAAAAATCCAAGATTTTATCAACTGAATTTCAACGTCTGCAGCATCTGTGAAATTAGAGCAGTCAAATTTTATGATAATGGGTTACGTATGTTATTGAAACAGCAAAAGGAAAAATAGCTAAGCAAAAAGCTGCTTCTTTTTTAAATGCATCTGAGCATAAAGGTCCATTTACCTATTCCCATACAATCCTGCTTTTTACACCTCTTAAGGAAAAGGCTTAGTAAAACATTTTGTCAAAGAAGAAATTGCTTGTCACAAGCAATTTCTACATTATTCACAATGTTTTCTACCATAATAAAACAACGATCTTTGAAATTCCACCAATTTAAAATTGTTGTCTATAACTTCTTTGAATGTTGGCCAGACTAACATTTTGTGTCTGGTAATGGTTCAACCCTTTTTAGCTCACCTGAGCACAAAGTGCGAGGTGAGCTATTGTGATCGGTCGTTGTCCGTCGTCCATCCGTGTGTCCATCCGTCTGTCTGTCAGTCCGTCCACAATTTCTTTAAGAATCTTCTCCTCCTAAACCAGAAGGCCAATCAAGCTGAAACTTTGTAGGGATGTTTCTTGGGTGAAGTTCTTCAAAGTTGTTAAAAGAATTAAATTCCGTCAAAAACTCTGGTTGCCACGGCATTTGAAAATGGGAATCTATAGTAATTCTTTAAATATCTTTAAAAATCTTATCCTCCTAAATCAGTAGGCCAATCAAGCTGAAACTTTGAAGGGATGTTAATTGGGTGAAGCTCTTCAAAAGTTGCTAAAAGAATTCAATTCCGTCAAAAACTCTGGTTGCCACGGCATTTGAAAATGGGAATCTTTAGTAATTCTTTAAATATCTTTAAAAATCTTCTTCTCCTAAACCAGTAGGCCAATCAAGCTGAAACTTTGCAGGGTTGTTCATTGGGTGAAGCTCTTTGAAATTGTTAAAAGAATTTAATTCTGTTAAAAACTCTGGTTGCCGCGGCATTTGAAAATGGGAATCTTTAGTAATTCTTCAGATATCTTTAAAATCTTCTTCTCCTAAACCAGTAGGCCAATCAAGCTGAAACTTTGCAGGGATCTTCATTGGGTGAAGCTCTTAAAAAGTTGTTAAAAGAATTTCATTCCATGTAAAACTTGTAACCGTGGCATATGAAAATGGGAAATTTTAGTAAATCTTTGATTTTTTTTTTTTTTCATAGACTACAAGGCCAAAGGTCTTTATATATTTTGTAAAGAGCTTATTCATATGGTTCTCTACCAAGTTTTTAAATATTTAATCTCTGGGGTCTAAAATGGCCCCGCCCTTGAGGTCTGAAGTTTGGAAATATTCTTAATAAGAGCAATTTCAAAAGACTTCTCCTCTTAAACTATAAGGTCTAGGATATTCATAATTGGTATGTCGCATAACTAGATGGTTTTGTACTATATTACTAAAAGTTTTCATCCATGGGTCAAAAACAGCCTTGACTAGGGGTCCAAAAATTTGGAAAAATGCAAAATTTGAGTATGTTGAAAAAAAAATCTTTGTTTTAAGGCGGAGGGCATTTATATTTTGAGTGTAGCATAGCCTGGCTGTTATCTATCAATTTTGATTAAATTATGCCTGTAAGTTAAAAACACCCCTTCCCTGGGTGTCCAAAGTTCGTAAAAATGCTCAATTAGACCATGTTCAACAGTCTTCTCCTCCAAATCTACAAAGTCTAAGGCATTCATATTTGATATATAGCATAACCAGATGGTTCTCTACTATGTTAGCTAAAATCTTAGCCCTTGGATAAAACATGGCACTGCCCCAGAGGTCCAAAATTTTGGAAAACACCCATTTAGAGCAACTTCAAAATTTCTTCTCCTTCTGAAATATAAGATGAAGGGCATTCATATTTGGTATGTAGCATGACTAAATAATTTTGTACTATGTTACAGGAAAATATGCTCTTAGGATAAAAAATGTCTCTGCTCCTGGGATTGAAAATTGCGTAAATCGCATTGAAAGAATTCTTCTTAAATAGAAATCGAGAAATTGCTTGTCACTCCCTTTCTCACAATGCTTTTTTAAACCTTTTTCCCTAAGGGTGACAAATTCTGGGATAATTTGGTAATCAATTAAACTATGAAGCCAAAGGCATTCATTTTCATTGTAAAGTATTACTGGATTGCTTTGTACAAAGCCCAAAATCTTATATTTGTTTTATTTATTTTGCTCAAGTTGTGTCTTTTTTTATATAAAAAAAGTACTGTAATTTGTAGATGCCTCAGGTGAGCGATTTAGGACCATCATAGTCCTCTTGTTTGTTTTGCAAAAGTTTAGGCCAATCAAAATTCAAAAGTTTTGTAGATGAAAATGTGGATTTAATCTGCAAAATAACCAGTCAAAAGGCTAGAAAATATTGTAGTAAAAGAAGAAATTGCTTGTCAAAAGCTCTTGTGATTGTCTTCTCTCTGTACATTATACATCAGGTGCCTCTAGCAAATATTTCTCTAACCAATTCCACTCTATCCTAGTTTTTTTATACCCCTCAAGAAAGATACTTTGGAAAACATAGTGAAAATGATGAGATTGCTCGTCACAAGCAATTCTTTAGAATAATACTGATTTCTACCCCAAAAGAGAAAGAAATTTTAAAATTTCATAATCTTGAAATTTTATTCTGCATTGTCCTTCAATTTAGACAGGTCTAAATTCTGTTGTCTGGTAACGGGTGAAAAAAACAAACAAACAAGAATTGTTTGATTTAATTTTAAATAAATTCATTTATTGCAATCATGACTGAAGGCAATGGTTGAAAAAATTTTGAACATATTTCTTTCTTCAATATTTTGATATGATTCAATAAAATTCAAATTTGTTAACAATATTTTTCAACATTGCCATTCTAAAATTTTAACCCATTCCCGCGCAAAAATGCTGTTTGACACCAATAGAGAAAAACCTTTGTAATATATTGTCAAAATTGAAGAAATTTATAATAAGCTATTTCTACATTATCCATAGGGTTTTCAACCTCAAAAGACAACAAAATTCAAGATTTCATCAACTAAAAAATTGCAACTTCTTTCAAATTTGACCAGTCTATGAATTTGTTGTTTGGTAATCGGTTAATTTATATAAGAATCATTTTTCAGGTTCACCAGTCATTGTTAATGGTGATGAGTTTGAAAACATTGAGATAGTACACAACAGTTTGGTTAGAGGGGACACCAGTCAGCGTTCATCCAATAAAAATACTCAAGGCCCTGACCAGAATGGAGGAGATATGAACAGAAACTTTACTAATACACAGAAATGCGATATTATTGTCACAGGATCTATAGAAGAAAAGGGAACTATTGCCCATCCCCTAATGTCCCCTACTCGGGACCAGGATGCCATGTTGGAATTTGTAAAGAATAAAGGTTTAATGAAAACTGCTAAACTGGATCAACGCGTTAGTAGTATCGACTCTGAAATGTCCGAGGCAAGTACACTGGTTAGTACATCATCTGAGAAATATGGGGGCACAGCAGCAAACAAGAAGCGATCACGGATCACCCATCACTCAATACGAGGATTTGTCTCTGATTCTGAGATGGAGTCGGTTGGGGTGTGTTGTCCTTTTTGATGACCCCTTAAATCTGCTTGATCCTTGTTTTGAGCTGTGTATGTTATACGTCCTGCTGGCTAATGGTTGTTTCGCCCCTTAGTTTGTTTGGTGATAGGGACTTACTCATGGGTTTATGGCTGGCCTGCATTGATGTTAACACAAGGGATTTTTTTATCATTTGACAATTATTCTTATTCCCCCTTTAACCCATTCCCATAAGGTGAGGCTTTTTCATGCCCCCGAGATAAAAAAAATACTTTGGAAAGCATTGTGGAAAATGAAGAAATTGCTTGTAACAAGAAATTTCTTTACTATCCATAATGTTTTCCATCCCAAAAGACAGAGATTTCTGAGAAATTATCTATGGAAAAACTGTTGTCTGTGACGTGACATCTTTGAATTTGGACCAGTCTACATGGTCAGTCTTGTAATGGGTTAAAAAAAAAAAGACATGCAAACCAACATTTTTTGTTGCTTTTCACTTCAGGTGCTTAAGTATCTGACACTGGTGATACCCAGAAGGCACTTGAATAAATTTACTGTAAATTTATATAGCTGAAAGATTATCAAATGTAAATGCAATTCAAAGATACATTTATAGGTTGGCCAAACTTCAGTTTTAATTGCAGTAATATAGATGTTTGATCTCTGATTTAAACTTTGAAAGATATGAAAGACTATAAAAGTGTTTCAGTGACATGTTACTGTGCTCATTTTCAGTTTAATTGGACAGTTATTATTGCAATTATAATTTCTACAATTAGTCGTTTGCACAGGAAGTCTTTGAATATCTTCTGCAAAACCAAAACATTTTATATCTCAGATTTTGTGTGCAGCATCACATTTTAGTATAATATCCCCGATAATACTGCTTTTTTTACCATCTTTGAGAAAAGCTTGTTACAAGTAAACTTTTCAATTTTAACAATGTTTTCTACCTAGAATGACAGAGATATCTAAAATTTATTCACCTTGAAATTGTTGTCTGCAACTTCTTTGAATTTGGGCCAGCCTAACATCTCGTTGTTTGATTATAGGTTAAATATTTGAAATTTTCCTCAGAGAGCAACATTAGCTACTACCAGACGACAAAATTTTAGACTGGTCCAAATTGAAAGGAGTTTCAGACGACATTTCAAAGTTTATGAAACTTTAGATTTTTCAACTTTCATGGTAGAAAACACTGTAAAATGAAGAAATTGCTTTTTACAAGCAATTTCTTCTTTTACACAAGTTTTTCCCATTTGGTTTTCCTGAGGTGCATCCAAAGGCATCATTATGTGGGAATCGGTTTACCAAAATACTGAATGGACCGTTGCTGTCAATCAAAGGAAATTTGACTTTTTAAATTAATCATTTAGACCAGAAGTGAAATCTTTGAACACCATTTATGATAAGCATTTGTATAGGTTATGGCAATTTGGCCCTTCCCTGTTTTTAGAAAATTTAGACTGGTCCAAATTGAAATAGGTTGCAGACAACTTTGAAAATTGGATGTAATTTGAAATGAAACCATACTATCTGGTAGAAAATATTGTGGGAAAAGAAGAAATTGCTTGAGACAAGCAATCTCTTCTTTTTCCACAATGTTTTCTCAATCATAATATCACAAGGCCGTAAAATCCTGGGTTTGAACAGGAAAGGGTTGATTAAACATTGAAACTGCAGCTTAAACAAGCTTTTACATCTGCCTTATATTGTCCCTGATGGCATATTTTAGAGAGTAATGCTTATTTCCTAAGTAGAACTGTAATGCTGGAGGTCAGTAGACATGGTCAGGGATCTATCAATTATGTCTTTAACCCATTACTACACTACCAAATTTTTGACTGCTCTGAATTGAAAGAAGTTATAAATAGCATTTTAGGCTGCTTTGAAATTTAAAATTCAGAGCCCATTTATGTAGCCATTATTGTGATAAAAGGAGAAATTTGCTTGCTTCAAGCAATTTCTCCTTTTCTCTCTTTTATATTATTATTCAGAGGCTTAAAAGAAGGGGATTATATTGGATTGGGTTTAAGCCCAGAGCATTGAGGTTGGGTGAGCAATGGCTATCCTAAATATACATCTTACTCTAATAGACAAAAACATCAGACAGAAATATTTTGTCTTTTGAAAAAGTGATTATTTGCCGTTAACTCATCAGATGTATTCTCGCAACGATAATGAATATCATTCTTCTGCATGGATACCTTGATTAACATTGTTTGGTGACTTATTTGTGCCGAAAATTTGTCTTGTGTTCAATTATGTATTATTTGCGTCTCATTTTATGTTCATGAATTTAGATCAAATTATAGGAAATTATTATATTCCAACTTCATAGTGAATTTAGAATGGTACTTTAATATTTAATTGAACAAAATTCTGACTTCAATCAAAACAATGTAAAAGAATGTAACAAAACAAGACTCCTTAATTTGAGAGCAATTGCAATGGCAAATATTTTAACATGTTTGGGAAAATAATGCTATTTGAAATGGCTATATTGAATCATTATCAATGGAGAAGGTAGTAGATAGTGCTTGAAGGGAGAGGCTATTAAGTCTGCTGTATAAATGTATTCCTCATATATACATTCAATAAATATGGGGCCATTCATTATCCAGTTCTCACACAGTCCCACTTATAAGAAAAAAGTTTTGTAGAATATTGTGTGAAGCGAAGTAAGTTGCTTGTAGTAATTTCATTATCCTCAATGTTTTCTACCATATAATACAAAGATTTTTAACTTATGTCATTCTGATCGCAGAATATAACTCCTTTGGCAGGAGTTATAGACAAAGGTATGCCTGCACAAATGTGCATTCTGATCTTAGTCTAAACCACCTGCCTGTCCCTTTTGAGCCAGGATTGTTTATATGATATATTTTCCATAAACTATTTCAGTCAACAATTAGTCCTACAGTACTATCAGGCCTTTAATTTTAACCCTTTCCTGTTTTAAAATTATTTAGACCTGTCCAAATTCAAAGGTTTTGCAGACGAAAATTAATAGTCGATTTAATTAGAAAATAATCATTCAATAGGGTAGAAAATATTGTGGAAAAAGAAGAAATTGCTTGTTACAAGCAATTTCTTCTTTTCTTACAATGTTTTCTCAAGTGTAGAATTACAGAGGATTTCTAATTCAGCATGACAAGGGTTAAAATACAACCAACTTCAAATTTTCATCTGCAACTTCTCACCATTTGGGCTTGTCAAAATGTTGATGTGAAGAAATAGGTTAGAATCCTTTTAGTTCACCTGAGCACAAATGCTCTTGCTTAACTTTTGTTATATTTTCATATCTGTCATCACTAACAATTCTATTGATCTTACTCTAAAGGCCGCATCTTTAAATTCAGTCCTTGGGAATCTTTAACAATTTTTTTTGTCAGGCCATAAGAATCAACCCAATACAAAACTGAGATTCAGTTTTAAAATACTGGGGGGAAAGAAGATTTATATTGTTTACTTTCTACAGGCCACAATTTGGATCAATGTTTAATGACGAATTAAGATAATGTTAAAAGTGTTGTTAAACCCCATTCTATCAATCAAGCCATTAAAAACACAGGAAAATAGGTATTAACCCATTTCCTCTCAATGATGGTTTTGGACGCTGCTCCCGGAAAAAACAGTTTGGAAAACATTAGGGAAAATGAAGAAATTACTTGTAACAAGCAATTTCTTCATTTCAAGCCAGAAAGTTGAAATATCTAAAATTTCATAAACTTTAAATTGTTGTCTGCAACTCCCTTTCAATTTGGGCCAGTCAAAAGTTTGCAGTCTGGTAATGGGTTGATGACAATTTCACTGTGAACATTCTTTAAGGTACAATTTAGGCTTTATGAAACTTGATAAGATTGAACCCTATTGATAATTTGAAGGTAGAAAAACTGGAAAAGGATTTTAATGATTATTTCACTGTTCAGACAGTAGAGGTCATTATTTTGTCTCAATTTTAATTAAATTTGATCAGAATGTTTTTCATGTCTTAAGGATGAACATTATGGAAAATTTGACAGTTCTGTTAGAAAATAACAAGAAATAGGCAACAAGGTTAAATCATCGATCTATATTAACAAGGTTTATTTGCTGTTTGCACTGTCTTGAAAAATAAAAGGCCTTTGATGTCTGTTTGTTTAATGAAGAACTCAAGTGAACACTTTAGGGCCATAAAGACCCTCTAGTGTCTTTACATCTCCTTTTCAGCTGTTTCTTTTGTTAAGGTCTTTTTACCTTGATTCTTTCTTATCAATTTACCTCAGAAAATAGAAGCATTGTTTTTCCCATAATGCATCTATACTGGTATTGCCATAGGGGAAGTTGTTGACTTTGACAAATATTAACCCATTATCAGACGAAAAAGTTATGAAATTTTAGAATTTTTTATATTTTTGGTGGGACAACATTGTATAAAATGAAGAAATTGCTTGTAACAAGCAATTTCTTAATTTTCCCCAATTTCTTTAAACTGTTTTTTCCAAAAGTGTCATTGTATTGAAATGGGTTAATCACATATTTTTACTATTTTAAGCATTGAGGGAGGTAAAAATTCAATTGGCTAGGATTATATGCAAATGATGATATCAAAGACTTACCAGAAGGACAGTGTTTTTCCATGTGGTGGTCTAGATCTGATCTTATTCCTGATCTAGAACATGTATTTGGCATTCAACCTAGCTAATGATCTTTGATCTGAGAAATGTATATATTGTGAAGACAAAACAATATTATTTTCATATTTTATAATTTTATGCCATCAAGCAAAATAAATCAAATATTTTACTAGTTTTTGGTAAATTTTATGAATCTTCTTGTGTGCAAGTGGCAAAATTTTTTAGTGCCATACATTTTGTTCATAGATGTAGGAATTCTTTGTAGAGCTAATCGCTAAATACTTGAATCATGATAGACCCAAATAAAATTGAATTGTCTTAATTTGAAATAGGGCCGTGGTAGTTTCAAGAAGGGTCGTTCGTCAAGTGTATACAGTAATAAGAGTAGTTTGAGCACTGGATCAAGGTACAGAGATGGACAGATAATCTCAACTTCACCAATACCAGGCAGTCCAGAAACAACCAAAATGTACCTGTTTGAGGGGCTCATAAGTAAGTTCTATTGCAGTATTTACAAGGCTCGTTTAACTCTTTTCAAAATTTTAGATTGGTCTCGTGTGAAAAAAGATGCAGTCGAAAATGAAAAGTGAGTGTAATTTGAAAAGAAACCATTCTATTTGGTAGAAAATGGTGTGAGAAAGGAGGAATTGCTCAATCATAAAATCACATGGATGTAAAAACAAGGGACTGTACAGGAAAGGGTCAAAAGCCCTATGGCTCTCAGGGACAAAATTTCTCACCAAAAGGAATTCTGAAATATTAGTTAAAATTATGTACAGTCCTATCCATCAATTATTTCAGAATAGGTCACAAGCAAACTGAAAAAAGAAAATGAATTTCAAAATTATTTCATGTCGCCCAAATAGATTAATTTTGAAATTTGTTTTCGTTTTCTGTTCAGCAGAGCTTTTCCTAGCTGGCTTGTGACCTATTCTGAAATTATTGATAGAGGGGTATGTAAATGATTTTCAAATGATTTAAGATTCCTTTTCATCTGAATTTTTTTTGAAAAACAGTATCAGAGCCTTTAATTGATCACTGCTTTGCAGTGCTTGATATATTCATTTGTTTTGAATCTGCTAATATCTTAGTAAACAATAATAAGCATACAGATCAATATGGATTGATCTTTATCAACACTTGCTTGACACATAATTTTTGATGGAAAATAACAACATTCAAATTAGTTTCTAGGTATGTTTTGATATTTCATTTAACCTTCAGTCTTGTGATATTGATAGCTTTGTGCATTAACATAATAAGTCATAGCTTTGTACATAAACATTGTAAGTGTCGATACACTGTACACACATAGGATGTTTTTGCACTAAGCCATCGATATATCAAATTTTCCCAGACTAAGTATTTACAAGGTAATGGATTACTATAATACAGTGGAATCCTGATAAATGCAACACCAATTTGTGAACTCTTTTGTGGTAATTAACCACATCTTTTAATTCTTTATATCATCTGTTTTTGCAGAAAGTAATGTGCAATTTAGCAGTGAGTTGCTGCTATCAGGTTTGCAATTGACCCATTCCCACACAGTGATGCTTTTGGACGCCCCTCAAGAAAAACACTTTGGAAAACATTGTGTAAAATGAAGAAATTGCTCGCAACAAGCAATTTCTTCATTTTACAAAATATTTTATAATTGAAAAAATCTAAAATTTCATAAACTTTAAGTTGTTGTCTGCAAACCCTTTCAATTTTTGACAAGTCTATAATTTCGTAGTCTGGTAATGGGTTAAGAGGATTCTACTGTATTTATTGATTCTACTAGGTAAAGACAGAAGTAGACTCTGGGATCAAATGCAATTCTGGGAGGATGTATACCTAGACGCTGTGGCCCAGGAGAGAGATATTATAGGCATGGACCAGGGACCAGCAGAAATGATGGAACGGTACAACTCATTAGGTCCAACTGATCGCAAGAGACTTGAACATGACGAGGATAGAATATTGTCTGTGATGTTGTTTAATTTGATTGGGTTCATGGTGATGACGCGTGTGATGAAAGTGGAGGTGAAGAAGAAAATACGCAGACTACTTGGCAAGTCACATATTGGGTTGGTCCATAGTCAGGATATCAACAATCTACTGGATAAAATTGATACTCTGGTTAGTACATTAAAGAAAAAGAAAACAGCCAATCAAATAATTCTTTTTGATCGAATAAGGAATTTGAACATTGGCTGACATTTTTATGAAGCTTTTTTTTTGGTTTGACGACTAAAATGTCATAATTAAAGCTTATTCAAGCTGTAGTTACAATGTAAGGTCATCAACCAGCGATTCTACTTTTTAGCTCTCCTGAGCATGAAGTGCTCAAGTGAGCTATTGTGATCACCTTTCGTCCTCCCTCCGTCCTTCATGCGTCGTCCGTCAGCAATTTCTTTAAACGACATCTCCTCCCAAACCACTGGGCCAATTTGAACCAAATTTGGCAGAAATGTTCCTTAGGTGGTCCCCTTCAAAAATAGCTAAAAGAATTGAAATCCGTTAAAAACTCTGGGTGCCATGGCAACAAAAGTGAAATTTTAAAATAATCTTTAAAACAAACTTCTCCTCCTGACCAAGAAGACGTAGAGCCTTGATATTTTGCATGAAGCATCAGTATATTGACCTCCATCATGATCCTCGGGTCCCCAGGGGGGAGCCCCGTGGGGGGGTATGTGTTTATATAGAAATAAAGAACGATTTTTTAAATGACATCTCCTCCCAAACCACTGGGCCGATTTGAACCAAATTTGGCAGAAATGTTCCTTAGGTTGTCCCCTTCAAAAATAGCTAAAAGAAATCCGTTAAAAACTCTGGTTGCCATGGCAACAAAAGTGAAATTTCAAAATAATCTTTAAGAATCTTCTCCTCCTGACCCAGAAAGCGTAGAGCTTTGATATTTTGCATGAAGCATCAGTATATTGATCTCTTACAAAATAGCTAAAATCATGATCCTCGGGTCTCCAGGGGCGGAGCGGGGGGGGGGGGGGGTATAGGCATGAAGCATCAGCTCACAGACTTCTTTCTTATTCTGAGAATATAACCCATGGAAAAAGTTTTTTCCTTCTTTCAAATCAGCACTAAAGCCTTGGAATTTGTAATTTAGACTTTTGGATCCCCAGGTTCATAGTCTTTATATGTAATTGTGGCCCACTTGTTTCATAATCCTAACCTTAACATGAAATAAGACTGTTGAAAGAAAAAGAGCCTTTATCTCAGGTGAGCGCCCCAGGGCCAACGGCCCTCTTGTTTGTAACATTTTACTGGCCATAAATTTGGCAAAATAACTCTGTTTAAAATGTAGAATTGACTGTCTGAATCAATAGATGGGACCAACAGAGTAAGTGGATGGGGCCAGCAATTGGTCAATTATGATATTGCTTGTAAGTAACGGAATTTTCCATTCAATTTACAATTATTTGTCATGAGGATAGATGTCATTGAAATGCTTCTGTTGGTACCAAGGCTAAGGCCATCTGACATAATAATGGTCATCTATCAAGGTTTAATTTATGAAAAAAAATGCTGCAATGGGAGTTTAATTATATCACAAACACCTTTTGCCCTTTTTTTTCAGGGGGTGGGGGGCCTTAGCAGCATTTCCGTTGGTTTATAACTTTTAACTTACTCTTGAGAGGGTATCAAGTCACCTCCTGTGACAAGTTCTAGTTTTTTTCTGCTGTTTTGATTCTCAAACCTAGCCTGAATGAATAACTCTTAACAAATGGACAATGTTAGTTATCATGTGGCTATTCAAAACTTTGGCTTCAAAGGCTTGTTACCTAAGGGAATTCACAAGGACATGATAGCAATATTCTGAAAGCAGTACCATGTTATGGCATTGTTGAGAATGGGTCACTGAATTTAAACATGTTAGAGAGAGTCTTGTAGATACCCCCATCCTTGCAGGTCACTAGATATCACTTCAAAAGACACCATCAATAAAATTCATGATGTGATTATGGCAGATTAGGGAATTACATATCAGTACGTTGCTACACAGGTAGATGTCTTACAGAAACCAGTCCATGTACTGATTTGTAAAAGATGAAGTTTTCTGCTAGATGGATTCCAAAGTTTCTTAATCAAAATCAAGCATGGTACAATATGTCCAAGAAAAACCTTGCCAAGCAGTTACTAGGTGTAGACGTACCTTGGGTTCAACACTTTGAACCTGAGGCAAAACAAGTCAAAACACTGAAACACCCAGGAATACCAGTCCCGAGAAAGGCATTATCAAAACATTCAATAGCAAGGTGATAGCCACAGTTTTCTGCAATGCAAAAATTATGCTTCTATTGGATTATATTGAAAAGATCATATTATAACTGTGAGGTATTATGCTGACCTCATGAGGCAGCTTTTTGAAAAAATCAAGGAGAAAAGGCATGGAAAACTATCATTATGGGTGATCATCTTTCAGGACAATACTCAAGCACACAGTCCACTGTTGCCATGGCTGCTATTCAGGAATGTGGTTTCAAGCTGGTTGAAAATCCAATATATCACCTGATTTATCAACCTCTATTGCCTATTCCCCAGAATTAAAAAAATAACTAATTGACTGAGATAATGGCCTACATTGGAGTTCAAAGTTCACTTCCAGTCTATATGAATGATTTCATTGGTCAATTGATTCTTTGACTGTCATGATCTGTGAGTTGGTGTTTCCAGACATACATTCATCTTTTTGAATTTGTCTAAACCATGATTCCTACATTAATGAATGGTTTTAAACATAACTCTGTCCAGTTGTTCTCCCTCATGAGTAGATTTGTCCAGGTAGGTCTAAGGTCAAGGTCACAAATTAAGCTCAAAGTGGTCAAAGATTAATTTTGTCTGAACTTTACTACCAACCAAATACGGATGGATTTCAATATAATTTGCACTTTTCATCTCTATCATGAGTAGATGTCTCATGTGAAACATTGATTTAACCCATTCCCCAAAAAGCCCTCCTTTTTACTCCCATCAAGAGGAAAGCATTGGGAAACATCTTTGAAAATGAAGAGATTGCTTTTGAAATTTCGTCAAGTACAAATGTCGTCTGCAACTTCTTTCAATTTGGACGAGTCTAAAATTTTGAGGTTTGGGAATGGGTTAAATGTGTCTAAGGATTCACATAAATAATTTGTAGATTTATTGATATGTTTCAATGGAAGCCTAATTTGTTCTTCACCATGAGTAGTGCTATTCGAAAATTTTTATTGTTAAGTCATGATTAAGGTCAAAGTTGAAGGTCAAATTTTTGTTAGCTGGACACAAGTTAGCTATCTTAACAACCGTTCTAGATTAAACTGCTTTTCCCTCTATCCAACACCTACAACCATCTTGCCATCTGCATGCCACGCTTTTTTTAGTACTGTAAAACAATTTGTATTTTTTTACTTTTTTCCAGCATGGTAATGACATAGATCTAAGGCCAATGGGTAGTCGCTTTATGCAAAAACAGTCTTTCACGGTGCACTGGGGTAGTGATAATAAAGGAGATATGCTTTTTATGGAGGTGAGCTTTTGATATCATTTATATAAGCATACAGTTCAAGAGATCCAAAATAGTAAAAGTGCAAATCTAAAGTCTAAGTTAAAATACTTTGAAAAGGAATTATTATCTTATTACAATTACCATGATAAAGCTATCAAACTTTCTCTCATGTTAATTGTTATTTTATAACTATTGCCCAATCAACAATCATGAGTACATGTTCTGAATTTCAAAATACTATATGAGTATCATTTTAAAACACTTTTCTTTTCGTGTAAGTCATTCACATGGCAAACCTTGAAGATATCTGCCATTGTAAAATCTCAACACAAAATCTAATAATTCTGTGTTGAATTTTCCAAAACACTGTCCTATCTTATCCAAGGGCAATAATTTTTCTTGGGGGAGGTTAGTTTTTTAATGCCCCCAAGAAACTTTTGACAACATTGAAGATAATGAAGAAATGGTTGGTAATAGGAATTTCTTCATTGTCCTCTTAAAAGAAAAAAAACTTTAAAATAACATCCACTAAAAAATGTCTGCAATATCTTTGACCTTGGAACAGTCTGATTTTTTGTCTGGTAATTATTAAGAGAAAATGGAGAAAATTGTCTTCAGCTCACATGGATGATTAGTATGTTTTGTTGTCCAGTCATGAGACAGCTGATTTAGTAAATGTTGAAATGGTTTGAAATAGTAAATGGAGAATATTGTGTTACCATAGAGATACATCTTGTTTTTGCTTTGAGCAAGAAAGAAATATAGGATGTTGTATTGCAATCGATATTTAATATTCCATTTATCATGTACCTAGTTTTATTGAATAAACTTGATAAAATGATTAAAAAGAATGTATTTCTATAAGTATTTCCATTCACCTTTACCATTTTGATTACATTTATTTTCATTATGATGTCATATACAGAATGAAAATAATGACATCTTTGACGACCTTATATGGAATTGTATTTGACACTATCAGATACTTATTTTTTTTTTTCTGACATGATTTGTCTTTGTGGAATATTTATATTTTACTAGAAATATTGATAGGTATATAATGAATATATATATCGGAGATCAGAAGATAATTCAGATACTTTTCCTTCAGGTATGTGATGACTGTATAATATTACGAAGTGTTACGGGTGCCATCTGTGATAGATGGTGGTACGAAAAACTTGTAAATATGACTTACTGTCCCAAAACTAAAGTGTTGTGTTTGTGGAGAAAAATAGGAGACAAAGTTCAACTTAACCAGTTCTACACTAAAAAGGTATAGTGTGTTCATTAGAGATCAAAATTTAACTCTTTCCTGTACAATTGCTTGTTTTTAAGATCCTTTGAATTTATACTTGAGAAAACATGGGAAAATTGACAAGAAATTTCTTCATATCCCACAAGTTTTTCTAACTTGTAAGTTGTTTTACTTTCAAATTGGACCCACTTTTGATTCAATTCCTTTTCTTCCAAATTCGACCAGTTTTAAATTTTGGAAAACATGAAAGGGTTAAGGCAGGTGTGAATTGAAAATTATTCAAAGTGTGCTTATATTGAAAATTAAGTGACAAATAAAAGTAAAAAACAAGGGAAAAAGAAGAAATTGCTTGCGACAAACATTTTCTACTTTTCCTTCAATGTTTTATAATACCGTTTAGTAAGTCAATTTTAGGATCATCTATTAGTGCATTAGATTATATCAATATATTTTGTACATCCAATTCATCAATTTTTGTGTAGGAAGATGATACTGTAGTTTCAAGATTGGAATTGATCAGTTAATAATGATTCATTTAGACAGGAAGTTAACTTTGAACTCTGATATTGGCTAACATTTTTACAAAGCATTTTAGTTGGTTTGTCTACTTAACCCTTTCCTGTTTTTCAAAATATTAGTACTGCCGAATTTGAAAGAAGTTGCAGATGACAATTAAAAGTGAGTGGAATTCTAAAAGTAACCAACCTATAGTGTAGGAAATATTGTGGGAAAAGAAGAAATTGCTTATCACAAGCAATTTCTTCTTTTCCAACAATATTTTCTTAAGCGTAAAATCACAGGACGTAAAAACAAGAGATTGTGCAGGTAAAGTTAAATGTTGTAACTACTACTGAAATAAGCTCTAGTTATTACATTTAAGCCGCCAACCAACAGTCTTATCTTTCTAGCGTTTTCAAAATAATGCCATGTAATACAAGTGGCGCTTCCTGTTAGAGTTAGTGGGCATGGCCTGCAGAGTCATCAGGTTGAGCCAATCCATCAATTATCTATTATGTTTTGCAAGTTGCTGTAAATTTTTAAGATGCCACAAAAGTTTAACTGAAACTTGTCAAAAACTGTACATTTAGCTGTATGCTTTGCTCTATGATTTCTTTAGCACTCTTAACACATGTTGATCTTAATATGACCAAAGTGTGAAGTGCTTGTTTTAGGCTCCCACTGCAACCAATTTCTAGACAATCATGCAAAAATGCCAGTGGAATGAATTGTCAAACAATTTTTTGTCGAGCCCTCTTGCAGTGAGCGAGACATAGTTGTCACTATGACTAGTCAGTGTATATGTGTAAGTGCCTTAGTCCGTCCCTTCGTCCGAATTTGTCCGGACAATTACACCTACATTTATGGATGGATTTCAAAATAACTTGGCACAATTATTCTCCATCATGAGTAGATGTACCATTTGAAAGAATTTTTAGATAGCCTCAAGTTCAAGGTCACAGCTCAAGGTCAAACACTAAAATTGTGCTTGTTTGGAATATTTCTCCTACAATTATGTATGGATTTCGAAATAACTTGGCACAGTTATGTTCCATCATGAGTAGATGTGCCACTTGAAAGAATTTTTATCCCCCGCTGTTTCGGCGAAGGGGATATAGTAATGGTCTCCATCCGTCATCCCGAACCTCAACTCTTGCTTGCATAATTTTGGAGTTATTGCCCTTTGTTGTTTTAAAGACTAAGATTTTGTCCGGGGCTGAAAGCATAATAGCTATTAACTTGAAACTTCATAGGTGGATAGATCTTGTTGTGGAGAAGTGCAGAGCACAAGAACCACAACTCTTGCTTGCATAATTTTGTAGTTATTGCCCTTTGTTGTTTTAAAGTCTTAGATATGTCCTTAGCATATCTCTGAAAGTATAATAGCTATTATCAAACTAATTGAGAAGAAATGCAGTCCCTTAATCTAACTGGCTTCAGTTTACTATCAAGCTTTTAAGGCGGGGATTGGCCATGTCCGACATGTCTCTTGTTTGGATAGCTTCAAGTTCAAGGTCACAGCTCAAGGTCAAACACTAAAATTGTGCTTGTCTGGAGCATTTCTCCTACAATTATGGATGGATTTCAAAATAAATTGGCACAATTGTTCTCCATCATGAATAGATGTGCAAATTGAAAGAATTTTTTGGATAGCTTTGAACTCAAGGTCAAAGCTCAAGGTCAAACACTAAAATTGTGCTTATCTGGAGCATGATATCTACAAAACTTTGTGGGCTCGACAGCAGTTGTCCTGGGACAACCATCTAGTATTGGCATATTTCTGTATATTAGTTATGTACAAAGGTTATACCTCAAGATGAGTTCTGAGGTTATGACCTTTTTTACAAAAAAGGGAATGGTTGTTTGATCGCTGCTGTCAATAAAAAAAATCAATTTTATATTATTCATCAAGATCATGTTCAAGCTTAGGAGGATTGGCTAAATTTCAGGTTGAGATCACATAGTTATCCAAGGGGTGAAAATGGTGCTGCTTAACTGAGAATATTTGCTTCATAAAAGAAAGTTGCCTCCCATAAACTATATTGCTAAAAAGAAAACTGAATTATCTTTATGATTAGTAAATTTAGACCAATGGAGCTAATCAAGCACTGAAGCACATCTAGTATATCTCAGTCAAACTGAGTTAGCATGCTCAGTGATATGATGATTAAAATCACTTTCATTACATTAAAACTAAAAAAAAGTATCGAAAAGGGCCATTACTCTGAATATACTGAAAGCAATATGCTTGAAAGAGACCACCTACTCTCGTCTGAAAATTGATTTCTAGAATTGAAAAAGTTTGCTTTGAATATGTTACATGTAAAGGGTCATATTATAGTTCTGGTTAAATAAAACTGTAACCCTTATTTGTGTTTCAGTGTCGTGAATTATATTTCTGTGTGAAAGAAGCAATGGAAAAAGCCGCTGCTAGAAATAACAGCAAAATACCTGGTAAGGAACACTGGGATATGTTTTGACTTTCTAATTCTTACCCAAAACTCCTGCACTGTTGTAAACTGAGTGGTAATATGATTTACCCTTTGAATTTTGTGGTTAATGAAATAAATGCTACAGGCATTGATCTAAATGTAGTCATACCCCACAAAACATAGATTGTAAGTGTTTTCCCAACAAAACATAGATTGTAAGTGTTTTACTGGAATCAGACTGTATGTCTGTTCTTTAGTGTGTCTTTCAGTCCAAATTAGTCCATTAATACAAAATACTATTATTATAACCCTGAAGGCCAAAGTTAAAGGGGGGAGGTATCCTGAAATCAGTCGATCATTCGATCTCTCTACAATAGCTTGTCTAGACAACTCCTATAGTTTCAATCTGATTAGCTTCATACTTGGCAGAAGTATTCATTATGAGCAATAAATGAGCTAGATAATTCAACTAAGAATTTATGAGTTATTGTCCCGATTGGGCTTAAAAATGCTAGTAATCATCTTGTCTGGACCACTCCTCTTACAGCTGCAGTCTGATTTGCTTTATGCTTGGTAGAGGTGCTCATTAGGAGATGTAGATGTGCAAGATACATCTATCTTGAAAATTCATAAGGAATTATTGAGTAGTTGCCCCTGATTTGGCTTTAAAAATCACATTATTCCTCCTACAATTTCTGGCTTTGACAGAAGTATTTATTAGGGTTTTCCGATGTTCAAGACATTACTTTTGCGCCAATTTTATGAAGAATAAATGTGTCATTGCCCCTGATATAAAAATTAGTAGAAGAGTATGAAACATTGTTTTATTAGTTCTCGCAGCATCATATGACCTGTACTTATATCCCTGTAACAAAGTGCTATGCGGGGTATTTGAACCATGATAAATTTCACCCAAGTCTTGCCAAGTCCCTTCTTAAGTATAGCTTCAGTAGTACAGAAACTTTGTATATGTTATCCCTCTTATCATGTTATCATGCTGAATAAAATCCTCTAAAGAATTGCATTAAGTTTAATGGGCTGAAAGTACTGGATGCAAATATTTTGGGTTAATAATTCTTTTAAAAATGTATTTTTGAAACAATTTTGGCTTAAAAGGGATAAGCAGGAGGTGTAGACTAAAATTTGACTGCACATATGTGCAGTCTGATTTTTGTCTATACCTCCTGCCAAATTAGTAATATTTTTGGTTCAGCATGACAAGGGTTAAGTACATTTTAAAGTTAAGCAATAGACAATTTTGAATTGAAATCCCTTGATTTAAAAATGTCTGCCATTTAACTTCAACATTTTTTATTTTTTTTTTTTTATATTTTCTTGTAATTTATATCACGGGCTCCTTCTTCAGTGTCTTTTTCACTTGACAGTACTCACAGGGGTATTAAGTGACGTAAATGGCCAGCAATAGTTTTGATATGTGTTGTCCTTGCTTAAAGGAGACAAGTAGACAGCCTGACTGTTATTTGTCAAAGCCCTCTTGCGGTGAGCGAGACATAGTTGTCACTATGACAAGTCGGTGTATGTGCTTTAGTCTGTCCGTCCGTCTGAATTTTTCCGGACAATTACTCCTACATTTATGGATGGATTTTAAAATAGCTTTGCACAATTATTCTACATCATGAGTACATGTGCCACTTGAAAGAACTTTTTGACTAGGTTCAAGTTCAAGGTCACAGCTCAAGGTCAAACACTAAAATTGTGCATGTCTTGAGCATTTCTCCTACAATTATCAATGGATTTCAAAATAAATTGGCACAATTATTCTTCATCATGAGTAGGTGTGCCATTTGAAAGAATTTTTTGGATAGTTCTAATGTCAAGGTCACAGCTCAAGCTCAAACACTAAAATTATGATTGTCAAGAGCATTTCTCCTACAATTATGAATGGATTTCAAAATAAATTGGCACAATTATTCTACATCATGAGTACATGTGCCATTTGAAAGAATTTTTTTTATAGCTTCAAGTTCAAGGTCAAAGCTCAAGGTCAAACACTAAAATTGTGCTAGTCCAGAGCATGATGCTTACAAAACTTTGTGGGCTCGACAGCAATTGTTCTGGGACAACCATCTAGTTCTATTCAATAATGTTTTCAATACAAGGAATCATCTAATCATCTTCAAGTTGTTGACAGCTGTTCAATTTTTGTAGAAGTCATGGAACATGATTTGTACCATGTGTAAAAGTACATTTTTTGGTACAGAGTTTAATGCAGCTTGAATTCTACATGTTGGAAATACTGACAAGTAACATATCTCGATATCTCACTCAAATAACCATAGTGAGGGGCAGTAGGAGTAGCTAGTGACCTCTGCCTATCAATCAAACAATCAGTTGACAAACTCTGGCATTGGCCTTCATTTATCCAAAGTATATTTTTTTGTTCAGCGACTTAAATGTTCTAACTACAGCTAATTGTAGTGAAGCCCTTTAGGTTGCAACGTGTTTTCTTTTTAGCTCCTGGTGAACACCAGCAAGCTATTGTCATGGCATTGTGTCTGTCATGCATCTGTCCTTCTGTGCATGTGCTGGTTTGTCTATAAACTTTTATTTTAAAACTCTTTTCCCCAAGAATTCAACAGAATTTCACAGAAATGAGCCTTTGGTGACTTTTCATCAGATTCTTTCAAAGAATTATGATGGGATGAAAAACATGAGTTTAATGAGTGGGTCTAATTTCCATATATGGTGATCATTTAAAAATCTTCTCAGAAACCAGTTGATGGATTTCAACCAAACTTTACAGGAATGATCATTAGGTGACCCATAATCATATTCCTTTAAAGAATTTTGATTAGAGGATAAACATGACTTAAATGGACAGGGCTAATTTTCATATATGGCGAAAGCTTTAAGAATCCTTTTCTCAGAAACCAGTTGATGGATTCCATCCAAATTTCACTGGATTGATTCTATGGTGACTCTTTTTCAGATTCCACCAATTAATTTTGATTGGTTGAAAATATGGCTTTTATGGATGTTGCTTATGTCCACATAATTATTATGGTATTGAGCATTGTTTTGTTTTTAAGAATTTATTGATATCGAATTCTGGAAAAACTATTTGCTTAATCAGTATAATCATGCCTATGGAGTGATCAGGCCCTCAAGCATCTCTAGTTTGTTACATGCAACATGCCTTAAATTTTGGAAAAGAAAAAAAACAGACATCATTTAGTATGAACTCAGTGGATGTGGCTTGCAATTCTTCAATTGTGATTCATCTCTACCCTGACCAAACAAATCATTCTTGTCAGATTTTCTGATTGATCATTAAACTTTTTTTTTTTCAATACCTACCATGATTGTCCTGTGCTTTTTCTTATCCTTTTATGCCTCGGCCATGCAATGGTAACGAGTATTTAGTTAACTTTTTTAGTCTGTGAGTGTGTGGGTTAGTTTGTGTGTCCAAATCATGTAAGGAGCATATCTTTTACATTTTTGGATAGATTTAAAGATAAATTGGCAATGTTGGTCCCCTTGAAAGGTACTAGTGTCATGTGTAAAGTTCTGTTGGATATTCTCAAGATCAAGGTCATAACAAAAGATCATGTGACAAAATTGATCTTATCTAGAGCATATCTTCTGAATTATATGGATGGATTTCAAAATGACTTGGCACAGTTGTTCCTCTTAAGAGTTCTAGTGTTGTGTGTATGGTTGTGTAAGATTCTACCAAGTCAATTTCATAACTAGCCATTTGACAAAAAATTGACCTTGTCCGGAGCATATTTTCTAGATTTATGGATGGTTTTCAAAATAACTTGTCACAGTTATTTCCATAAAGAGTACTAGTGTCATGCAGTAAATTCTGTTGCATATTCCGGAGGTCAAGGTCATGAGTGAAGGACAAGAAACAAAATTTTCTGTATCTGGAGGAAAATGATGTACACACCCCTTGATGAGTACTAGTGTCATGCGTATACTTCCTAGTTAAAGGTCACAGCTGAAGTGATAAGCACACAGGGGCATCCAGTGTCTGTGACACATTTCTAGTTTGAATGATTGTTTTATGGAATTTGAGGATGGTCCCGTTTGGACAAAAAATCACACATTAATGTTGATATACCCTGTTTGTGAGTGTTTGTTATTTAATTTGTAAAATTTTTGTTTGGTGCTTTTACTTTTTTGTTTTTGTCAGAGGATCTATGTAACCTTATTGTGAGTAGACAGATGTAAAATGGAAAATTACAAAAGTCTGTTAATATCCATTCACTATGAAAATGAATAGATTTCTTATCGAGACAAATGTTCACCATTTTACACTGTAAAGCTCTTTATGATATACTAAGATTAAGGTCATTGTACTTCACCAGTGATAGATTGTCCCTTGTTACAAACAAAACCCTTTAAAATCACAATGTTGGTGACTACCGGTATGTAAATCTTACTAATTCTAAATTAACTAGCGATTATTTATTAAGTGTTCTCTGTTATAAGCTACAAAACTTTTTGCATTATGCAAACAGATGTAAGTCGGTCTTTGTCAAGAATTGCACTATAACCGTCAGATTATACTGTACCAAGAGCAGATATCAAGGTTTTTACAAGACCAAGAATTGATATCTAGGTTTTATTAAGACCAAGGAAAAAGGTCAAGGTTACATTATATCCTGCTCTTAAAGTAAAGAAAATATCATTTGTTTTTAAAGAAAACTGAAGGTATTGCTATGGCTTGAGCCAAGGGGTTGTTATGATCATCAACTTGGTGAAAAGACTTTAAAATCTTGTGATATATCTGTTATTATTATCAGTATATATTTAAATCTTGAAATATATGTTCAAAAGAACAATCTATACCATTGAGGAATAAATTCAATTCTTTTATGTATGAATTGTTATTGGATTTTTTGTTTTTTATTTTTAGCACTGAGCTGTCAGGCAGCCATATCAGGGGCTTTTATTTTAGCATTTGAAACTTTTGTTCTTAAATATAAGTGGCCTAGATGATTAATCTTTACCCAGAAAATGATATTGAGGAGAAAAGTGGCTTGGGTTGATTATTAGCTCAATCTGGTGTTTTAGTTCCCACCTAAAGAATTTCTGTTTTTCTCCCTTTCATTAACAGCTGATCGGAGAGGTACCTTTGATAAATATAATTTGTGATGCTTCAAAAAAGAGTTTCCAAAACTACTTGTCTTATTTCCAAGTCATATCTAGTTTCTGATATGAGTAGTGAAGTTAGTGAATTGTTAAGCAGTTTTACAAAGCAAAAAAAAAGAAGAAAAACTACATCTTTATTCAAATATGCAGTACACACTTTCCTGAAACAAACAGTGTAACAATGGAATAAAAATAGTTAAGATTATTTTCTTTGTGTGCATAGACAAAGATCTATTTCTTTCTGGAAGCTCTACACGACCCATCACAGATTTTTCTTCAATATTTATGCATTAGCTCTTGACTAGCTAGTCTACTAATATACTTTTTTTCTTTTTCCTAAAAACAATAGCTTTTTATATATATACTTAAAAAGGAAAATTTAATTGGTGAAGGTGTTTACAGGGCAACTTTGCCAAATGCTTAAATTTTCAATCTTCCAAGCAAAGTCATAAAAAAATAATTCTCAAGTGAATGTGCAATTTGAAATGTTTTTGTCTCTCTAAAGCACAACGTGCTACTTGTGAGCCCTTGTTATCCCTGAATGTCTGTTGTCCATTGTGCGACATATACAAATTATTTATACTCTAGAGGCCACAATTATGGCTCAATCTTGATGAAATTTTGTCAGAACGATTGCTACATCATGAGTATGAATCCAATTGAAAATAGGAAGATGTTACCAAAAATCACAGGAAAAGGGCCTTAATGACAATTTCATTGCTTATACTCTAGGGACCAGATTTTAAGTTCAATTTTGATGAAACATGGTCAGAAGGATTGTTAGATCATAAGGATGCAAACTGGAAGACTATTTTAAAGGCCACATTTTTTGGTTCAACCCGATGAAACTTGGTCAGAATGATTATTAGATCATAAGGATGAAGCATATTCTAAAATAGGAAGGCTCTATTGAAAACACTGTAAAAGAGGTCCTAATGACAATTTCATTGTTTCCACTTTTGAGGGAACCACAATTTAGGCACTTTAATCATGATATTTTCAAAAGTGATATTGTGAAATCTAAAAGATGAACCCATATTGAAAACAGAAAATTTGTAGCAGAAAACATTGGTTGGAATCGGGCATTATTGACAATTTTTGTATTTTAACTTAAAGGGCCATGTTTTTGGCTCAATCTTGAGACTTAAATTGATTATTTGCCAGGTCAAAAGTATAAATCCTCTTGAAAATGAGGAGTTTCCATTGGGAAAAACAAGAACTTGGTTCCTAATAACAAAAATCAAATAACAAAATCAAATGTTTTTTGTACTACTTCACAAATAAGACCTGCTTTGTTTTATGGTTCTATGCTTTAATAGGGAACTCAGGTGGGCCATCTTAGTCCTCTTGTTTCATTATCTAGAGGCAAATTAAGAGATTGTAGACCACAATTTAAAAAGAGAAATGATGATAAATTAGTTTCATAAAGGGTAGTTTAATTTTGTGAGTGCATCAAAGTGGGATTGTATGGTAATAGGCTAATTATTATTATTTAGGCAGATGTTTTTAACCAAGTTTCTAAATCAAAATTTAATTTTGGGGATGCTTATGCAAATGTGTTTGGTAAAAGAAGACTCCTACTCTTATTTATCTATAATTATTAATCCTTGTCATGCTGAACCTGGAATATTCCTGTGTGAGCAGGAGGTGTAGATAAAGATCAGCCTGCACATGTGTGTAGTCTGATCTTAGTCTACACCACCTGTTTGTCCAATTTAAATCAGAATTGTTCATAAAATCAGTTTTTAAATTAAATATTGACCTGCAACTAGTGCTTCTAGTGATTTCAGTCCTTTGATTTTGGTGCAATTCTAAACAGAATTTTATTCAGCATGACATGGGTTCAGTTATATTTTTACAAGCTTTTAAGATAATTTATAGTATTTGGTCTGGAATTGGCATAGACTGCTTTGTAAGCTTGTTTTGTAAGCTGTAAGTGCTAGCTATGTTAACTTGGATGAGATTTTTAAATTAAGTTGTTTTTCCAACTTGATGCATTAGCTGATTGGGGGAAACCCAAGAAAGGTAAGCTACTTATCGGTGCGTACAGTGATTGTCTCTTGGCTGTGTTAATTAGAAAGCTCATTATTCTTTCCAATGTTTCTACAAGTCTTTGTCAGTGTATATTTTTATTAGCAGCTGTGTAAAAGTTTTGGTACTCTATGTAGTACAAAGTTAAACTTACCCTTAGAAATATCTTGTGTCAATAATTCTATATGAAAAGTGTCTGTGCTTCTATAGATATTATAAAAGTAAAAACATGCACTTAGCCAATTTGCTTTTGCACCATGCCATTTTCCTCTCTTAACAAATATCTGTTTAACCCATTACCATACAAAAAATCTAAGGCTGATCCAAGTTCATAGAAGCTGCAGACAACAATTATTTTGGGATGATATGTCAAAATTCTTTCCGATATTTGTCTTACCAATTGGTAGATAATTGTAAACCTAAGCGGGATAGCAGCTGGACTCTAGGAAAGGATGTAGTGGTAGTACTGGTGTGAGAAATACCAGGCACCTATTGTTTGGTGCTCTGGCCGCCGCAATATGACTGAAATACTTTTAAAAGCAGTGTTAAACCCCAATCAATCTTTTTCCTTTTAGATTGAAAACATTATGTATAATAAAGACATTGCCTCTAATATGCAGTTTCTTTCTACAAAGTTTTCAAAAGCCTTTTTCTTGATGGGCACAAAAAAACTTAATTGTGTGGGAATAGGTTTATCAGATTGGTCAGATGTTAACGCACTTCCAGACGTCAAGAATTTAGAATGATCCTTATTGAAAGGAGTTGCAGACAAAAAATCAAAGTTTCTGGAATTTTAGATTTTTTATTTCAACTTTCTGGATAAAAAACATCGTGTTAAATGAGGAAATTGCTTGTTACAAGCAATTTCTTCATTTTACACAATGTTACACAATTGCTTATTTTTAGGGGCGTCAAATAGTGTCACTGTGTGGGAATGGATTAAATCCTTAATGATGACCTGGTATTAGATAAACATAGGTAAGCCTTGAATATTTGAATCCAGCAGGCTTATCGTTCGTCAATGCCATGATGCCATTATAGAAAGAAAAACTTTTTTCAAAGTGGCTTACACTTCTTTTAGAAAAAAAATCATTATTTGGTTTGAGATTATATTATGTAAAATGGTTGGCAAGTGCAAGCCATTTAGTTACAATAATTTTTAAGTACCATAACACATATCATTAAGAAATTACCAGACATAGAATAACTTGACTGTTTCATGTGAATTGAAAACAATCACATAGCCCTCAGTATAGAAACCACAAAATGTTCAGTAACAGACATAGAAATGACAGCCTGTTCCAAGGGAGGGAGGAAATACTTGTAACAACAGTAGTCCACAGATTCATCAATGTTTTAAATAATTTGGATAGAGTCTAGTATTAGTGAGACATGTTTATCAAAATTGCAATAAGGTTTATGTGCATGAGACCATCAGTCTCTCCCTGTATCTGTTTGTCAATTTTTTAAAACCAATTAACTTCTACAATTGGGGATGAATTTCAAAATGAGTTGGTAAAATTATTTGCCATTACAAGAGGATGAACTATGTTCAAAAAATGTTCATGTAGATAAAAGGTCAAGGTAGAAACATTAGGGACAAATATTTGTTGGTAGATTTCTCTGCAGTTTGGCACAATTAACCTCCTTAATGAGTTGATGGCTCTTTTGAAACATTTGTTCTGGCATATCAAAGGTCAATGTTATACTTGGAAGTCAGATTTTTTCTGGCCTTTTATTTGTAAATTTCGGGATTAAATGCGGGTTCAACTGATGAACATCTAAAAAAAGGTAGTTTGAATTATGACTTGTTGTTCAACATAAGCCCTATGTTGTATGTTAACAGGAATTTACATTGAGAAGGATGTCTTTAAAAATCTTCTCCAAAACCAAAAGGCCTAAAGCTTTCAAATGTATTATGCAGAATAATCTACCAAAATTGCTTAAATTATTACTTAAGGATCATTGCAAGCCCTATGTTGTGGGCTCTTGGCTTTAATAAAGAGATTAAAAAAGAAATCTTCAAAAATCTTCTCCTAAACCATTAGGATAGGGTATTCAAATTCAGTATTCAAAATACCCTTATTGCACTCTACAAAAATACATAGAATTGTAACTCTTTAATCAACACAAGCCTTATGTTGCAGGCTCTGCAATTTTATATAGAGATAAGGAAGAGAATTCTAAAAAATCTTTTTGTCTTAATTCAAAGGGCCTAGATATTTTAAATTATGTTGCTGATTCACTAATGGTACCATTCTATTTTTTTTTTTTTTTTTCAATTTATAACTCTTGGATTAAAATAAGCCCTATGTTAGTTGTTCTTGGATTTAACAGATATAAAGAAGGAAATCTATTCAAATCTTCTCCTGCCTACCCAAAAAGGGTTTGATCTTTCAAATTTTGTATGCAGAATCATTTTATTGGTACTAACTTATATTTATATGTGTAACATTACTGTGGGACAAAGATAAGCCAATGTTGTGAGTGCCAAGATTTTAATTATGTAGAGATATTTAAAAAATCTCTAAGAACGTCCTTCTCCCAAGCCATTGATTTTGCAGAACTTTCAAATTCTCTATAAATTATCCTTACAGTTCTCTTTCAAAATTCTTGAAATATCACAGTAAATCCTACCTAGAGCTGCCAATATCAGATGAGCAATAAAAGTCCCCCATAATTCTCATGTCCACTATCTAACACCCAACAGCTGAGCAGCAGGCATCCATAGACAGCACTTTGATGAGTCAGCGCGAAACAGTTGTAACTGCCAATAAACATATTGACAGTTACAAATGTTTTTAGCTGACCAAGAGACTTGCTCTTGAGCTGACTTTTTTACAATCTATTGTTAAGCTCTTGTCTGCACTTCTCTTATTATGTGCAATTGACCAATTGCAGCTGTCAATCAAGGAATCAATCATCCAATCAAATCTTTCATTTAACCCAGGATTGAGCTTTTAACCCTGACATTGGCAGCTCATAATTTGTGTGGAACATTTTTGTTCGCTTGGCGTCTAAGGTGTCGTAACTACAGCTTATTCAATCTGTAATTACGATGTTAAGGTTGCCAACCAGCCATTTTACTATTTTATTATATGCTGTTGGCTATAAATATTGCAAAATAATGCAGTTTAGAACAATCTGTCAAAGTCAATAAGCTGGGCCAACGGAGTAATTAGGAGGCGACAGCAATTGTTCAATTGTTAGCATTCAGGTGAAAATCATCTAATGCCTATCTTTGTCTTTACCTCGTCACAAGAGATTAAGTTATTGAGTTTTAAGTTATTTTCTTGTAAGAAAGATTTTGGGTACACATTTTCTTGTTTAAAAATCTTGTCCATTCATTTTCTCTTCAGTTACTGAATGAATTTTGATTCAAATTCTACATGTGTATTAACCAAAGTTGTGCATATTTAAGTCTGATAATTTTTTTTTTTTTTTTTTTTTTTTTTGAGTTATAGCCCTTTGTTGAGAAAAGGCATTATTCCAGTGACAAAATGTTTTCATGTGACATTAAGCCTTTTTTTTGGGGGGGGGGAAGGAAGGGGGGATTAACCATGTTTTGTGTTAGTCTAGTTTATCATCCAATCCTGCTTATGAAAACTGTAGTTAATAATAGTAATAGTTGAAATGGCTCCATATATTTGATTTCACAAACAAAGGTAGAAAAGATAAGGGTGAAATTCTTATTTACACTCAGAGTTATATGTGTGTTCCATAAAACTGACTATTTTAAAGTTATACAATCTTTGTGTAGTTAACGTTTTTTGAAAATATCTGCTTTGGTAATATTAATTTAGGAGAAGGATGGAGAGCATTTTCTTATACTCACCTGACCACAAAGTGGTCATGGTGAGCTTTTGTGATCAAGCTGTGTCCATCGTCCAGCATGTGTCAACATCTTGTTCACACTCTAGAGACCACAATTCTTGTTCAAATGTCTTCAACTTAGTGAGAATGCTTGTCTACATGAAACTAAGGACAAATTTAATATGGGGTCAAAAACTAGGTCACTAGGTCAAATCTTAGAAATATCTTGTTTGCACTCTAGAGGTCACATTTTTGCCTCAAATGTCTTGCTATTTGGTCAGTATGTTTGTCTGCATAATATCTCTGTCAAATTTGATATTTGGTTATTTGAGGTAAAAAACTAGGTCAAATCCTAGAAATAATCTTGGGAGCACTCTAGAGGCCACATTTTAGGCTCCAATCAAATGTTATTCAGTCAGAATACTTGTATCCATGTTATCTCAGCCAAGTTCAAAAACTAGGTCAAATCATAGTAATATCGTGTGTGCTTTCGAGAGGCCATATTTTTGGCTCAATTGAAGTGATATTTGGTCAGAATGTTTGTCTGCATAATATCCATAGTTCCATATTTGTTGATGTGGGGTTAAAAGCTAGTTCACTTGGTCAAATCCTAGAAATAATCTTGTTTGCTCTGTAGAAGCCAAATTTTAGGCTCAAATCAAATGATATTTGGTCAGAGTGTTTGTGTCCATAATGTCTAAGCAAAGTTAGAATTTGGGTCCTATGGGGTCACAAAACAGGGTCTACTTCATATCTTAGTAGTATATTTTGTGCACTCTAGAGGTCGCATTTTTGGCTCAATTGAAGTGATATTTGGTCAGAATGTTAGTGTCGATGATAAGATATCCAAGTTTGAAATTTTGGTCACTTGTTTGAACCAGACATTGGATAATCCTTGTTTGAATGTATATAATGTTTGATAGTATGTAATGCTTGTAAATTGTTTGTATTCTTATTTAGAGGCCCATATGGAAGATTGGGCAACCAAATGTGTAGCCTCATTAATTAAAGTCATTATTATTTTTATTATTACTAGGTCAAATCTTAAAATTACCTTGTTTTTACTCTTGAGACTCAACTGAATTGATACTTGACCAGAATGTTTGTGTCCATTATATCTTGGCTAAGTTAGACTTTGGTTGACATAGGGTCAAAACTAGGTCACTAGGCCAAATCTTAGAAATACCTTTACATATTTTTGGCTTATTTGTTCCATATTTGGTCAGAATATCTGTTTTCAAATTATGTCTTCCATGTTCAAATTTGGGTCATTTGGGTAAAAAACTAGGTACAACTGAAATAAACTTGTTTTTAATCTATGGGCCATATCTTGTGACTGGATACTTATTTTTGTCTTAATAAAAATCTTTATCAAGTTTGATATTATGTCACATGGGGTCAAATAGTAGGTCTAATATAAAGTAATTGTCTCTCCAATAAACTTGCTACTTTTCTTGCACAAATACCTTGAAACTTGAAATGTTTGTTTGTGATTTCTTGGACAAGATTTGATAATGGGTCACTTTTGGCTAAAATAACGACACTTGTGCTATTCGATAGTCATTGACTCAGGTGAGCGGTTTTAGGCCACTAGTCCTCTTGTTCTCTATAACTACCTGCTTAAAAAAACAATTATGTGGCAGCCTATATTTGACTATGACTCTTTTGTTAGTTCCATAACTTTATGAAAACAAAAAATATTTTTGTCATTTCTCAACCAATTAGCAGACTACGAAACTTTAGACTGGTCCAAATTGAAAGGAGTTGCAGACAACAATTTAAAGATTTATGAAATATTAGATTTTCAACTTTCTGGGTAGAAAACATTGCGGCAAATAAAGAAATTGCTTGTTACAAGCAATTTCTTCATTCTACACAATATTATCTCAAGTGTTTTTCTTGAGGGGCATCCAGAAGAGTCATTGTGTGGGAATAGGTTAAAGAAACTTATCTTGGATCTGAATGTTTTTACCATAATCAGATTACAAGATGTCCATTTTTTATCATATCCAAACTGTCCAGGTAACACCTTTTGTATATTATCTAATTGCAGTTTTGCCTAAAGCCCTTCTTTTGTTCAGTTCTCCTGCATGTTGTTGCTTTTAACATATTAGCTGGCCATATTTCTTTACATCCTCAGCCTAATAATATGACATCTTTTTTATTACCAATAAAACTTGGAAGATCTAATTCAAAGACATTTTACATCAGTGATTTTTAGCCCCAGGTTTTGCTAAAGCCCTGATGTTGTTTGTGTCGCCATTTGCAAAACTTTTTGTAATATCTCTGGTATTACTGAACACATTCACTGGAAACTCAGAACATAATAATCCTCACTATCAAAAGAGTGTTATAAACAAACAAGGTGGATTTCTCTACACTTATGAAAGAGTTTGCCTCTTAATTGATTTGAAAATTAACACACACTCCCAAGCACATGAACAGTGAAGTGTTGGTATCAGCTTGTAGTTCTGTAAGTTTGTGAGTCATTGACTATGGCAAGGTAAGTTTTGAAAGGCCTAATGCTTTTCACTCCTGATCTAGTTCAAAATCCTTTTTATGTCCTCTCATCTTACAAATATCCATATATCTGTCCATATATCTGTGAGTTGTTAACATAACCTAAAAACTGAACATTTTGCTCTTATTCAAACACCATACATAAATACATAGCTCATGTTTGGGATATAAGTTCCTAATATTGATAGGCATCTTAAGGTTTTAAAATCAGGATCATTTAACCTAGTCAAGATCACTTATCAAGGCCATGAATTTTGTACATGTAAAGCAAAATCCTAGTATTTTGTTCTTCTACAAACTCCATGCAAATACATGGCTCTTATTAAGGATATAGGTTCCTTGAAATGATAGGAATTGGTTGGTTGTAAGGTTAGGGTCATCAATCAAGGTCAAGGTCACTTATCAAGGTCAATAAGTTTGTAAACTAATAGCAATTTGGCTCTTACTCAAACGCCATTTCAGATACATGGATCATATTTGGGATATAGGTGGCATCATTTGGTTAAGGTCATCCATGATAGTCAAGGTTAGTTATCAAGGTCACATTTCCAAAAAAGGCTGTTACAGCCCCTGGTATCTCACAAGCATATCTTGTTGTGCTTATTCCAAGGTTTCCGTCGAAAATCATCTCAGAGTATTGGTTCCAAAGTTTGTTCAACCTGTCAAATAAATGAAAATGTAAAATTATATGCCTTCATTAATTTAAAATTTTAAGGAACCTGAATTGATTGGGAATTTTCAAACCATTTATCTTTTGGTTGTTTCAGCTGCCCAGTTTACCAGGTCTCTCTGTTCTTAGTTATGTCACATAAATATTTTTCCATACATTTTATGTTTTTAAATTTTGGCTTTTGGACTCTTGTAATGGTATTGTGCCCATAACTTTTTATGCCCCCACCATGTGTGGGTGGGTGCATGAATGTGAGTTGGTGTGTCATATTCTTGTCCAGAGCATATCTTCTACATTACAAAATGGATTTCGAAATAACTAAGCATAGTTGTTACTCTTGATGAGTACTGGTGTCATGCTTAAAGCTGCATTGAATACTCATAAGTCCAAGGCCACAAGTGAAGGTCCTGTGATAAGCACTTAAGCGGGGGTATCGGTTTCTGTGACACATTTCTAGTTCTTTCAAAATTTTCTCAGAAAGTTGATCCAATTAGGTTAATTCTATCCAGATTTCAAAGAAAACATGTTCAATGAAGAAATTACTCACACACAATTTCTTTATTTTCAACATAGGTTTTTTAGCTCACCTGAGCACGTAGTGCTCAAGTGAGCTATTGTGATCCCCTTTTGTCCGTCGTCCGTCCGTCGTCCGTCAACATTTTTTTAAATGACATTTCCTCCCAAACCACTGGGCCAATTTGAACCAAATTTGGCAGAAATGTTCCTTAGGTGGTCCCCTTCAAAAATATTCAAAAGAAACAAAATCCATTAAAAACTCTGGTTGCCATGGCAACAAAAGTGAAATTTTAAAATAATCTTTAAAAATCTTCTCCTTCTGACCCAGAAGGCGTAGAGCCTTGATATTTTGCATGAAGCATCAGTATATTGACCTCTTTCAAAATAGCTAAAATCATGATCCTCAGGTCCCCAGGGGCAGAGCCCATGGGGGGGGGGGGTATATAGAAATAAAGAATGATTTTTTAAATGACATCTCCACCCAAACCACTGGGCCAATTTGAACCAAATTTGGCAGAAGTGCTGCTTAGATGGTCCCCCTTAAAATTAGCTAAAAGAATTGAGATCCGTTAAAAACTCTGGTTGCCATGGCAACAAAAGTGAAATTTCAAAATAAACTTTAAGAATCTTCTCCTCCTGACCAAGAAGGCGTAGAGCCTTGATATTTTGCATGAAGCATTATTATATTGACCTCTTACAAAATAGCTAAAATCATGATCCTCGGGTCTCCAGGGGCGGACCCAAGGGGGGGGGGGTATAGGCATGAAGCATCAGTTCACAGACTTCTTTCTTATTTCTGAGATTATAACCCATGGTAAAAGTTTTTTCCTTCTTTCAAATCGGCACTTAAGCCTTGGAATTTGTAATTTAGACTTTTGGATCCCCAGGTTCATAGTCTTTATATGTTAATAATTGCAATACTTCAAAATAGAGTATTTTCATTGGCCCAAATCGTATCACGTGATCAAACCAATTGCACTTTATACCTCGATAAAAGACAGAACTATTTTCGTCAACAATAGAAACAAAACAAGGTCAGGGATTTCCGATATTAGGAATTCCCTTCCAAGAAATACTCAACTTGTTTTGTTACTATTTATAGTCATCACCCTTTGAATTTCGATTTCCTCGAATTCCTTTATACTTCCATGGATTTTCAATAAATAGATAAACAAATAGTGTCCTTATAACAATTATAATGTTCGTTTTAAACATAAAGATTTCGAAAAACTCACCTTTATAAGCCGTAAATCCGAGATGTCGAATCGGCTTCGCCACATCAGCATGCATCGTGTCCATGTGGTAGGTTTATATTTCTTTTCTATTACAAAGCATCTATTCATAATTCTAACTGTTATCGACCCAGATATCATAATTTACAGAGTTTAAAGTTAGTATATGCTCATAATAATTCCAAATAAATCCAACGAATGTTCGAATTTCCATTTCAAAAAACCCAAGCGACGAAATAAAATGTCCGCCGTTACAACGACTCAAGCAATAAATTGTGTCTATGTATCCATACGCCTGTCAAAGAAAAAGTAACTCCGCCCACAGTTCGTTTATTTGTTTTTATTTTCATCTCTCTATCCGTTTCGGATTTGAAAATAGACGTATTGCAATTATATGGGACGAGTGTATTTTTCACTGCGTTTATTGGAGTATAAAGTGCAATTGCCTTAGCACATGGCTTAAACATAACGCCCTACGGGCGTTATTTGCCAGGTGCTAAGGCAATTGCACTTTATACTCCAATAAACGCAGTGAAAAATACACTCATCCCTATATTGTGGCCCACTTGTTTCATAATCCTAACCTTAACATGAAATTTGACTGTTGAAAGAAAAAGAGCCTTTATCTCAGGTGAGCGCCCCAGGGCCAACGGCCCTCTTGTTAAATTTCCCAACGGTTGTGAAATAGAGGGATTAGGAGGGAATGGGAAATGTAGGCATGTATATTTGATTTGTTGTGCCTAAAAGGACCTTCTGAGAATTCCAGAAAGTATTGACCCTGTTAGACTTGTCAGGCTGACCTGTCAGCAACTTTTGTTC
Source organism: Fragum fragum (assembly GCA_946902895.1). NCBI lineage: Eukaryota > Metazoa > Mollusca > Bivalvia > Cardiida > Cardiidae > Fragum > Fragum fragum. The sequence goes on from OX336375.1 coordinate 23,969,676, forward strand.
TTTGGCAATATTTTAAATCTAGGATGACTATTTTACCATGGTGAATAATTGTTTTTTCGATATGTTAACACTGTTTACCCATTTTGGATTCAAATTATTTTTCAAGTTTTTGTAAAATCGGGGGGTGGGGGGGGGGTGTTCATGACAGATAACATGTACATGATCATGTGTATATTTATGTTTTGCTTGCTTATATTTAGAGGCCTTTGGCCTGCCAGGCAGATATAATTCAAATCAACAAACAACTGTTTGATGTTCAATCTAGCAATCATACAATTCAAACATTATCTTCTAACGCTTAGCCCATTACCAGATACTAAGATGGTCCAAATTCAATGCAAATGTGAATGACATTTTTGGGGTAGAAAACATTGTGCATGGGAATGTGTCAATGCTTTTGTAATGACTCGCACAGGACTGTAAAAATATTTGAATAATCTTTGAAATTTAAAGTATTTCTTTTCTGGTTAAAATTATGCTTATTGTAACTGATATGTATTGGTCTTTGATAGTATTTTTGCTAAAACTGTAACTTTGCTGAAACTTTAACTTTGTAATGATATTTACAGATTTCTTTCAATTTTGGTTTCAAGTAGTAATGCATTTACTACAGAAATTCTTAGTGTAGTTAACTTTTTAGGATCTTTAGCTGGGTCCAGGGTCGAGGTCGTGTATGAAGTTTAAAGTGAAATTTGTTTGTATTAGAGGTAAAAAGATTTCCACCAATGCATAAAATTTTGTTTGAATTTGCATGTTGCTTATTTAAGTTCACATTTTGAAATTAATTGTAGAATTAAAATTTGTTCATTGAAACGGTTTAATACTCTATGATGAGAAGATTATTCTTTATGTTTGTCAAAATTGATGGATCGCTGGCCACACCTACAGAAGCTGATAGGGAGGTTGACCTAAATATTAAATGCTATTATTTTGCCAAATTTTTGGTGAGTGACATGTAATGAAAAGGTTAAAACAAAGTAAAATGTTATGTTAGCAACAGTAAATGAGGTTACTACAGTTTGAATAAGCTGTAGTTACTATGTTTACGTTGTAAAATCAATAAAAATGCTAAACAAATATACAAGCTCAAAGTTCATTTATCTGATCTAAAAGAATTATTTTACTGGTCAATTGATTATATGATTGACAGCCCCAATCCATCAATTAAAGTCTATGTGTGATATTTTGTTTTATATTAATAGTCTATGCCAATGGGGCCAATGTATTTGTACATTTTTTTGGAGAAAACCCTCAAAAGCGCTTCATTTCAAATGTGAATTATATTGCAACCTGATGATGTCATCAATGTCTTTGGCCTTTTTAGTATTTAGTAGTATTACATAAATGAAAGTAAGATAAATTTAACAGAACAATGATTTTATCGTTTTGATACTCTAATTGGTTTAGTGGTGAAATTATCAAGTGATAGTTCATCAAGAAATGTTGATAAACCAATAGAAAGCATCTGCAGATTTCTTTTTTATTTTCAGTTTATTATTCTGTAAATGTGTAACCAGCTGCCTATAATCACAATACATATCAGTCTTATAGAATTTACTTAAATAGGCCATATTTTTCAGGAAAATAATGATTTACTATTAAATTATTATCACCCCCCCCCCAAAAAAAAACACACTTCAAAGTCAGATTTTCAGTGAGTAGATCTAATCATTAGTAAGTTGGTTCATTAGTAGGTTGGTTGGTTTGTCTGCAGTTTTTTTACTATCCGCTTATTTCCTGGTAACTTCCACATGGTTTTAATTCAAACTTTACAGACACTATCTGCATCAAGTAGAGATGTGCATATTGTAAATTGGTTAACTGTCCATTAACTCATTAACTATTTACAGATTTGTCGCTCAAAATTTTACATATGCACTTAGTTTAAATCAAAGATGTGCATGTTTGATTTTGGTTTCAATCCATTAACTTTTAATCAGAGTTATGGCCCTTTGTTGATGAAGGCTCTATCTGAGTGAAAAAATGTTTTGTGTGTGACATGGAGACATTATGGGTATTTATCACATTCAGTGACTTTTATTACCATTGCCAACTAATGGTGATGGGCATATATTGTTCCTTCTGTCCTTGTGTGTCAGTGGGTGGTTTGGTGGAGCAAACCTTCTCCATTATTTGTTGAATTTTAAAATAACTTGGCATGGTTTTTCCTTTGAAGAGTACTAGTGACATGTGTAAGATTCAAGGTCACAACTAAAGGTTATTTGACAAAATTGACTCTGGTAGCCATGGCAACATGAGTGAAATTTTTAGATAATTTTCAAAAATCTTCTCTTCCTGATCCAGGAGGGAAAGAGCCTTGTTATTCATAGAAATAAAGAACAATGTTAAACAACATCTCCCAAACCACTTGGCCAATTTGAATCAAATTTGGCAGAAATTTTCCTAAGGCTGTCCCCTTTGCAAAAAGCTAAAAAAAAAATGGAAATCCGTAGAAAACTCTGGTTGCCATGGCAACAAAAGTGAAATTTTTAGATAATCTTAAAAATCGTCTTCTCTTGACCCAGAATATGTGGAGCCTTGATTTTTTGCAGGAAGTGTCAGTATATTGCCCATTTTTAAAATAGCTAAAATAATTACCCTCAGCCCCCAGCGGGAGAGCCCCCCCCCCCCCCGGGGGGGGGGGGTATATGCATGAAACATCAATCCACTGACTTCTTTCTTATTTCTGAAATGGATCCAGAGGGAGGAAAAAGTTTTCTCCTTCTTTCAAATTTGCCCTAAAGTCTTAGAATTTGTCATTTAGACTTTTGGAACTCCAGATGCAGAGCCTATATATGTATAAAGTATGGCCCACTTGTATCATTATCCTAACCTTAACATGAAATTAGACTTGAAAGAAAAAGAAACTTTATCTTGGGTCAACAGCCCTCTTGTTGTTTAACCAATACCACCTCAATGACACTTTTAGACCCCCCCCCCCCCCTAAGATAAATTCATGGTTAACATCGTTGAAAATGAAGCAATTCCTTCATTATCAACAATGTTTCCTAACACAAAGGTAAAAATATCCAAAATTTCATAAGCTTTAAATTGTCGTCTATAACTCCTTTCACTTTAGACCAGGCTAAAAAAATTTTCTGTATGGTTATGGGTCAAATATCCAAAATGGTTTCCATTCAAGAACTTTTTTGTTTATCTTTGACGAATTCCCTTGAATTATTAAGATCCTAGTTACAGCTTTTATGTGCTCTACATTAAAGCAAAATACTTTGAAAAAAATATTGTTACTTGGAAATTTTCTAACTCCTTCATCCTATTTTTAATATATGTATAAACTGGAACTTGCTTGTCTGTCAGTCTGTACAAATTACTACTAATTTTGTATCCCAAACTCCTTTAAATTTGCCTTTAGTAATATATTGGAACTGTGTAGATAATTTGATCAAGATTAGAACATGCAATCACCCACCCTGCTTTGATGCTTATCTCCTACTGAGCTAAGACTTTTTTCCTCTTTGAAGAACAAATAGTGATGATGTGCTGCAAACTCCTTCAATTGCTTGAATTGTACTGAAAAGTAACATTACAAATAATTGATTATTGTACTTGTTCAGCTTAGATCAACTCTTGTCGTCCTGGATAAAAATCCCCTATAGAACTACATTAAAATCAAAGGGCTGACAGTACTGAATACATTAATTTTAGGTTGAAAAATCATTTTATAAACAACACTGGCTTCAAAGAGACAAGCAGGTTATCAGGACCAAGGTCAGACTGCATATACAGTAGAACCTTGTTAATTCAAATGTCACTGGTTCGTAGGTATGTATTCGCTCATATACCTTACGCAGTCCCGATCTTTTTCCTTTTTTATCTTTGTTAGAAAACTCCGTCTAATTCAAACGTCAGTATTTCGTAGTTGGTAGTCCATTTCAAGTCCCGAAAGTATGATTATAGCACAAACTCCTATGTTTAATACGTAGGTATGATAAACTAATTGTCTCCAATCACCTCTTACCTTGATTTTCACACCTGATCTATATGACAACAGTTGTGTTATCATGTACCTTTAATTGAAAGGGGCTGTTTGGTTTGGAAGGTGGGTAATTAATCGAATAAAGATTATCGCTGAAAATTTACTTTTGTGTTATTGATCACTTAAAAAATCAAAAACTTTATTTCATTCTGTGGTTGCTTTCTTCACAATCGTCAGTCCTTCGTTTTATGATTTGATGATAAAGTACTCAGAGTGATTTAATCAAATGTATTGTAAAGGAAAATCACCCAGATGGAGTGTACCATTTGATACAAATACTATGTTTAAAAAATGCCAAAAATTAACATAGAGATAAAAGCATAGAAAATACAAGACAAGCAATTTTTAACTTATGTATTCCTCATTTGATATCTGCAGGTCTTGTTTAGAAAAAATAACCAATCTAGAATCAATTCCTAAATTGGAGACAGAACAAGGCCATGTAAGATTCAGTGTATCTCAAACAGCTGACCTCTTGCCCTCCGTTTTGTTCGTACTACACTTAATTCGTATAAATTTCTCTGGTGCCTTGCGCTACGAACTACCGAGGTTTTACTGTATGTGCAGGCTGATCTTTGTCTATACCTTCCTCCCAAAACTGAAATATTCCGCGTTTCAGCAAGACATGGATAAATGATATTATAATACTAAAAAAAAAATGATTCTCTTCATTTCTGATAATTAACTCTTGTCACGCTGATACCAGAATATTCCTTTTTGTGGAGCCCACTTGCAGTGAAGGAGACATAGTTGTCACTATGACAAGTTGGTGTATGTGTGTTAGTCCATTAGATAGTCTGTTAATCTGTCCGTCCATCCAAATTTGTCCGGACAATTACTCCTACGTTTATGGATGGATTTCAAAATAATCTGGCACAATTATTCTCCATCATGAGATGATGTGCCATTTGAAAGAATTTTTGGGATAGCTCTAATGTTAAGGTCATAGCTCTTGGTCAAACACTTCAATTGTGTTTGTCCGGACAATTACTCCTACATTTATGGATGGATTTCAAAATAGATTGGCAGAAAAATCCTCATCATGATTAGATGTGCCATTTGCTCATGACATGGGCTCTCTGTTGGTACTAAGTTCAAGGTCTTTTCTCAAGATCAAAATTTCGAAAAACTTAACTTTAACATTGTCTATATGTTTACAATGGTAAGAGAGATAGCCTTGATATTTCACATGTGCATTGCCTGTAACATGACCTTTCTGTTGGTACTAAGTTCAATGTCATCTGTCAAGGTCAAGGTCTTTTCTCAAGGTCAAAATTTCAAAAAAAAAAATTCCTTTAACATAGCCCATAAGCATACAATGGTAAGTGATATAGCCATCATATTTTACATATGCATTGCTTATGACATGGACTCTCTGTTGGTACTAAGTAAAAGGTCATCTGTCAAGATCAAGGTCATTTCTCAAGGTCAAAATTTCGGAAATCTTAACTTTAACACTGTCTTTAAGTTTACAATGGTAAGTGACATAGCCTTCATATTTCACATGTGCATTGCCTATGACATGACCTTTCTGTTGGTATTAGGTCAAGGTCATCTGTCAAGGTCAAGGTCTTTTCTCAAGGTCAAAACTTTGAAAATTTTAACTTTAACATCTCCCATAAGTATACAAAGGTAAGTGATACAGCCTTCATATTTTACATGTGCATTGCTAATGACATGGACTTTCTGTTGGTACTAAGTTCAAGGTTGATGGTCAAGGTCAGGGTCATTTCTCAAGGTCGTTCATTTTCAAATATACCTCCTTTACAAATTGCCAAAATTGCTTGTTTGGAGCATGATGCCTGCAAAACTTTGCGGGCTAAACAAAAGTTGTCCTGGGACAACCATCTAGTTTTTCAGGAGGTAAAGACAAAGATCAGCCTGCACATGAGTGCAGTCTGATCTAAGTCTACACCACCTGCTTGTGCACTTCAAGCAGTACTTGTTTGTGAAATTAATTTTCAAAAGAAATACAAGCCCTCTATAAGGGCTTCCGGTACTTTCAGTGCTTTGATTTAAAACCTTTTTATAAAAAACAATTTTTTATTCACCTTGACAAGGGTTATATGCCATGAAAGATTACCAGTTTATGGCAGTTATTTTATGGTATTGACGGTTTGCTGGCTCAGCCCACTGACTCCTCTGGCCACGCCCACTGACTCTGACAGGAAGTACCAATTTTATATTTAAAGACATATTTTTTAGCAAAATTGATAGCCTGAGAACCATGTAACAAAAAAGTAAAATAGTTGTTTGGCGACCTAAACATAGTAAACTACAGCTAAAATAAGCTGTAGTTGCAACATATAGGACACCAAACCAACAAGAATGTTTCACATCAATGTCAGCATATGTCGTATTGAAAGTTCTTAGCCTGTCTAAATGAAGGATTTGATTGATTGATTGATTCTTTAATTGACATCAGGGATTGGTGCAACTTCTTTCAATTTGGACCAGTCTAAAATTTTTCTTTCTGGTCATGGGTTAAAAGACACAATTACAAATGAATTGTTGTTGGTTGAAACTTCATTATTCACTGATTTATCTGATGAAAAGGAGAACATTTTAAGCGTTTTCTTTCAAGTAGGGAAAATCATCATGGGATAAGACATGAATTTTAGACTGGAATTGAAAGAAGTTGCAGTGGACAATTTTTAGTGGATGAAATGTTTAAATTTTTGCAGTTTTCAAAGATCTGCAAATTTCTTTTTTTTTGTTTTAGAAAAACTCTTTTCTTGAGGGATTTCAGTAATTGGATTGTGCAGGAATCCAAAGCAGATGACACAAGAAAGAAATCACTTATTCAAGAATTTTTTAGAAAAATGAAGGAAGTAAATTTTATGGAAAAGTATGTTTGTTGCTGTTGTAGCGACCACTTATATAAGTTGAAACCTCTTTTTAGCACAAAATAAAAAACATATTTTCAGGGCCAGAATTAGGAGGTGAGTTTCCAGTGCAAGATGTCCGTTCGGGCCAGGGTGGGCTACTTCAAGTATGTATGGAGGGCATTGGGCTTCTCCTGGCAAACAGTAAGGTAGGAGGCATGCTAAAAGCTGTATAGCTCTTGAATTTGGCAATGTAATTTTATAATCAAAATTAACTGACCACCTAGAACATTTATAATATGACCTAAGAAGCTAAAGCATACTAAACCTGTTCCCTGTGATATTTACACTAGTGTTATAAATTTGCAATTAAGCTTAAGCCTAAGGAAACTCATATTTGTGTGAAAAAGACCTCATAATACATGTATTGACAGCATTTCATAAATGGTGTTATGCTTCTGGAATTATCATAAATCAATAAAAATTCAAATAATTTTTAGCTCCACTGGCCATTCTTATGATGTTGTGTCTATCATCGTCTGTGCCCTTCATTAAATCCTTGAAAAATCTTCGATGACTTATTGGTCACTCGAAAATTTAGACCGAATGTTTTTTTGTTTTTGTTAGAGTCGTTCTAGAATTTAAAGAAGAGTTATTAATTGCAAGACTTTGCAATTTTAGTATAAGGGAAGTAAATGAGTCACTTCCCTTGTTTAATCCATTCCCACCCAAGACTGGTCAAATTTCAAAGAAGTCGCAGACGGGAATTTATAGTCTATGGGATTGTAAATTCTTTGTCTTTTGGGATAGAAAACATCAGGACAATGAAGAGAATGCTTGTTACAAGCAATTTCTTCGTATTCCAAACTTTTTTCTTCAGGGGAATATAAAAGAGGGATTGTATGGGAATGGGTTAAAAACAAACAAACAATCATTCTACTTAACCCATTACCAGATGACACCATTTTGGATAGGTCCAAATTGAAAGACATGGTAGACAACATCTCAAATTGCATTTAAATTGGAAACAAGAGACAAGTTTAGTAGAAGACAACGTGAGAAAAGGAACAAGTAATAAATTCTTTACCAGCAGTTTTTTCCTTATTGTAATCTATGTTAAAATTTGAGACTGTGTGGCAATGGGTTATATCAGTAAATTTGGGTTGTTAGAGTGATACTGATGATGAAATGCCTCTATAGAATATAGAATATAAAATTTTTATACCCCCCACAACGAAGTTATGGGGGGGTATACTGGAATCAGGTTGTCCGTCTGTCCGTCCGTCCGTCCGTCCGTCCATCCGTCCGTGGACATAATTTTGTGTCCTCTTCTCCTCCCACATTTTTTGACCAATTTTGCTGAAATTTTATCAGGTTGTTTCCTATCATATGAAGTTGTGCACCTGCAATTTTCATCTTGATCCAGTCGTTAGTTTCAGAGTTATGCCATTTTGAACTTTTTAATGGGGGGTGCGGTGGACATAATTTTGTGTCCTCTTCTCCTCCCACATTTTTTGACCAATTTTGCTGAAATTTTATCAGGTTGTTTCCTATCATATGAAGTTGTGCACCTGCAATTTTCATCTTGATCCAGTCGTTAGTTTCAGAGTTATGCCATTTTGAACTTTTTAATGGGGGGGGGGGTGGACATAATTTTGTGTCCTCTTCTCCTCCCACATTTTTTGACCAATTTTGCTGAAATTTTATCAGGTTGTTTCCTATCATATGAAGTTGTGCACCTGCAATTTTCATCTTGATCCAGTCGTTAGTTTCAGAGTTATGCCATTTTGAACTTTTTAAGCGGGGGGGGGGGAGTAGTCAAAATTTAAAATTGCAAAACTCAGTAACCATAAGGGGAGTTACCAAATTTGGTAAGTAACATAATCTTGTTGACCTTTACAAAATATCGAACGGTTTATTTCCTGAGGTCAAATTTGACCCCGCCCCCCCGGGGGTCAAAAGTTTAACATAGGCTCATATTGACTTTTCGTGGATATAATTTTGTGTCATCATCTCCTCACACAGTTTTCTTTAACATAGGCTCATATTGACCAACCTTTCCTAATCAGTCAACTCTAGCAACAAACACAAAATCAGAAAGAGGTGGAGGGTTGGCAATGTTCATCCACCATGACATGCATGTGATTAAACAGCTTCAAATTCCACTCCTTCATAGAAAAGCCTTTTTAGCGGTGTGGGGGGTATTCTCGTCAGCCCTTGAGGGCGACAGCTCTAGTTGTTCATGAAGTACTGAAAAAGATTTACCCTTGTCATGCTGAACCTGGAATATTCCTGTTTGAGCAGGAGGTTTAGACAAAGATCAGCCTGCACATATGTGCAGTCTGATCTTAGTCTACACCACCTGTTTTTGCCATTCAAACCATAATTGTTGATAAAATCAGTGCTTCCAGTGATTTCAGTCCTTTGATTTTGGTGAAATTCTAATCAGGATTTTTAATCAGGATGACAAGGGTTAAAACTCAACAAAGCCTTGGTTGTTATCTGTTTATAGATTATTCATATATTAAATTCAGTGTTTCATGATCACTCATTCAATATTCTATATTTCTTTGAGTCAGAGATGTTATTGAAGATTTGAGATTAAAATATAGGAGTACAGAGATTTCTCTTATTTTTAAGGAATTACAGATGTTTCACGGCATTTTATATAATCTTTTCACTTTCAAAGAAAACAAAAAAGCATTTGAAACATTACTTTATGGTTTTTAACACACATTTTTTTAAAAAAATTTTTGCAATATCTTTGCCTTCTTTTTTCTTTTTACATAAACATTGTCAAATTCTTGAGGCTGTAAAGCCATGAATATATCCTCTGTTGCATGGCAAATGTTGCTCTTTGTAGTTCACTTTTCCTTTGCTGTTGTAGACCTGTGAAGAAAAATATGTACCCTAGAATGTTTGGTGCAAATGCAAAAGGTGTTTGTTATAGTTGATATTTAAACTTTTATCTTTCTTTTTTTTTTTGGGGGGGGGGTCACAATGTATTTAGAATAATTTTAACCTTTGTCATGCTAAATATAATCTTTTTCAGAATTTTAACCCTTTTAACCCTTACCTTACTGAATTGCTGTAAAATCGAAGGGATGAAAGCACTGATCGAACTTCTTAAAAATCAATATTTCATTTAGAAATCAGTTTCATAAACAACTCTGGCAAGAAAAGTACAAGCAGAAGGTGTAGACCAAGATCAGACTGCACTTATGTGCAGACTGATCTTGGTCTACATCTTCTGCCGAAACCGGAATATTCTGGGTTCAGCATGACAAGGGTTAATAAAATCAAAGGGCTGAGAGCACTGTAAGTACGTGTTCAATGGTCAATACATCTTTTGAAAATTTATTTCATGAACAACTCTGGTTTGAAAAGGAAATGCAAGAGGTGTAGACTAAGATCAGACAGCACTTATGTGCAGGCTGATCTTGTCTGCACCTCCTGCCAAAACTGGATCATTCCAGGTTCAGCTTGACAAGGGTTGATATATGAAAAAAACAGTCTTCTGGATTGCCATTTGACAAATTTTATTCTGGTTGAAATACAAAGAAAGTGCAAACAATATTTTCAGGCAGATTATATTTCAAACTCCTTATCTTCAATAATGGGATGTCATCGGTTCAATCACTGGTGGCAGCAGATATCCTTTTGGAAATTTATCTCTCACCAATGGGTGGATAATGGTAAACCTAAGTGGGATAGGAGCTTGAGGCTAGGAAAGGATGTAGTGGTAGTATTGGTGTGAGAAATACCAAGAATCCATTAGGTGCTCCAGCTACCACAATAGGACTGAAATACTGTTAAAAGTGGCGTTCAACCCTATTCAACCAAACAACCAATCTAATATTTCTGTCATTCTTGATAGACAACAATGTGGGAAATTAATTTTCTACACTGTGTTCTTAAACTATTTCATTGAAGTTTTAAAAAAAAAGTAGGATTTTTTAGGAATTAGTCAGCAGGCTGTAAGCACAAATACTCCTTTGAAAAATAATTGACAACTTGCGGCTGTCAATCAAAGATCCTATCAACCAATCAAATCTTTCATTTAGACCAAACGTGAACTTGAACTCGAATATTTGCTGACTTTAATGTGCAGCATTTTTTAGCTCACATGAGCACACAGTGCTCAAGTGAGCTATTTTGATCACCCTTCTTCCGTCCGGTGTCTGGCAGCAATGTATTTAACTCTATCTCTGCCCAAACCACTAGACAAATTTTGAAATTGGCAGAAACGATCCTCAGTTGGTCCCCTAAAGATAATTGAAATCTGTTGAAAACTTCAGACACCATAGCAATAGAAGTGATTTTTTTTTTTTTTTAAATCTTTAGAAATGATCTCCTCCTGACCCAGAAGGTTTAGAGCCTTGATATTTTGCATGAAGCACCAGAACATTGACCTCTTTCAGTATGGCTAAGATCATTACCCTAGGATCCACAGGTGCAGAGCCCCCAGGGCCTTACTTAGAAAGAAAGAAGGATTTTTAAAAAAACATCTTCTCCAAATCCACTGGGTTAATTTCAACCGAATTGGGCTGAAAATTGCTAACAGAATTGAAATCCAATGAAAACTCTTGATGCCATAGAATCTTTATCAGATGAAAGACATAGCTTTTTATTGGTAGAACAATGTTCCCTATATGGACTGCCTTGATGGCTGAGTGGTAAAGGTGCTAGACTTGTGATCGGAAGCTCATGGGTTCGAGCCCCTACGTCACCAGGGTGTGTTCATGGGCACGACACTTAATAGTCAGCCTCAGTCTACCCAGCTGTTGAATTGGGTAGCCGTGGGTTAGCCACTGCCTCTCTTTCAGGGATGTGAAAATATACTGAATGTGAGCATTCGAGAGCGACTCTATAAGCTTGAAGCTTCTAGAGCCTTTTTCAAGGGGCATCAGAAGGAAAGTTAAGCTATTTTTAATTTTTCATAATTTCTTTCTTACTTATTTTCTTGAGGATCATGAAAAGAGCTGAATTGATTGGTTAAAAAATAAGTTCAGGCCTCAGAACTGATAGAGGCACTTGAGGCCTCTAATTTATAGATGAAACCATTTTTTTTTTTCTTTCTTTCTCTTTGAGATTGAAAACATTGTTGATAATAGAGAAAATGCTTGTAATAAGCAATTTATTCATTGTCCATAATATTTTCCAAAGCTTTTTTCTTTGGAGTGTAAAATAGTTTAATTATTTGGGAATTGGTTAGCATTTCAATCAAACCTCACATTATAACAAAGGCTTGATATATGCCCTTAGGATCAATTTAAGTACTGAAAGTATTGATGCCCATTTAAGCAATTTTCATATAGATAATCTTTTTTAAGCATAACGTCTCGCCTAGCCTGATTTGTTTAATAGGTACATGTAATACGGGGTTTATCTATTCTAGAGTCTGAACAGGATCAAGTTAAAAAAAAAAATGCCATTGTTACACACATTATTTGTCTTTCACTGATGGAAATATGATAAGTAGTTTGCCTGTTAAGTTGGCTGATTAGCTGCACATGTAATGGCCCAAATTTATAGTTGCAGTTGTACATGTTACTGGTGTGAAAATTGATAGGAAGTCATGGTTGGGTGCACCTACCAACTGTGGTTTTACTTAAATACTACTGAAAATTATGTTAAACCATATTAATTAATTTGATCGCAGTCTAACTAGCTTTCAAGATCAATCTTTCTTTTACTTTTCCGAGATTATCCTTTTTCAGAAGACATTCCTTAAATAATTAAGATATTTAAGGAACTTGGGAAATATTAGATTATAAATATTCATTGAGAACTTTTACCAGGAAGAAACAAATGAGAGATTTTGAAAATCTTTTCAACTTTCAGTAATCCAGTAGAAGTTTGACCCATTCCCATGCAATCAAGCTTTTTACATCCCATAAGAAATGCATTATAGAAAACATTGTTAGAAAAGGAAAAATTACTTGTTTCACAATGTTTTCTACCAGGGCTCTCGAAATTTGGAAATTTAAATCGGTCCAGAACAAACAAAACTTGATACCTGAAGTTCGGTCAAGCGTGAAACTGGCTAACTGCAAACTAGGTCCACATCGATTTTTGGCACTTTTTTTAATCCCTTATTCTGCAGGTAACGTGAGAAACCCTTGAATTATTTGAGTTTCAAGTAGATTTTGATAGATGGTGGGCGAATTTATCAATATTTAAACATATAAGTTGAAAATAAAGAAAACAACTTCAAAACTGCTTTAAAACTTATGATTATTCAATACACGACGTTACGGCCATTAGCCTTTTTCAATGAAAATTTCGGACCGATTTTGGTGTAACCATTTTGGATTCCAATCAGTCTGGTAATTCAAAATTCAATCCAGACTGGCAATTTTATCAGATTTCGGGAGCCCTGTTTTCTACCCTATCTAGACCTTGGTTTTCAATCTCAAAGGGATTTGAAAATATTACTTTAAGTAGTCCAAAATTTTGTCGTTTGGAAATGGATGAAAAGGCTTTTCAAAATAGTGATAAACATCTTTAAACATATATAACTGTACAGCTTATTACTCCTGTCGTATACAGCTGGTATGCTGAGTTCTACCGATAAAAGGCATTATTACCCATTTTATAATTGAAAGACTCTGCGTTATTGAAACAGTGACTGCATCTACACTAAGTGGGTTATTGGTACAAATTATATAGAACACTCTTATTACACCATTTTTAAAATGTACAGTTGTTTGGGGAAGGCAGGTCTTGAAAAATAAGAAATCGAACCAATCTGGACACTACTTCTCTTCTAACATAGCATCCAACTGGATTTTCCAAACTTGATAATACTGATGGAGTCTAGGAGTCCATCAAAAACATCTCCGCTACAGGGTTCGAAAATTGCATAAATAGCTCAATTTGAAAAAAAACTTAAATTTACAGCCTAGAGCATTAATATTAAAAACAAAGGATAACATAATTGTTATCAACCATGTTACTTGAAGTTATACCCCTTTGTACAAAAATGGCCCTTCCCAATGCATTCCACAGTTACAAACGCTCAATAAGAGCATGTTCAAATATCTTTCTCTCCCAAGTAATGCATTCATATTTGGTTTTTAGTACATCCAGATTGTTCTCTACCAAGAGTGCTCAAATGATACCCATTGGGTCAAAATGGCCCCACCCCAGAGGCCCAAGTTTGGGAAAATGCTCAATTAGAGCAATTTCAGTCTCCTCTTCTTGGTTACATTAAAAAAAAGTTGCAGATGGTAACTAATCTTTGTCATGCTGAACCCGGAATATTACAGTTTTGATAGGAGGCATAGACAAAGATCACCCTGCACATACATTCAGTCTGATCTTAATCTTCCATACATAAATTTGTTCCGTTTAAGCCAGAATTATTTTTGAATTTTTTTTTCAAAAGAAGACCTACCAAAAATTGGTCATTTAACTAATTCTTTCATCCCTTTGTTTTTAGTGTATTCCAAGGAAATAAATATTAAGCATGAGTAGAGTTTAAGTTTGATTACAATTCAAATACATAAGAGTTTTTAAGGTAGAAAACAATGTGAGAAATGGAAAAATTGCTTGTAACTACCAAGTTCTCCCTTTTCACAATGTTTTTTTCAAACCTTTTTTCCTTGAGGGCTTCAAAATGTTGGATAGTTTGGAACTTTGGATTAAACTATAAAGTCATAGTTATTCATATTTACTGTCTAGTTTTGTACTATGCCCAAAATGATAAAATTGTTTTATTTATTTGGTTCAAGCTGTTCCTTTTTTATCCCAAGAAAAAAGTAGTATAATTATCAGATGCCTCAGGTGAGCGATTTAGGACCATCATGGTCCTCTTGTTAGCCAAACTGATTTGAAAAATAGGTCAGAATGTTTTTGTCCATGCTATCTTAGCCAACTTAGATTTTTGGTCACATGAGATCAAAAACTAGGTCATTAGGTCAAATCTTAGATATACCTTGTCAACACTCCAGAGGCCACATTTTTGGCCAAATTGATTTGATATTTGCACAGAATATCTGTTTTCAAAATATCTCAACCCAGATTTAGGGAAAAAAAAATAGGTTGTTCTGTAAAATCTTAGGAGAATCTTGTTTTTACTCTTGAGGCAACATTTTTCACTCAAAAGTCTGGATACTTATTCAGATCGTTTGTTTCGACAAAAGTATTAGTAAAGTATGATATTAGGTCACATGGGGTCAAAAACTAGGATGGTAGGTCTAGTAAAAAGAAATCTTACAATTTAGCTGCTACTTTTCTTGCACAAATACCTTGAAACTTTGTAAGAATGTTTTTTCTTGATTTTTCAGACAAGATTTGATAATGGGTCGCTTTTGGCTAAAATAAGTTCACTTGTGCTATTTTACTTCTAAGGTCATTGACTCAGCTAAGAGTTTTATGGCCAATGGTTCTCTTGTTTAAATGAACTCTGCAGGACATTATAATGATATTTACCCTTTAGAATTTTAAAAAAGATCCTGTAATTTTGGTTACAAGGAGGGCATTCAAAAAGATATATGTATTCCCCTGAAAATTCTGTAATTCAAACATCTGTAAACTAATAATTACCTTTTTTCCACACAATGCTGCCTTTTTACACCCCTTAACCCATTACCAGACGTCAAAATTCTAGACTGGTCCAAGCTGTAAGGAGTTGCAGACAATAATTTAAAGTTTATGAATTTTTTTATTTTTTCAACTTTCTTGGTGAAAAACATTGTGTTAAATGATCAAATTGCTTGTTACAAGCATTTTCTTATTTTCACCTAATGTTTTCCAAATTTCACCTTATGTTTTCCAAAATGTTTAACTAGAGGGGCTTTCAAAAGCGTCACTGAGTGGGAATGGGTTAAGAAAAAAAACAATTCGGAAATCATTCTGTAAAATGAAGAAATTGCTTGCAGCAAGCAATTTCTTTAGTTTCCACAATGTTTTCTACCCAGAAAGGCGGAAAAATTAAAGTTCATAAGCTATAAAATGATCTTTTACAGTTTCTTGTAAATTGGACCAGTTTTAAATTTTGCTGTCCTATATTGGGTTAACTAATACATATTACTGATATGGGACTCTTTGACTGTGTAAATAGATCTTCTCACTCTATAAATATTAATACATATTTGTATTAGTTCATGTACACCTATGATAAGCATGTTTAACTAAGTTTCACAAAAAGTCCCTTTTCTATAGTAAATATTGATGTGTTAATTTATCTATATCCATGTAATTGAAATTTTTATGATATTATCAATTGTTTGACTAGAATACCATCAAACTATCTTAATGATTATGTATTAAGAAGATCCTCTGAAAATATCAGGACATTTTATCTCACCTGAGCATAAAATGCTTATGGTTAGTTTTTGTGATGCATGAATGTCTGTCAAGAATTCAATGTTTTTCTCACAGTTTTGGCTCGACATTTCTCAAACGTACTGAAAATGTTTGTAAAGTCATGAAAAAGAATCCTATTGAATATGATTACTTTCTGATCACTATTGAGGGAAAATGGGCCTTAATGACAAATTCTTTGTTACTACTCTACAGGTCGTAATTTGGGCTCAGTCTTTTTCAAACATGCTGCAAATGTTGGTATTGTCATGAAAAAGATCTGTATTGAATATTGTAGGGTTCTTACATCAAGGGTAAAAAATCCTTATTGACAATTTCTTGAAACCACTATAGAGGTCATAACTTCGGCTCAGTCTTTCTCAAACAAGCTAAAAATGTTAGTATGATCATGAGAAAGAACCCTAATTATACCCCACAAAACACTAATACTACCAATTTTGTGTCGCTTAACTCCTCCTTCAGTTTTCCTTAATACCATTAAAACTTTGTACAAACATAAACCACATGTTGAAGTTTTGTAAGATACAATTTTGAAGTCTTAATTCCCCCTGGTTCAAGAATTATCTACACTTAAAATTAGACATAAATGCTTTGAATACATATATAGCTCATTACACTACCATTTTTGTGTCGCAAACTCCTCCTTCAGTTTTGCTTCAATACCATTGAAACTTTATACAAACATTAACCAAATGTTGAAGTTTTGCAAGATGCAAGTTTTAAGTCTTAATTCCCCCTGGTTCAAGAATTATCTCCCCTTGAACTTAGACATTATTTATGCTTTGTAAACATATATAGCTAATAATACTACCTATTCTGTGTCACTAAACTCCTCCGTCAGTTTTGCTTAAATACCATTGAAACTTCATGCAAAGACTAACCACATCTTGAAGTTTTGCAAGACGCTATATTGAAGTCTTAATCCCCCCTGTTTCAAGAATTATCTCTCCTTAAACTTAGACATTATTCATGCTTTGTAGACATATACAGCTAATAATACTACCGATTTAGTGTCGCAAACTTCTATTTCAGTTTTGCTTTAATACCATTGAAACTTCAAACAAATTTTCAACCACTTGTTGAAGTTTTGCAAGACAAAATTTTGAAGTCTTAATTCCCCCTGGTTCAAGAATTATCTACACATAACTTAGACATAAATGCTTTATATACATATATAGCTCATTACACTACCATTTTTGTGTTGCAAACTCCCCCTTCAGTTTTGCTTCAATACCATTGAAACTTTATACAAACATTAACCAAATGTTGAAGTTTTGCAAGATGCAAGTTTTAAGTCTTAATTCTCCCTGGTTCAAGAATTATCTCCCCTTAAACTTAGACATTATTCAAGCTTTGTAGACATATACAGCTAATAATACTACCTATTTAGTGTTGAAAACTACTCCTTCAGTTTTGCTTAAATACCATTGAAACTTCATACAAATTTTTTAAACACATGTTGAAGTTTTGCAAGACACAATTTTGAAGTCTTAATTCCCCCTGGTTCAAGAATAATCTCCCCTTAAACTTAGACATTATTTATGCTTTGTATACATATTTAGCTAATAACACTACCATTTTTGTGTTGCAAACTCCTCCTTCAGTTTTGCTTCAATACTTTTGAAACTTTATACAAACATTAACCACATGTTGAGGTTTTGCAAGACCCTATTTTGAAGTCTTAATTCCCCCTGGTTCAAGAATTATCTACACTTAAACTTAGACATAAATGCTTTGTATACATATATAGCTCATTACACTACCATTTTTGTGTCGCAAACTCCTCCTTCAGTTTTCCTTAAATACCATTGAAACTTTATACAAATATTAACCAAATGTTGAAGTTTTGCAAGATGCAAGTTTTAAGTCTTAATTCTCCCTGGTTCAAGAATTATCTCCTCTTAAACTTAGACATTATTCATGCTTTGTAGACATATACAGCTAATAATACTACCTATTTAGTGTTGAAAACTACTCCTTCAGTTTTGCTTAAATACCATTGAAACTTCATACAAATTTTTTAAACACATGTTGAAGTTTTGCAAGACACAATTTTGAAGTCTTAATTCCCCCTGGTTCAAGAATAATCTCCCCTTAAACTTAGACATTATTTATGCTTTGTATACATATTTAGCTAATAACACTACCATTTTTGTGTCGCAAACTCCTCCTTCAGTTTTGCTTCAATACTGTTGAAACTTTATACAAACATTAACCACATGTTGAGGTTTTGCAAGACCCTATTTTGAAGTCTTAATTCCCCCTGGTTCAAGAATTAACTCCCCTTGATCTTAGACATTATTTATGCTTTGTAAACATATACAGCTAATAATACGGCCTATTCTGTGTCGCAAAACTCCTCCTTCAGTTTTTCTTAAATACCATTGAAACTTCATACAAAGTTTAACCACATGTTGAAGTTTTGCAAGACACAATTTTGAAGTCATAATTCCGCCTGGTTCAAGAATTATCTCCACTCAAACTTAGACATTATTTATGCTTTGTAGACATATACAGCTAATTATACTACTGATTTTGTGTCCCGAACTCCTGCTTTCTAGAAAAGCAAAGTCAGTAGCTTTGTCCTTGAATTGTTCAAGCTCTCATTACACTGAAAGCACTCGTGGGTTAGTAAGTCACATTCTGTGACAAGTTCTAGTTAATATATTATCCTTACTCATTTCAAGTATTAAAAGGGCCTTATTGAAAAAATTTTTATTACCATTCCAGAGGTCATCTTTTGTCTCAATCTCTCTCAAATTTGCTGTAAATGCTTGTAAAGAAGAACCCTATTGAATGTGATGACATTTCATGTTATATGAAGTAAATGGTAGCTTTAGCAGCAATATCAGTTCTCTGCTCATCCACTCATTTACAACCATATCCATTTGACTTTGTAAGAATATCATATTGTTATCAAATTTTAGTTGATTAGTTAGCTTTAGGTGAGCGATCTAGGGCCATCTTGGCTCTCTTGTTTTATTTTCAGAATAGTTTAAAAAAACTAAAATATGCAAACCTTTTGAAATTTACTTTCTATCAATTTACAATATTTGGCAAGAGAGATTTCAAATTCTTCATGTAGATAAACTGTTCATGCATATATGTTTTGTGAAACTTTTGTGGAGTAGTACCATCGTAGAGGTAAAATATTAGGGTAGTTGCTTCTAATCTCACAGCTTGCTCTCTCACACAATTTTGTACCACTTTGACATAGTTCGTAGCATAATTATAGTGACATATATTCAGTCTGTGTAGATAAAAGTAAATACAATTTTTGACATCTTGTAACGTTGATATTAATTATTTCTATCAATTTAGGTTTTAATTTTTTGATCGCTATGATGTTCCAATTTTTCCACAAATGAAATAAGTCATTAAGGTTAGAAAGTGTTACCACAGTTTATTTGTATAATAACAGTTTGTAAAAGGTAGACAAAGGAATATTTCCTGATGTAGTTGGAACTCTGTAAAGACAGTTATTGTTGTAAAACTTAGAACAGAGGCAAGTCTGAAATAAATAAAGAGATTCATTTTGATTTGTCAACTACCCTAATACATTTACTTGAAGATAATGTTGTGAATACATTGCATATTAACAAGCTGAAATATCTTGGTTACATACTGTGCTTAAGAAATTGGCTTTAGATAAATTGTTCAATCATTTTCTTCACTTGAGTAAATGCTTGAACAAACATCAAACAAATATACATGTATCAAATTGACATAGTGAGAACTATCTTAATGGAGGAATTGATTTTGTTCTTGGAACAGTTTGCACTATATGTAAAACCCTCACATTTAGTATAAGGTATGCAAATTGCTTGAATTTTACTCAAGGATTTACTTTATTATCAAAAGTAAAACGGGCTGTTTTGCTGCAACCATTCTAATGTTTAGGCTAATGCAGTTCCAAAAAACAATTTGATTTATGAATGGTAATCTTAAAAAATTATGACGAATGGTTGATGAACATTGGCACTGTTTACTGTGTAAATCCAAAGAAGTATGCAATGTATCCTATAGATAGTATGTCTGTTCATTGCATTTAAACTTCTCTTCTTTCTTTTCCCTATTGCCAACCCTGTGGTTCAGGATTTTGAGGTAATGCTACTTTTTTGTGTATAAAAGGATTGTCATTATGACCATTGGCATAGATCATGTGATGATCATGTGACATGCCAACGTCAGGTGGTACATCTTGTAAACCTTAGTAAGCATTGTTACTGTTTCTTTATTTTCTTTTCAGTATGCTTCTCCTAAACTTTATGTTCTTTCAGTTTGCTTCATCTTTGGTTACAGCTAAGTCTCTTTTATATTGATCTTTCTTTGTATTTGAGTAGATAATATTTCATAATACCACTCTTAAATAAGGTTGGTTCTCTAATTCTTAAATCAGTCAATGGGACCTTTAAAAGTTCAAATTTTATATTCTATATATTTTTTTATTTGAACAATTCTGTTTAGCTGCATTATTGGCACAGGTAATTGTATAAAAGTAATTTGCAAAAGGGTTTATTTTATTTCTATGCAACTGTATGTTTTGCTTGTATTTTCTTTAAATCCGGGTACTTTTGGGATGGTTGAATAGTGCCTTTTTTGAATCATGATAACAGCTATACAAATTACTAAATGTCTTTTTAAGAATTTTTCTATGATTGAATTTTAGTTTAAATTGATAGGTCAATGAAAGATGAATTACAAGAACAGAATATGTGTCGCATTGACTATTGTACACCAGTGTTCAAATTTTCCAATCAAACATTACTGAACCAACTTTACTAATGAAAAGGACTTGGGGTAAGATATTGGTATCTATTGCTTTGGATAATTACAACTACACATAATAAGTATGAAAAATGTGCAGGTCCAGTGGATACATATTCATGTTTTTGTAATAGCTACATACTACTTTTTACAAGAAGATCTGTAAATTTTCCTCATTTTTCGAATATCAAGACATAATAAAACATGGAAATCTGTATTAAATTTCATCACTGTTCTAATTATTATGTGTTTGCAAACCAAAGCAATTGATAATAATCATCAGTAAAACAAAAAGCGATAGTTGATATTGACAATTATTTTAAAATTGAAACAAAAATGTGTAGTAAGGTATGAAAGTTCACAAGTAGAAAATCACTCACTAATTTAATATTGTTTAAATTTAGATTTAGAAATATTTCTAAAATTCAAATTATTTAATTTTTCAAATATTATAATTTGAGTGTTACTTTTGTTACTTTGTAAGAAACTACTACCTTGTTTTACTGATGATGTATACATTATGTGGTATTATGATAGGTCACTTGACTTCCTGGTTATTTTGCTTTTGATTCATTTCAGTCATTTATAGAGCTAAATCGTATCAAGAAGTGCTTTACCATGAAAGGCGGTCTATTTATTCTTGAAGAATTCGGTAAGGCTACAGAAATGTTACTTTTTATCGTTCTCATTTTTTCTTTTCTTTCTATTTTAGATGTCAAAGGTGAAAAATAAAGCGTTGAAATTTGCTAAATAATCTGGGTATTTATTTGGTACCATTTTGGTACTCTTAAGTATAGTCATCACTCAGTTGGCCTGGGACTTTATTCACTTATCCATCGAAATGAAGATACTGATTCAAATATGGAAAAAATAGAAACAAGACTTCTATCTTTTCAAACTGATTGGTTGAATTGGAAATTTCATAGATGGAGAATAAAGGCCCCGGTGAATATCTTCAAAAGAACCATTTTGATTTTAATTTGCTAAGATATTTAGCATCACATTTAGTGATATTTTATCATTCAATGCACAGAAGTATTGTTTTATAAAAGGTATTCACCACATTGTTTGGCTATATGTGTTGTCCATATGCACTGCATAACTATCTGTCTTCAGTGATTTGATTTTGACATATATAAAAATTATTTTTACAGTCATATGTTTATCACAATCTCATATCACTTACTAAAATCGTAAATTGTATAAATATGTACATGTATAAATTATTTTTGTCATATAATTGCACTGTTCTTTCTACTGAAATAAAACTGATTAAGAAAAACTAAATGAATTGTTTCATATTTCTAAGAAATACATTCCCAGTTGTTTACAAAAAATATAAAAATATTTTAATAGTCAAAACCTTTTTCTCATATTAAATCTAATGTAGACTTGTCAATAAATGACAAAAATGGTATGTATGGTAACACTGAAGACAGTAGAATTATTCTCTTGTGATGCTTTTTGACAAAGAATTAGAGCATGTGTGATTTTGCGCGAGAAAACAGCAATTCATTTCATTTACAAACATCAAATGTTTCATAGCTTTTATCTTTTTATCTATTTAACCCATTACCAGACAGCAAAATTTTAGACTGGTCCAAATTGAAAGAAGATGCAGCAACAATTTTATCTTTAACAATTTTGGATTTTTCAACTTTCTGGGAAGAAAACATTATTGTAAATGAAGAAATTGCTTGTGACAAGCAATTTCTCTATTTTCCACAATGTTTTCCAAAGCTCTTTTTCTTGGGGGCGTCTAAAAGGGTCACTTAGTTGGAATGGGTTAAGAAACAGTCAAAAAATTGGTTGTTATATTGTAATTGTAGAAAAAAGGATTATTTGGGGAAATTAACTTATCTGAATATGCACACAAGAGGGTATATCATACTCGGAAAGTTGGATGTTGTAAACGTGTTTGGATTCTTATGTAAATTACATGTTCATTTATAAATGGTAAAAAATGCAAAAATAATAGCCTATTTTCATATATTTGTTAATAACCAAACTTATTACACCCCACAAAACTGATTTGGGTATATAGGAGTCAGCTTGTCTGTCAAGCCATCTGTCCATGGGCTGTCGGTCTGTCCAGCTTTTTTTAGGCGGCTTATATTTCGGCATAAACTACTAGATAGGAATTGATTTTGCTTGTATGAATAGAATTAATGCCACTTTAAAAATTATTTCAGTCATATCTTGGTGTCTAAAGTACCTAACCATGGATTCTTGGTATTTGTCATGCCAGTACTACCACTACATCCTTTCTGAGCCTCTAGCTGCTTATCCACCTTAGGTTTACGATGATCAGACGGAAGCAAATATCTGCAAGGATATTTGCTGTGACCATCCATCCGGGACCTCAAGATTGAGAGTCTAACACACTACCAACAGCGCTATGGCCGCAGATGAGATTTAAACTGTACAGATAGACTCCATATAAAGGGGATGTGTACCTAATATGTTTTGTTAGGGACTATTGCTTCGTCAAAAAAGTTAAGACCCTTTGAAAATATTTATCTGCTCATTCTCTCTTCAACTACCAAAAGGATTTGATTAAAACCTCAAAGTCAGAATTTGTATCATATGGAGATGTACATGTCCCATATTGGATACAGTCCATTGTTTTTCACAGAGTGATTTTTCCTTGATGAAAATCTTGTCCACTCATTTTCATGTCTTGTTTCCTAAACTTAATTTTAATTTCTCTTTTGTCTGAGTTTGTCGATAAAAATGGCTTAATCATAATAACAAACTATTGTTCCTTTGTCTAGGGCCGGAGGTGGGGGGGGGGGTATTAATCACATTCAGTGACATGGCTTGTTTTTAATGCTATTACAATTTCA
Source organism: Fragum fragum (assembly GCA_946902895.1). Taxonomy (NCBI): domain Eukaryota; kingdom Metazoa; phylum Mollusca; class Bivalvia; order Cardiida; family Cardiidae; genus Fragum; species Fragum fragum. Next base: position 23,993,441 of record OX336375.1, read on the forward strand.
ATTTAAGATTATAAAAAAGCTTATTAATTTATCAAAATTTTTGTGGAATTGCTCATAGAATTGTGCAGTGAATGGCTTTGCTTTTGTTGTTCTAGCTTCTGAGCTTTTGGTTTTTCGTAATATGTTTAAAAGAAAGAACTCTTAATTGAGCATATTGTTCTCAGGTGTGTTTTGTATCCTTAAAAAAAAGAAAGTATATTGTGTCTCGCCAACAACTAAGTGGATACTTAAGAGGGGAAATTTTGTCTTAATCCTTAATTTGCTTAGAAAGTTTTTACTGATATTGTCTAGGCTAAGTAAAAATGTGTATATTTTGTCAGGTAAATAAAAAAAGGATGGTGTGAGATAAAGTCTTATAAATAGTCCATAAATAATCCTTTTTTATTCTGTATGCAATCCATCACCAGACTTCTTTGGGATGTTACATTGTATTTTGAAAATTACAAGTTTTAATATGGATTAGGTTGGTTTAAAAGTAGGTCACTAGGTCAAAATTTAGAAAATCCTGTGGTTGAAATATTGGCTCAGTGAATATAAACTCACTTAGAATCAGTATCTTGATGATATTGGGTCAAGTTAAAGTATATGTTAGGCCTTGTCAAAAGCTAGGATGCAATACAGATTATGGAAAATTATTTTTTAGTATTATCTTCTGGACCCCTTTCCCTTTGTATGTGACTACCACCACATCTTGTTTACACATCTCCTCCCACAATTATAGACAAACTTTAATGTTCCTAGTCACCTGACCTTGCTCATGTTGTCTGGTTTTGCCAGTTAAGGCTGTGTCACAGAATAAGGGACAAATTTGAATTAGAATTTCACAGAATTTTTCTAGTCTCTTGACTTTGGGCATATTGTTGGGTTTTTCCATTTTGGGCTGTGTCAAAGATAAAGCAGTTTGTCTTAGCTAGTCGGCGGCATATATTGTGACTATTGCATTCTTTTTTACTCTAGAGAGCAAAGTTTTGGATCATTATCATGATTGGGTCTAATAATGTTAAACTGTTCTATTGTTTTGTCTGATAAAACAGTCTGTGACTAACCTAAACCTTTGCCATCTTTCGGAACTTTAGACCCGTCCAAATTCAAAGGTGTTGCGGACGAAAATTTAAGTGGAATTAAATTGAAAAATAACCATTCAGTAGGGTAGAAGATGTGGGAAAAAGGAAATTACTTGTTACAAGCAATTTCTTCTTTTTCCACGATGTTCTCTCATTTATAAAATGACAGCGACGTAAAATCCCAGGTTTGTGCAGGAAATGGTTAAAGCTAAAAAAGAAATTGGTACATTAAGGCACAATGAGTGTGTAACTTGCTGAGAATATTAACCCTTGTGATGCTGTATAAATTACTTTACTGAATTGCAGTTAAATCAAAGGGCTGAAAGCACTGATAGCACTTGTTGTTCAAAAATCAATATTTTTTTTAGAAATCAACTTCAAAAGCAAGTCTGGCAGGAAAAGTACAAGCAGGAGGTATAGACTAAGATTAGCCTGCACATAAGTGCAGACTGATCTAAGTCTACACCTCCTGCCAAACCGGAATATTCCGGGTTCAGCATGACAAGGGTTAAGCTTGATTATATCTAGGCAAATTTTGAATATGGCTTTGGCCTAGTTAAAGCGATATCTTCCCCCAAAACATACAACAAAATTAATTAGAAAACCATTATCGAGGGTCAAAAGCATCAATAGCTATGATGATAGTAATTGTAAGATCAAAATAATTCTATGCGATAAGCCTACAGCTGCTATACCACTTAGGTAAGCATAACCAAATATGACAATCAAATGTTTATATAAAATCAAAATAATTCTAAGTTGTTAGTCTACAAATCATGAAAGAAGCTTTTGAATTTCAAAATTGCGACCCACCACAAATTAAGGTTTGTTTACATACAATAATGATGATTTCACTTTTGCTAGTCATTCAAACAACTTTGTAGCTTTATCTCTTTCTAAGATGCACTGTCCATGCCAGTTTTTAGCTCCACTGGCTGAAAGCAATCAAGCTATTGTCATGGTGTTGTGTCTGTCGTGCGTGCTTCCATGCATGCATTGGTGTGTCTGCAAGCTTTTACCCAGAAAATCTTTTAAAAAGTACTGAACAGAATTTAACCAAATTTCACAGAATTGATCCTTAGGTGACCCTTTATCTGATTCCTTCAAATATTTTAGATCAGATCAAAAACATAGTTTTAATAGGCAGGGCTATTTTTAGGTCCACTGGCTGAAAGCCAGAGAGCTATTGTCATGGCGTTGCGACCATCTGTCCTTCCATCTGTAAACTTTTACTTTGAAATCTTCTCAGAAAGTACTGAACAAATTTCAACCAAATTTCACAGATATTTTCCTTGGGTGACCCTCTATACGTTTCCTTCAAAGAATTTTTCATGAAAAACATGGCTTAAATGGGCAGGGCTAATTTCCATATATTGTGAAAGCTTTGAAAATCTTCTCAGAAACCGTGGATGGATTTCAACCAAATTTCACAGAAATGATCTTTCGGTGAACCTTTATCAGATTCCTTCAAAGAATTTTTATCAGATGAATAACATGGCTAATTTTCATATATTGTGAAAGCTTTGGAAATCTTCTCAGAAACCGGTGGATGGATTTCAACCAAATTTCACAGAAATGATCATATGGTGAACCTCTATCAGATTTCTTTAAAGAATTTTGATCGGATGAAACATGTACTTAATGGAGAGAGCTAATTTATATTGTGAAAGCTTTGAAAATCATCTGCCCAGAAACCATTGGATGGATTTCAATCAAATTTCACAGAAATGATCATATGGTGAACATTTATTGAATTGCTTCAAATTATTTTGATCAGACGAAAACCATGGCTTTAATTGGGGGGGGGGCTTAATTTCATATATGGTAAAATCTTCGGAATTCTTCTTCTCAGAAACCAGTGGATGGATTTCAACAAAATTTAAGTAGATCGATCCTTGGATGACCTTTTATCAGATAATAAAAAAGAATTTTGATTGGATGAAAAATATGGCTTAAATGGGCAGGACTAATTTCCATATATGGTATATACTGAAAACTTTGTAATTTTTTCAGAAACCTGTTGATGGATTTCAATTTAATTGCACGGGAATGATAACCAGATGACCGTTTGTCAGATTCCTTCATATAATTTTGATAGGTTGAAAAACATGGCTATTATGGTGGTAGTTTATGTCCATATATGGTATAAAGTGAAAATTTTACATAATGAATTATACATAACTTGTCTTGACTTTTGTAAAAGCATTGAAAAGTTTGAAATGGTTGTCTAAAACTATTTCAAAGATTTCAATGATTTAGACTTATTTTCATTATTTCAGTTTATTTTGAATTCATGGAAAATTTGCTTAATCAGTACATCCATGCCTGTGGAGTGATACAGGTGCTCAAGTGCCTCTAGTTTTATATATGGTGAAACCTTCAAAAATCTTCTAAGAAAGCATAAGATGGAATTTAACCAAATTTTACAGAATGTTCTTTGGGTGACCATTTATCAGATTCATTCAAAGAGTTTTGATCATATGAAAAATATGGCTTTAATGGGCGGGCTTATTCCCATATATGATCAAACATTTAAAAATCTTCCTCTAAGAAAACTGGGGACTGATTTCAACCAAACTTTTACAGGAATATTCCTTGTATTAATCAGATTTCTTCAAAGAATTTTGATTGGATGATAAGCATGGTTGTCCATCGACAGGGATAATTTCCATTATGGTAAAAGCTTGTGACTCTTTTTCAGACTTCATCAATTAATTTTGATTGGTTGAAAACTTGACTTTTATGGTTATGGCTTATGTCCAAATATGGTTTAGAGTGATTTTTTAAAAAAGAATTGTCAATACCTTTTTCATCTGACTCACTAAACAAATTGACTTGTGTTAAACAATGAAAATTTTTATTATAAGATTTCAACAACAAGATTTATTTGCCACATATGATGAATATGATTCAGTTTATACTGAATTTCTGTAAACACTGTTTTCTCAATCAGTACAATGAGGCCTATGGAGCAGTACAGGGGGGTAAAGCGCCTCTAGTTTTTCTACCCTTCAAAGACTTTACATGGTGTTCTACAATATCATGTTAGTAATTTTGCATCTGATACTATAGCTCAGCTAGATCTGATAAATGATGGCTTCTATAAACATCAAATTTGTTCATTACTTTGATGTTACTAGTCAAACATTTTTTTTTGTTTTTTTATTAATTCAATAACTAGAATCTGTAGTGATTGGGCAGGTAGCTTTCCAGAATGTGACTTGCATCTGTCTACCTTTTTTAACAGGTCAAAGTTTCTAAGCATGCTTTTTTAGCTCACCTGGAAGAAATGACTTAGAAGAGCTGTTGTACTCTTGGTGTTAGTGTCAGCATTCCACTTGGTTCAAGATTTTTTTATTTCTGATTTATAACTAGTGCTAGGGGCTCATATTTTACACATGAACTCCTAAGGAAGGGGGCTTTATTTGAGAAAATGACCTTGACCCTCTAACCGCCTTACCTTGACTTTTGACCCATTATAAAAAGAACTTTAAACAAGGACTTTATCTGTTTATACCCTCTCTTCATTTTCTCAGCATAGGCTCAGAAGGAGATCTTACAAGGTGCTTACCCAATCTAGGTCTGTGATTTATCTACTTTGTGTTTTAGTACTTAGTTATTTTTAGACCTTGCCATGTATAGAGTGTTTTTTTGTCACATTTTTCTCAATAACTATTTTAGCATTGACATGAAACTTGGTGTATTATGCAACAAAATCGGTTGTGTACATGCATGTCTCTTTTTCTCGGCAACTATAATTTTCTAAGCAACTAGAAATTAGGATTAGCTTTAAACTTGGTACTGAGGTTCAGCGAGTGGTACTTTCTGAATTTTGGTATTTTCAAAACAACTCTAGCATAAAATTTTATCTTGAAACTTTGTATGGAGTTTTTACCAGGTGTCTCACATGTTGCTCACTAAATTTACCATTGAGAGTAGAATTCCATTGTCACTGTGCAAGCGGAGGTATATTCTTTGAGTTTTGACTCAAAGATCCTCGTTCTATATACGCATTTTTATGCCCCCACATCAATGTGATCAGGGGCATATTGTTTTCCCGATGTCCATCTGTCTTTCCGTCTGTCGATAAGTTTTAGAACTAATGCAAAACGTAACATTTTCTTTATTGAAACACCAATTAAGGTCAAGGCTACTAATAAAGGTCACATTTCTGAGAAAAAGGCTAGGTGGGCATGGTATTTCAAAAACTTATCTTGTTCATCTTACGGTCATACTCATGCTCAAATTAATAATTAATAGGCTTTTATTTGAAGCAATAATCTTGACCCTATGACCTTAGACCTTGGCCTTTAGAAGTAAGTAAAAGAAATTCACCGAAAACTTTAACTTTTCCAACCTAGGGTTCTCATTTTAACTTTTCCAACCTAGGGTTCTCATTTTTAGTACAACATGCTCAAGGTAAGCTTTTGTGATCTTGCTGTGTCCGGCAAGTGACGTCTGTTGTTGGTCATCCATTAACATCTTGAACTCTGGAGTCCACATCTTTGGCTCAAATGCCTTGATATGGGTCAGAATGTTTTTCTTTGTGAAACTACAGTCAAGTTCAATATTGGGTCACACGGGGTCTAAAACTAGGTCACAAAGTCAAATTTTAGAAAAACCTTATTTTCACTCTAGAGGGCTCATTTTTAGCTCATTATTTTTATATTTGGTCAAGATATTTGTCTACATAAAATCTCTGTCAAGTTTGATATTGGGTTATAGCGGTTCAAAAACTTGGTCACTAGGTCAAATCATAGAAAAACTTTGTGTGCAATCTAGTGGCCACATCTTTGGGTTTAATTTCAGGACATATGGTCTTCTCAGTCAAGTTGGGTCATATGGGGTCAAAAAGTAGGTCACTACTTTGAGTATAAGAAAAACTTTGTGTGTACTCTAGAGACAACATTTTTTTGCTGAAGTGTCTTGATATTTGTTAAGATATGTTTGCCTTTATAATATCTTCCTCAAGTTTGATATTGGGAAACATAGGGTAAAAAAATTAGGTCATTATTTCAAATCTTTGTAAAAAGATTTTGTGCTCTTTAGAGCTCAAATTGAGGGATCAAATTTCTTAATATTTGGTCAGAATGTTCTCTCCTTGAAATGTTAGTCAAGTTTGATATTTGGTCACATACAAGTAAAGTTGGTCACAAGGTCCAATTTTAGAAAAACTTTTTGTCCACTCTATATTTTGAGCCATATTTTGCCTCAAATGTCATGATATTTGGTCAGAAAATTTATTATCATAAATCTTGATCAAGTACAATATTGTTTCATATGGGGTGAAAAACTTGGCCATGCTGTCAAATCTTACAAAAAATTGGATTGCATTCTAGAGGCTACAATTATAGCTCGATTGTGTTGATATCTGGTCATAGATTCTTGATTAAGTTCAATATTTGGTCACAAAAGTTCCAAAACTAGATCAATTGGTCAAATATTAGAAAAGCCTTGCGTCCACTCTAGGGGCCATATTTTTAGTACAAATGTGTTGATATACGATCAGAATGTTTGTCTCCACTAAATCTCTTTGATGTACAATATTTGGTCACATAGGGTCAAAAACAAGATTAATGGGTCAAATCTTAGACAAACCTTGTGTGCACTCTAGAGGCCATGTTTTTGTCTCAAATATCTTGATGTTATTTCAGACTGTTTGCCTGTATGAATTCTTGGTCAGAATTTATATTTGATCATATGGAGTCAAAAACTAGGTCACTAGATTAACATCAAGAAATTATTGTGTGCTCTCTAGAGGCCACATATCTGGCTTGATTGCCTTCAAATTGGATCAACATGTTTGTCTCTATATTTTAGCCAGGGGCACAAAAATTCTGAACCTTTGTAAGAGCATGTTTCTGTTTCTGATTTCTTATACAAGATACAAATTAGGTCACTAGCTCTTTGATTACTTCTAAAGTCATTGATTCATTTGAGTGCTTTAGGGCCAATTGCCCTCTTGTTCACATCAGGAGATGGGTTTATATCTAAGACAATGTTCTTGACCTTGTTTTTGTTTTGTTTTTCATTTTTAACCCTAAATCTTAACTTTTTCTTTCTTTATCATTTTTCATCCTAGTCAGATTCCTTCAAAGAGTTTTGATCAGATTAAAAATATGGCTTTAATGGCAGGGGCTAATTTCCATATATGGGGAAAGCTTTGAAAGTCTTCTTCTCATGTCAGACTCCTAATCTTCAATCATGGAATGTCATGGGTTCATGGCGTCAGCACATATTCTTTCCGACATTTGTCACAAATGGATGGATAATTGTAAACCTAAGTGGGAAAGGATGTAGTGGTAGTACTGGTGTGAGAAATACCAGGAATCAATTGTTAGGTGTTCCAGCCCCAGTAATATGACTGAAATACTGTTAAAAGCAGTGTTAAACCCCATTCAATCAATCAATCTTAAAACCTAGTGGATGGATTTTAATCCAATTCCACAGATATGATCATATGGTGAACTTTTTTCAGATTCCTTCAAAGAATTTTGATCAGATGAATAACATGGCCTGAATTGGCGGGGCTAATTACCTTATATGTTGAAAGCTTTGAAAATCATCTTTCCAGAAACCAGTGGATGGATTTCAATCAAATTTAACAGAAATAATCCCTGGGTTAACATTTATCCAATTGCTTCAAATTATTTTGATCAGATGAAAAACATGGCTTTAATTGGGGGGGGGCTAATTTTCATATATAGTAAAAGCTTTGAAATTCTTCTTCTCAGAAAGCAGTCGATGGATTTCAACCAAATTTGACCAGATTGATCCATGGGTGATCTTTTATCAGTTTATAAAAAAGAATTTTGATTGGATGAAAAATGTGGATTAATGGGCAGGGCTAATTTCCATATACAGTATATACTGAAAACATTGTAGATTTCTCAGAAACCTGATGATCGATTTCAACCAAATTTCACATGATTGATTCTCAGATGGCAGTTTGTCAGATTCCTTCATATAATTTTGAATGGTTGAAAATCATGGCTATTACATTGATGGGTTATGTCCATATATGGTTTGTGGTGAAAATTTTACATAATTAATTTTACATAACTTGTTTTGACTTTTGAAAAACAATGAAGTTTGAAATGGTTCTCCAGACTTCTTTCAAAGATTTCCATGACCAAGATTTTTTTGCCTGATACAGTTAAACCTTGGTAGTTCATAGCTCAAAGGACCGAGGAAATTTATACGAGCTAAGTGTAGTACAATCAAAATGGAGGGCAACTGGGCAGCCATTTGTGATACTCAGGATCTGTGACAGTCTTGTTCTGTCCCCAATTTAGGAATTGATTCTAAATTGGTTATTTTTTCAAACAAGACTTGCAGATATTAATTGAGGAAAACATAAATTGAAAATTACTCATCTTGTATTTTTATGATTTTATCTCCGTGTTACAATAGGCATCTTTTTAACACAGTGCTTGTATCATATTTCTACCTCCATCAGAGGATTTCCCTTTGCAATGCATTGAATCAAATCAGAGTACTCAATTATCAAATCATGAAATTAAGGACTGACATGGCTTTAATGGGCGTAGCTAATTTTCATATAATGGTAAAAGCTTTAAGAATCTTCTTCTTTGAAACCAATGGATGGATTTCAACCAAATTTTACAGGAATGTTCCTTAGGTGACCTTTTATCAGATTCCTTCAAACCAATAAAAAAATGCTTCACAAAATAGTAACCAAAGTCACTGGGGTCTAAATGAATGATTTTGAATGTTCAGTTGTCTCTTTGATTGACAGCCATGATTGGTCAATTATGAATGCTGACACTATGAGAAGTAGTACTTGATCTTGTGAGGCCAGTCATTAGTTAGTTACATTCTAAACCCATACCCACACAATGAGGCTTTAAGACACCCCTCAAGAAAAGCAATTGGGAAAACATTTTGTAAAATGAAGAAATTGCTTGTAACACCAAGAAAGATGAAAAAATCTAAAATTTTGCAAACTTTAAATTTTTGTTTGCATCTCCTTTCAATTTGGACTAGTCTAAAATTTTGCCATGTTGTAATGGGTTAAATGAGATTTGTAAAGTTTTGTCAGACAATCGCTTTGGTGTAATATAGTTTAATGTATTAGATATTTGAGAGCCAAATTTTTGTATCAATAAGACTTTGGAAAATTTATCTGTCAATAGAATTCCATAGCCTTATGTGATTTCAAGTTTGTTTGATTAGGGGTAAGAGTAGTTGTGTTTCATTTACAGATGCCAAAAGTAAACAAGTAATACAGCATAGATTCCAGTCTAGAATGGTGAGTATATTTTTACACATTTTTAAAGTAAATAAATTCAATTGATTTATTTTGATTTTTGGTATTGTATGGCTAAATAGTTAGGGCAGAGGACTTGTAATGAAGAAGAGTTGGAGGTTTTGGGTCATCAGAAGTGCCACTGGTCGAGTGGGCAATTATTCTAGGGAAAGACTTATCAAGGAGGTACTTGGATAAGTGAAAGAATAAGTAGAAAATAGGAGTACAAAAGTTTATTGATACATTGGCTTTTATTGACAAGCCCACTATGACACTGCGTCTGATAGTGCATTAGTCAGTGCATAGGTCCGTCCCAATTTACCCAGAGCATATCTTCTAATGATGAATTTCAAAATAACTTGACACAATTATTTTTAATTATGAAAGAGATTTTTGGACAGCTTCAAGATTAAGGTTGTTGCTTAAGGTCAAATGTTTAAATTAAGCTTGTCTAGAGCATATGGCCTAGATTTAATAATGTATTTCAAAATGACTTGGCACACTTGTTCTCAGTCATAGGCCGTGGCAATAGCACAGGTGATAGTACTTCCATCCGTAATCTTGGGGACCCGGGTTCGATCCCCACCTGAGGCATATATCCTTTATTACATTTCGTCACCCACCAATGGGTGGAAAATGGTAAACCTAAGTGGGATGAGCAGCTGGATGCTTGGAAAGGATGTAGTGGTTGCACTGGTGTGAGAAATACCAGAAATCCATGGCTTGGTGCTCCATCTGACAGGATATGAATGAAATAATGTTAAAACTTGAAGGTGTTGTTAAACCCCATCAAGACAAACAAATCTCAGTCATGAGTAGATGTGCCATTTTAAACAATATTTTGGATCCCTCTAAAGTCATGTCACATCTTAAGGTCAAAACTGGTCCTTTGAAGAGTACTTGTATATACATCCAACATTTTGTACATGGATTTCAATTCATTTTTGAACAATTGTTCTACATCATAAGTAGATGTGCCATATGAAACAAATTCTCAGGAAGCTTCAAACTTAAGGTCACACCTAAAGGTCAAATTTTTGGCACATTTGACTTGATGCCCTAGAACGACTTTCTGGTAGTAAAACTGTATACATATATTGGTCACATGTTGTAGTTGTGCAACATGCTTTTAAGGTCACCTGACTGAAAGTTATGGTGATCTATTGCGATCATGTCTTGTCCGTCGCCGTGCGTCATGCATTAACTTTTTACATTTTTGACTTCTTCTTAAGAACCCCAGGATGGATTTCAACATCCTTATGGGAAGGCGCTACAGATTTGTACATGTCATTGAGTTATCTCCAATTGGGGCCCCATAAGGGGCAAAAAAAAGATACACCTTTAAAAATCTTCTTGTCTCCGGCTGTTGGATTAGATTCACATTTGGTATTTAGAGTCTTTAGAGCAAGGACTATCCAGTTTTTATAATGCGGAAGGGGGGGGGGTACATAAGCTCATTATCTTACATAATGACAACTTTGAAAATCTTTTTCTACCAAACAAAAGTCCTACAGCTCGCTGATATTTGGTATTTGTCATCATCTAGGGGAAGTCTATCAATATTGTATAATTTATAACCCCTGGGTCAAAAATAGCCCGTCACAAGTTTAACATTGGCTTATATATTGAAAATTTCTAAAATCTTCTTCACCCAAACTAGAGGGCCTAGAACCTCTATCAAGATTGTACAAATTATTGTTCCAGGATTGAAATTTGCTAATTCCTGGAAGTTTAACATAGCCTTATATAGTGAAAACTTTAAAAATCTTCTTCTCTCAAACAAATAGGCCTAGAGCTTTGATATTTGGTATATAGCATCATCTGGTGGATCTCTATCAATAATTTTTGAATTATGGCCCAAAGGTCATAATTAGCCCATTCCTGGACATCACGAATTTTACATAGGCTTATATAGTGAAAATTTAAAACTCTTCTTCTCCGAAACAGGAGGGCCTAGAGCTTTAATATTTGGTATGTAGCATCATCTGGTGGACCTTCATCAAGATTTTATAAATTATGGCCCCAGGGTAAGAATTAGCCCATTCTAAGATGTCCCACGTTTAACACAGGCTTATTTAGTAAAAACTTTAAAAAATCTTCTTCTCCCAAACTAAAATGCCTAAAAGCTTTGATATTTAGCATGTAGCATAATCTGGTGGACTTTTGTCCGTCATTCATCCTTCACAATTTCTTTAAAAATATTCTCCTCCAATAACAGTTGGCCAATCAAGCAGAAAATTTTCAGGGATGTTCCTTTGGTGAAAGTCTACAAAAGTTATTAAAGAATTTCATCCTGTGAATTTATGCCGTTGAATTTGAAAAAGGAAAATTTTAGCATATCTTTGATTATTTTTTTTTGTTTGTTTTTTTGAGAAACTACAAGGCAAAAGGCATTTATATTAATCACATGGTTCTCTGCCAAGTTTTCAAATATTTAATTCCTGGGGGTCAAAAATGGCCTGCCCGAGTACAATAATAATAGCCATGTGTACTGAAATTAATAGATCTTTCAGATGTAGAGAAAGTCGGGGTAAAAAGTACTCTATTTTGCAATATTTTTTTTCTGGTTGTTTTTGTTGTTTGTTTTCCATGTTTTAATAGGTCTTTTCAAGAGCAAAAAATTGAATGCAATGATTTCCTACAAAGACATTCTAGTTACGAAATGTACTTTCTGTGATAAGGAACTGTTGAGGGAGGGGGGTATTAATCACTTTTTCAATTAACCTGAAAATTGGAGGAAAACTTTAGTGAGCAGTTTTGGGTCTCTTTGACCTTATTGTCCAATTTTTTAAGCCCCTAGAAGGGGATGTCCATTTGTCAGCCCCACTATCTTCACAACCCTGCCAAATTAGAAGAAACTTCACATTAATTTCTTATGGTATTGTGCTGAAGCAATTTTCAGGGTTTGGTATAGCTCCAATGTCAAGATCATAGTTCAAGGTCAAAAGTTAAAATTGACATTGTCCATGGCATAACTCCTTCAAATATGGACAGATTTCAAAATAACTGGCACAATTGTTCTCTATCATCATAGGCTTAAATAGATATAAGGAAGGTAACCCTTTCAAAACTATTTGGCCAATTTAAACTAAATTGGGCAGAAATACGTTAGTTTGCCCCCTTTTAATAGTTACTAAATTATTCTAAATCTGTTGAAAGCATTTGTTGACATGGTAACATAAGTTGATTTAAGTTAAATATTAAAGGAGGCCTTGAAGAAAAAAAGAACCCTATCTCAGGTGATTGCCAGGGCCACTGGTCCTCTTGTTTTTAGATAGCCCCAAGGTCAAGGTCACATTCATAGGTTTAGAGTTAAGATTAAGCATGCTCAGAGCATAGCTTCTTCACTTAAAGAAGGATTTCAATATGATTTTGCACGATTGTTATCAGTCATAAGTAGATGTGCAATTTGAAAGAAAATCGGATAGCTCTAAGGTCAAGGTCACAGCTCTAGGTCAAACATTAAAATTAAGCAATTGAGTATATCTACCAATGTAGCGAGCATATAACCGAACCTGTGTCTGTGGGACCGTCTAAACCCTTTTTCATTTATACTTTTTGTGACTGCCCTATATTTGGGGAGCATAACCTGTCTCTAATGGCTCTTGTTCTTGTTTTGTTTTACTTCCGATATCAACCTGTTTAAGACATCATCAGCTTTTTCCACAAAACAGATTTGTGGATTTCCACATTTCCTAATGTTGCAGAATCAGATAATATAATTTTGTTTGAATGTCCTTAATGGATCAGTTGACCCTTGGCAGAAGTTACAATTACCCACATCTCGTTTAGCGCATGCTATTAAATGAAGTTAAGAAATTGTATTATATTATTGCTATCATTGATTTTCTCTTACATATGCAGCAAGCAACCTATAGATCATTAACAGTCCTAATTGATTGATAGCAAGTCAAATATTTCATGGATTTCAATATTTCAATCCTTGCTCACACAGGCAAATAGCATTGGTGTATCTGTCCATCGAGTCATTACAGTGAATGTTGCCAAAATTCAGCAACTTCTCAGGGTAAACCAGGAGTATAGCAGGACTGCAGAAAGTATGAGCACAACAGTTACTAACAGTTATCTTTTTACAAATTTTCTAACGATAGTTTTAGCTTTCAGTGTTATAGTAATAAACGGTGTTGGTTCTAACAGTGCTTCATTAATTAACATTAATCATCTCTCTTATAAGCTCGGCTGTTTTCAGAGAAAACCCGAGGTAATGCTATGGTCTTGGTGTCGTTGTCATCTTCTTGCTAAAACTTTGACATTTTGTGATATCTCTGGTTCTGCCAAAGGCATTCACTTGAAACTTGGCACACTTTTTCACTATCAAAAGAACAACCTATACTATTGAGGGGGATAACACTAGATGCATTTTGTCAACTATCCAGCACCCAACAGCCAAGCGTAGGCACCCGTAGGCGCTGCTCTTGTTGAAAATAAGTCATACCAGTAAAGCCCTCATTACCAATGGCGCTTTTGGACACCTCCAAGAATAAAATCTTTTGTAAACAATGTGGAAAATGATTGAATTGCTTGTTACAAGAAATTTCTTCATTATTCACAATGTTTATTACCCCAAAAGTAAAATAAATCCTACATTTAATCAACTAAAATTTGTCCTCTGCAACATCTTTCAATTTGGAGCTGTCTATAATTTTGTTGTCTGGTAATGGGTCAAACCTGACAAGCTCCACCGTGTTTTCTACCCTAAACGACAAAGATTTTTAAATTTCATTAACTTCAAAGTGTATACTTTAATTTTTTTGAATTCAAACAAATCTAAAATATTATTGTCTGTTAATGTGTCAAAGGGGTTGTATGTCACTCGGCCTCGAGTAGAGGTGGCAGACTTGTTAACTTAGAGACGTTGAGGTTACTGGCTTGAGTCCTTGTTAATTATTATCCCATGAAGTATTTGAATAAATTTACTTACTTTTAACATAACTGAAGGATTGTTCAACGGTCTGACTAGCTAATAGGAGTCGCCAGAATTCCTTCTTTGTCTGTAAGAGACTCTTAACGCCATGCAAATATGTATTACTACACTAGAACTGATTCATAATTTTCCATCATATTATTTGAAAAAGAGGACCCATTCAAATAAAATAATCCCTGGAAACCGAATCACTTTTGTACCGCAGATAACAAAGAGTCTTGTGACTTACTGTCGGGAATATTCAGGCCTTGCGCATGAGTTTCTTAATGGACATTTTTTCGGAAATGCGACATAGCTAAAAAACTGAAAGGTGGGTGCTAAGTTGTAGCTTCGTATGCCTTTTTATGCCCCCTCATCGATAAGATCGGGGGCATATTGTTTTACCATGTCCGTCTGTCTGTCTGTCCGTCTGTCTGTCTGCAAAAACTTAACCTGCCAACTAAACATTTTCCTATACCTTCAACCCTGATTAAGTTACAATGCTAATATTTGGTATGTAGATAGGTCTCAACAAGGCGCATCTGGGGAAGGTCATTTCATTAAGGTCAAGGTCAACATTTTAACCCTTTACTCGTTTCTAAAGAATTCCTGTTTCAGGTGCATAGTGTTTCACAAACACATCTTGTTTAGCAATAATTTATTCCGGACATCCCTGTAAAAATATTTGTTTGACAAATGTCAATTGTAAGCCACAAAAGACTGCACAAGGACAAAACTTGGGTGTAAACAACAAACACAAGGTTGACATAGGTATTCTGCTTCCGGGCTTGGATATGGTGTCGAAACCGAGTAAATTCGTCATTGTATCATTTTGAAACATAGTGTCTAAATTGAAAATGCTTTGTATAATAACTATGGTAGGTTGTGTGCTGTCCTAAATCGGATGCAGATGCGGGATAACTTTGAAGCCAGGGTTCGCTTATTGGTATGCTATTTTCCATTAATTGCCATTTTAAAATCATCATGGGCAAAAATCGCTGACTTTTATTTTTGCCGGGCCTTCTTGGAGCACATGACCATCTTTGTAGGGTCCAACTATAGTATCAGTAATTGTGGGTAGTTGCTAATCATTGTCTATTTTAATCTTCGAAAGCTTAACCTCTTAATATGCATTTGCATCGTATTATGTTTTAGTACCTGCGCTATTTTTAGCACCCCAAACCACAACTTCATGACTTGCTATGTAGGTCAAGGGGGTCTTATTTATCCTTCCAGCCTGTTCTAGAAATAATAGAAACATCTGATTTATTCTGACTCACAGTCTCAGATTAATATTTGCTTTTACCCATTACCACACAATCCCATATATAATAGAGAAAATAAAGTTTGAAAATATTGTTGAATATGAAGAAATTGCTTGAAACATTTTTCTTTTCCCCACAAATTTTTTTTACTGAAAAGACAAAAAATAATTAAAATTTCGCCAATCTTGAGCAGATGGATTTGTAAAAATCTAGAAATTGGTCATTTCTTTTTACCTTTATCGAGTGTCCCTCATCTTTTGATGGAAAAGCACAGCTGGCTTCACAAGTATTTCTGGTCTGTCCATTCTAACCTGTGGAAGCGCAAGGTGGTGACGATCACCAAAGAGACAGACTCGCAAGTGTTGCCCACGTGTTGCACAATTTTTCCCTCGTTTGATTTAGCTACAGATCTGTTAACAAAACTCTGTCATTTGTTAAATTTAGCCAATTTGCAATAATTAATCGGAATTATAATTTGGATTTGTTCTCTGCCCCTGAAGTAAGATTTTCCAATCTGTTGTTTCTTTGTTGAAATTGAGTGATGGAACTAACACTGTACTAGCCCATTACCACATGATAAAATTTGGACTGGTCAACATTCATTGAACTTTCAGACAACAATTTCAAGTTGATGAATTTTAAAATACTTTGTATAAGACTTTGTGGATAATGAGGAAACTCCTTGTGACTAGCAATTTCTTCATTTTCTACAAAGTTTTCCCATTTTTTTCTGGATGGGCGTAAAATAGTTGGATTAAACTGGTCTAAAGCAGTCTTTTTCAGAGGTTTTTTTCCCTACCATAGGTCAAATAATGTGCAATCTACAGAATTCCAAAGATTCTATTGATTTCCTTCCTTACCGCAGATGACACTAAGAACATGACAAACTTTTTTTTTCGAACCTGGTATCAAACTGCGTCATGCATATCATTGATATCAAATTAACTCATTTTGGAGCAAATGAGGACTTTGATGGCATTCAAAATACAGGAGCATTTATCCTTTGGTCACTCCCTTGTTCATAAGTGAAAGTACAAATCAGCAATAATTATGATATATTCATACCCAAAGGAGAATTGGAAGATTAAAGAAAACAGAAAAATGTTTGGAAATAACTTACCATCGTTGATCAATTTTGTATGGGGTAAAAAAGGCTAGTTTAGCCGATATAAGTTTAACAGCGCCAATAATGTGAGAAGAGGTATTGCATTTTGACAATTTCTGACGCCCATAATAAAGTCACCGCTTATGTCAACGATAAAGATAATCCGAACAATAGATAGTCTAATGGAGGCGTGAAAGTTGTCGTCAAACTGGTGATATGGTGGGTGTTACATGCAAGCAATATTTAATAATTTATGTTATTTACAACAATTGCCCATTCAACAACCCTCTACTTGAGTTTTAACCCACAAAAATGTATGAATCTAGTTTTTACATTTGGGGGGGGGGGGCGTATGGCATGTCTAATTTAATATAATATACTACTTTATAAGTCAGAGTTGCAAAATTTGAATTGGTTTTCAGAATTTGTGAACTGTCACCATATAATGATATATTAGTTTTTCAAATAAGTATTTTTCATTTAGAACAACGAAAACTAACAGTTGGGATGGACTGTGACATCCAATTTCTTGTGCTCAATCCTGACTGCATTTCAGGCTGTTCAGGTCTTTGATAATGGTAAATTTTGTTGGCCGAAAGACTTAATTCATACTTCAATTGGCACATATCAATTGCATAAAAACTGTCTCATGCTACTAAAATAGTTGCTTTCTTATATTCTTTAAGGCCTTGAAAATATAGATTTATAGGAAATGAGAATTCCTCCTGGAGTTTGAAACTTAAACAAAAATCGTCTTCTGTATGATCAAATTAGGGGCTTAAACAGCATGATGAATTTCTTAGTTTCACACTAAATAAAAAAATCTCTTTACCTCTTAATTGATTATCAAACTAATTGTAGTATAGTTGAATTTTCTTCTTTGGGTTAAAAGTGTTTGGAAATACTACTGATGTCTCACTTAAATTGGCACTCTGTTAAAAATGGACTTCAAACGGGTAGCATAAGTGAGAGAGAGATAATAACCAGTTACACCTATATGTGATAGTTTAAGGGAATACATTTCCGGCAGTTGATTTTTGGTTGGGTTTTTTTTTTTTTTTCACTTTTTCATGTCAATTTTATTTGTTTTGTTTTGTTCGTTTTTGCTCCACTAGCTGAAAGCGAGAGGGCTATTGTCATGAAGTGGTGCCCGTCATCTGTTCGTCTGGTAGTCCATCTATCCGTAAACTTTTACTTTAAAAAATCCTCTTATCAGAAAGTACTGAACAGTTTCCAACCAAATTTCATAGCAATAATCCTTGGTTGACCCTTTGTCAGTTTCCTTCTACGAATCTTGGTTGGATGAAAACATGGTTTTAATAGGCGGTCTTATTTCCATATATGGTGGAAGCTTTGAAAATCTTCTTCTTAGAAACCAGTGGATGGATTCCAACCATGTTTGGTTGGAGTAATCTTTGAGTGGCCCTTTAACAGATTACCTCATAGAATTTTGATTGGGTGAAAGCATGTCATTAATGGGTGGGGCTAATTACAGTGAAATCTTTAAAAAATCTTCTTCTGTGGGTGGATTTCAACAAAATTTTACAGGAATAGTCATTGGATGACCCTTTTCAGAATCCTTCAAAGAATTTTAATCGGCTGTAAAAAATGGGTAAAATGGGCAGGGCTAATTTCCATAAATAGTGAAAGCTTTAAAAATCTTCTCAGCAATCACCCGCTGGATTTCAACTAAATTTTTACTGAAATGATCAAAAGGGTCAACCTTTCATCAGATTTCTTCATTTGATCAGATGAAAAACATGGCTTTAATGAGAGGGGCTAATTTCAAATATGTTGAAAGCTTTAAAAATCTTTTTCTCATAAACCAGTAGATTCACTGGAACGATCCTCTGGTGACTACTTTTCAGATTCTATCAATCAATGATGATTGGTTAAACATTTCTTTAATTGTCATGGCTTATGTCCATATATGATATTTTTAGCTCCACTGGCTTGAAAGCCATCGAGCTATTGTCATGGTGAAGTGCCCGGCGTGCGTGCGTCTGTCAATCCGTCCTTCAACTTTTAACTTAAAAATCTTCTCCGACGAAAGTACTGAACAGAATTCAATCAAATTTCACAGAAATGATCCTTGGGTGACCCCCTTATCAGTTTCCTTAAATGATTTTTATTGCAGTCAGGATACTGACTGTAATCTAGGAATTGCCTGAATTCGGTATTTGCTTCTAGGAACCTAACAACAACCTGAACATTTGCCTTGCTCGTTAATTGATTCATAATTTCTTGTAGTATGCTATCTGAAAATGTAAGCCCATTCACAAAGAATGACTGCGAAAAGTGGAATCACTGAATGTGCGCAATGATTAAGGTCACAACCTCTACAGGTACTTCTATTTATACCATCTTAAACAGTCTTGCATCTAGGCCACTCAATAGAGGCAATCCTCCGGGTTTGTCGTTATGTCAAAAGTTAACATCATCAGAGATATAGAATAATGTATATTTATGTCTCTGACATCATTTAATCCACTGCCTGAACTTACCATCATTACAGATTTCATTTAACAAAAAAATGGGTGTGGTAGGCCTCGGTGTTCAACGATTCGTCGATCTTAGACATAGTCAAAAGTGAAACTAGACAATCTGCCTTCTCGGATTTTTTAGATTATTATAACCTTCATTCTTTCGATTTTAAAAGTTACCAGCTACAAAGTTTAATCCAGTTTCGTAGACTTGCATCTGTTTGGTGTAAATTCCCCATTCGTAAAATAGAGTTCTTTGTTGATTTATTGTTACCGTATTTCTAACAATGGTAAAGAAATTAGACCAAGTCCATTGCTGGGAAAGAAGTTCGAAGGTCTTCAAATGTGATTTCATAATAAGGAAAACTTAACAGACAAATCGGAGAAATACTTCAACTATCATACAAATTGTGAATATACTGTCCTGACTGCATTTGAGGCCGTTCAGGCCTTTGATTAATAGGATGAAAACATGGCTTTAATGGGCGGGCTAATTTCCTTATATGGTGAAACCTTTAAAAATCTTCTCAGAAATCAGATGATGGATTTCAAACAAATTTTACAGGAATTTTCATTGGGTGACCCTTTATCAGAATCCTTTAAAGACTTTTGATTAGATGAAAAATATGGCTTTAATAAGCAGTCCTAATTTCCATATATGGTGAAACCTTTAAAAATCTTCTTCCCAGAAACCAGATGATAGATTTCAACCAAATTTTACAGAAAAGATCATTTGGTTACCCTTTATCAGATTTCTTTAAAGAATTTTTTTTCGGATGAAAAACATGGCTTTCATGGTTAGGATTAATTTCCATATATGGTGAAACATTAGAAATCTTCTCAGAAACCAGTTGATGGATTTCAAATTAATATTACAGGAATTAATGTCGATATATGGTATCCAGATGATTTTTAAATTGCCGTTCTTGAATGGCAGATTTTTTATAATTGTCTTAGTTGATTGAACTGTTAAAGGGTTAAATACCGGTAGTTTACAGTGAGTTTCTGAGACTTCTAGGTTTTTTCCTATGTATACATGAATGGACTGATTAACACCCAATTTTCAAGAAGACTGTTGTAACTCAGATTATACCACAGTAAACTGGATTGCATAATTAATGTCTTCACACACTTAGAAATTTGCAGTTCTAAAAATAGATCAAGGAGGTGCAAGGATGTTAGAAAGTGGTACAAAGTGGTGGAAAGTAAGGTTCTGTCTTATTGGTTACTGACCTTGGATATGGAAGATTAACACTAATTATTATCAAGGAAAATGTGGATTATTTAACTTAACCCATTACTGGAAAACACAATATTAGACTGGTTCAGATTGAAAGCAGTCTCAAATTGTTGGAATGAAGAAAATCTTTGTGTTTAGGATAAAAAACATTGTCGACAATGAAGAAATTGCTTGTAACAAGTTGAAATTGACACTTCAGCCCATTACATCACAACAAATTCTAAAGCTGATTGAAATTGCTCAAGCAACTCTAGTGTTAATACCTTTTCTTTTTTTCCCAGTGAATGAATTATACATAACTTTTGTAAAAACAGTGAAAGTTGAAATGCTTCTCTAGAACTACAGTGGAATAGCTATACCTCGAAGTTCAGGGGACTTAAGATAAAACTACGACATATTGTTTGACCTGTAGATAATGTGAGATTTTCCATGTACGACTAAAAATGATGGCAAAAAACTAAAAATAGATAAGGCCTCAAATGATTTGCACTTGTATGATTATCTAATGGAACGAAATATATAAAGACGATGCATTTATTGCAATTTCTTTTATTAATATTCTTATTATTACCACTTGTAGCTATAGCTTTGTTGAGATTTTGTTGCTTTGTTTGTTTCTTCTTCTATTATTGCTTACTCTTCATGTCAATTGGGTAGTTTCACAATTTCTCCCAGTATGCACCTGATTGGTAATCTTGTCCTTCCCATAGCGCGCCACCGCCGTCATAGCCCAGTCGGTAGCGCATCAGACTCCTAATCTTCAATCATGGGATGTCATGGGTTCAATCCTCGGCGGCAGCACATATTCTTTCCAACATTTGTCTCTCACCAATGGCTGGATAATCGTAAACCTAAGTGGGATAGCAGCTGGGGGCTAGGAAAAGATGTAGTGGTAGCACTGGTGTGAGAAATACCAGGAATCAATTGTTAGGTGCTCCAGCCGCCGCAATATGACTGAAATACTGTCAAAAGCGGCATTAAACCCTATTCAATAAATCAACCCTTTAGTGTGTCACGTTTGTCGAAGTTGCTGGCCATCCTCAGGGTAGACCAGGACCAGCTGGGGCACCAAACAAATCCTGCGTGCTATGGCCTCTTTTATAATTGTAAAATTCAATTGTAACACTGTCTGCGCTTCACTCAATCATTCAAATTATCAGATCGAAGACAAACAATAAGACAAAATCAAGTTAACAATGGATATCCAATACTGTAACACACGTATCTGTTTACCCTGTTGACATGTCGAAACATGTGAAAAACTTAGTTGATTGCAAATTTCGATCTCTATGATTAAGACTTGTCTTATAGAGGTGTGAATATGTACAAACAATAATAATAAGACTTTGCAATTGATTTGACATAAGGGTAGTTTACGAGGTAAAGAGAACAATGTATGGAGGTTCAAATACAAAGACGTAAAGAGTAATCAGATCGGGACTTTAGAATAACTTCAACGTAGAAAGAGCTTCGGCTAAGGCAAGTTCTAGGTGAAGGTATTCGACTGTATTTCAAAGATTTAGGTGACTTAGATTTATTTCACTTGTATCAGTTTATATTGAAAAAATTTGCTTCATCAGTAAATTTATGCGTGTGGAGCGATAAAGGTGCTCAAGTGCCTCTAGTTAGCTCACCTGAGCACGAAGTGCTCTAGGTGAGCTATTGTGATTGGTCAGCAATTACTAAAATCTTCTCCTCCTAAACTAGCAATGGAATTTCAACCAAACTTCACAAAATGATCCTTAGCTCATGCTCTTTCAAAATACTCCAAAGACTTGATATCCATGAAGGACTTTGGTTGCCATGGCAACCAAGTGAAAAAAACTTTAAAAATCTTCTCCTCCCAAGAATTAAGGCCTAGAGCATATTGATATTTGGTATAAATCATCAATTGACCCTCTACCAAAATACTTCAAATAACCACTGTATCTTTAGAATTAACCCTTTTCTATGCAATCCCTGATTTTACATATAAATCAAGAAGGAAGACTTCAAAAATCTTGTCCCAAACCATATGACCTAGAGCTTTGATATTTGGTATGAATCATCATCTATTGACCCTCTACCAAAATACTTCAATGAATTACCATATATTGCAATTAGCCACTTTCTGTGCAATCCCTGATTTTACATAGAAATAAAGAAGAAAATCTTCAAAAAATCTTCTTCCCCCAAAACAATGGGCTTTTACCAAAATACTTCAAAGAATTGTGATCTCTTGAAAATAGCCCTTTTGTGTGCTATCCGTGTTTTACTTAGTAATAAAGAGGGAAAACTTTAAAAATCTTCTTCTCCCATACCAGAAAGGCTAGAGCTTTTATATTTTGTATAAATCATCAATTGACCCTCTACTAAAATACTTCATACAATAACAGTATTCTGAAAATAAGTCCTAGAAGTTTGATATTTGGTTCATATCATCAGCTCTTAACCCTTTACCAAAATACTTCAAAGAATTATTGTATTCTGAAAATTAGCCCGTTTCTGTGCGACCCCTGATTTACAAAGGAAAAAAGAAGGAAATCTTTGAAAATCTTCTTCTCCCAAAACATATGGCCTAGAGCTTTGATATTTGGTACATATCATCAGCTATTGACCCTCAACCAAAATACTTCAGAGAATAACTGTATTCTGAATATTAGCCCTTTTCTGTGTGATCCCTGATTTTAGATAAGAATAAAGAAGGGTATCTTTGAAAATCTTCTCCTCCTAAACCATTAGGCCTAGAGCTTTGATATTTGGTATGTATTGATGTCTATTGACCCTCTTACAAAATACTTCAAAGAATTACCATATTCAGGAAATTAGTGCTATATGGTGGGATCATCAATATACCTAGGATTAAAAGAGAAAACCCTTAAACATCTTCTCCAAATTAATTAGACAGAGGGCTTTGCTTTTTTGTATGTATCTTAAAGCCATGAACCATCATACTCAGGGGAGTAATCTAGGAGCATCATGGTCCTGTTTTTGATAAAGTGTTAATGCCTTTTTCATCTGACTTAGTAAATGATTTGACTTTTGTAAAACAATGAAAATTTTGAAATAAAAAAAGATTTCATTGACAAGACTTAATTGTCACACATGGTGAATATGATTTGGTTTTACTGAATTCCTTAAAACACTATTTGGTTAATCAGTATATGTTTAGCTAAGGAGCTTTCAAAATAATTCTGAGAGCCCAGAAAAGCTGATAAAAAGAGAGGAACTATATCTGTTAGGTATTTATTTCTGCTTCAGGCTGATCAGATATGTTACGCTGTCTTATGTGTGTTTTCTTACGTTGCCGCTGGCCAGGAGATGAAAGAACATCATCGGAAACAGACTTGACCAGAATGGAGTTCTTCCTTACTTTTAAGAAATTATATCTCAGGAGTGCCCTTATTTGGTCGATTGACAGGGGGTCATTCTTTAAAACTCTTATGCTACCATTGCTCCAAAGGAAGATAAAAGTTATGACAGGAAATAAAGAAAAAGGCTAAGGCATAGACTTTCTACAAATAAATTAACTAAGTAAAGAAACAGTAAAAATTTGATTTTTAAAAAGGGTCTCTGCAGCTAAGCCGAATGATACATTATATTACAAAAATAGGCCAACTTTACTTGCATCAACATGAAATAAGATTAAGATAATTTAAGTGCATCTTTATCGGCTTGTGCTCTAAAAATATTTTCATTAGTATAAATCAATAAATAAAGCATTACCTGTAATTGGATTAGAAGTATATAAGGTAGAAACTAACATCAAAATTTAGGAAGCAATCGTCTTAAATTTGGCAGGGGTTTTGCATAGCTTAAAAAATAATCTTTAATAGTACGGATATTCGTTTTTAGATTCTCTGTAAGGAAAGGAAGCAGGACAATGGTAGCAAAAGGAGAATGGGTTATTTGAAGTATTATCTATAAAATTTATGGTGCTTTGTAATTAAATGTGAGAGTTTCTATTTCTGTTTCTATTCTTCATTATTTTTTATCAAAATAAACTTTAGTCTTAATGAAAAAATCAAGAAAAGTTATGTAATTTGACTATTCATTTTTGGGTCAATTTTTTCACGGGTTACTTTAAAAAGCAATAAAAAGCTCTCTTAAAGAGCTGATATTTTCTACTTATAGATAGTTTACTGATTAAGAACATAATTTTAATTCAACCTGTACTTCTTGTTGTTAAAAGAAGACATTTATATTGTATTTTTTGTTATCATTAATGATAGTTCATTTAATATACATAAGATAAAATATATATGATTAAAGAAATATATATTATATTAAGCTTTAATGCCATAGCTTGTCTTTCAGTCAGAGAATTTATTTCTAAATCTTTTATATTTTATGGATATATCTATGTATTATAGGATATATTTTTACAATTGTTCGCTTATAGAAAAGCTAGTATGAAGTATATGTATCAATGTTATTTAAATTGTTATTATAATAACTTGTTTTGGGTAACCAGTTACAAGCCATCCATAAATGAAATTTGAAAGAAAACAGGTATTAAAAGATTTAGTCAAAATAGAAAATTAACAGATTGCTGGCCCAATGACTCCGGTAGGAAGTTCCACTTTGATATAAAATGGTGTTATTATGCAAAATTTTATGGCAATTATAATGCAACACAGAGTTAAATGGTTGGTGGAGACCTAAACTTTGTAGCTTCACCTTCTTCAAGTCGCTAAACCAACTAAAGGGCTTCACTAAAACGTCAGCCAATGTTGAGTTAAAATTCACACCAGGGTAAATGAATAAATTTATCAATTGATTCTTTGATTGACAGTCACAATTTGTCAATTACGAGGGCTGAGTAAAAAGGTTGTTGAAGTTTATAAGACGTCTTTTTGGTAAAATTGAATTTCACAAATAGTTTCAGACTATTCAAAGGGGAAAGACTGGAAAATATTATAGAATCCGTCTATAAAGTAAATATTACCATATTTCTTGTGAGAATACCTACAGCCATCAATCTTCAGCAAGCTGTAACACTTTTAAACAACTACGACCTATTTAGTATTAGTATTCAAGACTTGTGGAACATGTCTTCTTGGATTCTTTATTTTTTTCAATACATTGCTTTTTTCCTTTCATGCACTTCAATTTCATATGGTTGAATACTTGTTGATAGTAGAATTTATTGAAATTTGAGGTGATTTTAGAGACAGTTTTTCATTGGTGGTACAAAATATATTAAACTTTTGGATTTGACTGGAAAAAAAAGAAAGAAAAATAGTAGATATTAGATGGTGCAAAATAAAAACTCACCAGAAGAAAAAAAAATTGTGATCGATTAATGATCATTTCATATCAAGTCAAATTCTTGTCATTCTTAGACATAAAAGACTGAACTGACTTTTTGTACAATAGAGAGCAAGAAGAGCAACCCTACTCTCCTATTTCTCCTGACTAGTTCTGTCAGTGATGGCGATATCCACCTTCTATATAAATGAGCCATATCAAAGCGGCTTAATATATTAAGATTTACTTTTCTACATCAGATTCTTACTCTTGCTTCAACCAGTCTCTGTTGACACTCTTAGTGAAGTCTTTTTCTTGGTCTGCTGTTATTCCCTACTTTTTCTGAAAAAACTTGTTTCACAGAGAGTGTTATGAAAGGGTGCATTCCTACCACTGCTGAAAATAAAAGTTTCCCCCTAATTCTATTCATATACGACCTTGTTAACTTGCCTTTTCGAATTTTGGATGATGTAAAATGTGTATGATTTGATGTATGAATGCAGCACTTCTGTAGTAACATAACATTGTGCTGTGGGCAGACCTTGCACGGTTTACCATTTATTCGAAATTAATTACAGAAGTATTCTTTTTGACATGATTTTAATTGTTTGATACTGTTTATAAGGTAAATTTTTTAACACATTTGGACGTGAATTGAAGAAGTTGACAAATTTCCTTGAACTTAAGCTCAGTCCTTGTATGCTTGAAATGCTTTGAAAACCAATTAGAAAAGAATAATGCTGGTCACAGTATTTTTCTCTCTTTTGAATTGATTAGATTATATTTGGCATTTATAAAAATGTATCAAAATTGAATACAAAAAGTTGGTTGTTGATTACAAATTTTCACATATTCTTTTTTCAAAGTTAATCTCAATTCAAACTGATTCTAGTTTTACTAATCATGTAACTCTTACTTTGAAACAAGATCTTAAATACAACTAATCACAGGCTAGCAGCTGTTTGTCTTGTTCTTACATTACTTTGAAAAACAAAAACAAAAAAAACAAAAAAATGATTCAGCTTTAAAGAAGATTTCTGAAAATCACAATGCAAGTTTGACACCATTTTTGTGACAAATAACAAGAATTTTCCTTTATAAGGAATTTTTGCTTTGTTACTCAAATGTATGTGTGTAAAGCAAGTTGAAATTTGGCTATGAATAGCTATTATAAAACCTACAATAACTGAAGACACATGCTTTGTCTCCAATATTAACTCCATTTAGATTTGATTTTAAAATTGTATTTCTATTCCTACCGCCTGCAATTTAAAATTGACTTGGATTAAAAAATCTCTCGAAGAACTCCATTCTGGTACAACACGGATGAAACAGCACCGAGATGTCAGACAGTGGATTATTCGCCTAAGAAAAGACTGTTTCACTTGTTAATTCTTTATTGTTAAGCTTGTAAAATAGCATTTTTACACAATAGATATAAGTCTTGTAGTTAGAAAGAAATACATGTATTAAATTCAGATGTCGAACTATGTACATGCACTAGGTAGTTCTTGAAACGTTACGTTGTTTTGTAGTTACATACTTATTTCAAGTGTTTCAACCCGATTCCCATACAATGACGCTTTTTTGATGCCTACCAAGAAAAACAATTGGGAAACCATTGAGTAAAATGAAGAAATTGTCCATAACAAGAAATTTCTTCATTTTCCACAATCTTTTCTTGACAGAAAAATTTTAAAATTTCATTAACTTTAACTTGTTGTCTGCAACTCTTTTCGATTTGGACCAGTCTAAAATTTTGCCGTCTAGTATGGGTTAAGGAGTAAATGACCATTGTATAATGCAATGTTCAATGACATAAAATATCATCAGTTCTGTCAATGAGCAACACAGTGGAAGTTGTCACGAAGGTGGTTGCACATGTGTGTTTGTCCGTCCCTATTACTAGTAGTTTGGTCCATAACTGCTGTAATCATGGATTGATATTGAATTATTTGGGATAATTGTTCTCTGTCACAAGTCGTTATGCAGTTCAAAGCGTGTTTTAATTCTAAGATCAAAGCCGTACCTGATGTCCCAAGTTTTGCCCAGATCATGTTTCCTATATTTAGGGATAGGGATAGAAATTTCACTGCGTTGTTGGTCATTATGATTAGCAGTATCCTGTTAAACATGTATTTAAGAGCAAGATTAATGTCACACTTTCAAGTCTAATATTTTTGACATAATCACAGTCTGATCAAGTGACTCCACAGTCATTCCAATAAAGTTCCTTGCTAAAGGTGTAGGAGTCCCTTTTTAACTAGGGACATATTTTCATTTACATATTTCAGTTATAGCATAGTCATAGGTAAACAAGTGAATTATTTTCTGATGTTGAGGCCCAAAGGTTCCTCAGGACTCATGTAAGGTAATTCTGAGTATCTTGACTTCT
Organism: Fragum fragum; assembly: GCA_946902895.1. Classification (NCBI taxonomy): domain Eukaryota; kingdom Metazoa; phylum Mollusca; class Bivalvia; order Cardiida; family Cardiidae; genus Fragum; species Fragum fragum. Next base: position 24,021,415 of record OX336375.1, read on the forward strand.
TATTTGTAATTCACGGTCTCCCAAAACGAGCTCCTGTTGAGTGTGATAGAGGCACTTTAGAGTCTAATGTTTGGTGGTATTGACACAATTATGTTGTCTGTACTACCGTTCTGGCATCATGGATCATGGTTGTGACAATGACAATCTGGTCTATAAACATAAGTGTGCCTTTTCCTCTGATAGGTTCTGTAAATTATAACCTGCCCAAGTTTTAGATAGATTTCAAAACAACTTGTGTCATTTATTGAATTATGTCACTGTGCAACTGTTCTCCATCATAGGCAAATATGCATTTTATTAGCCCCCCAGAGCACTTTATGCTCATGGTGAGCTTTTGTGATTGTTGAATGTCTGTCATCAGTCCTTCATCGTTCTTCGTGCGGCAGCAACAATTGAAGTGTTTACACTCTAGAGGCCACAGTGCTGACCCAATCTTCATGAAACTTGGTCAGAATAATTGTTAGGTCATGAGGATGAACCCTATAACACAAGAAAAGGGGCCATAATGACAATTTCTTTGTTTACGCTCTAGAGGCCACAAATTTAGATCAATATTCCTGAAACTTTGCCAGAATAATTATTAGGTCACAAAGATGAAACCTTTTGATTATTTGAAGGGTCTTTCCGAAAACACAGGAAAAGGGGCCTTAATGACAATTTCTTTGTTTACACTCTAGAGGCCACAATTTTGACTTAATCTTCATGAAACTTTATCAGAATAATTGTTTGGTCATGAGGATGAACCCTATTGATTATGGGAAGAGTCTTTTGGAAAACACAGGAAAAGGGGCCTTAATGACAATTTCTTTAAGATGAACCTTATAGATATGGGGAGGTTCTATAGGAAAACACAGGGAAAGGGGCCATAATGACAATATAGAAGTCACAGTTTGGGCTCAATCTTCATGAAACTTAGTTCCTTGTCTCTAGTTGCATATTTTTGAACAGCAAACAATTAAGGTGAGCGATCTAGGACCATCATGGTCCTCTTGTTTATGTTTTCAGATATGTCAAATAATGTAAAGGTTTATGTAGAAAGTGTAGGGTTGATTCTGAAAACTTGTCTAGTTTTTCTTGATATATTTTATAAATTTGCGAAGTCGTTCTCCATTATGAGTAGATGATACCATGAAGTTATCAAAATATCAATAGTTTGTGTTGCCAACACAAATGAAGAAAAATTTCAGTAAACGGATAATAGTTTGGATAATGGAACTTTTCTGTTTTAATCGTGGCAAATAACATTTTTAGCTAACATGAGCATGAAGTGCTCAAGGTGAGTTTTTGTGGTTAGGTGGATGTCCGTTGTGCGTCGTCAACATTTACCTTGTATGCACTTTAGGCCACATTTTTTGTCTGATCAACCTGAAATTTGATAAGTCTCGGACAAGTTCATATTTGGGTCAACTGGAGTAAGAAACTAGGTAATTGGGTCAAGTCTTAAAAAAAACTTGTATGCACTCTAGAACCACATTTTTGCCCAATCAATTGTCATTAATGAAATTGAATAAAAAATTTCGAGACATTCAACTCGGGTGAGCATTTTAGGGCCACTATGGACTTCTTGTTGTCAGACCCACTTGCTTGAAAGAGGATACCATTTTATCCATCTTTCATACTGAATCAGTGTGACATTTCAATTGGTCTCCCACCAATAGGTGGAAAATCGTAGACCCAAGTGGGATAAGCAGCTGGAGGTTTGGAAAGTATGTTGTGGTAGTACTAGTGTGAGAAATACTAGGAATTTATGGTAGGTGCTCAGCCACCTTGATATGACTAAAATTCTGTCAAAGTGGTGTTAAAAGCCATACAAACAAGAAAAACATTTTTTTGGAAAGATTTTGAATGCTTCTCAAACATTTACCCATTTCCTTACAATCCCGTTTCTTTACTTCCCTAAGAAAAAACATTGGGAAAACATTATGGAGGAAAATAAAGAAGTTGCTCGTGAAATATCTTCCTGAAAAGACAAAAAAAGATTGTTTGGTAAATCAGCAAAGGTGGGGAGCATGCTGGAAAAAAATTATAGTGTTGTATCAAAATGTTTTGTCATCTTTTAAAAATCGGGTTGGATTTGGATGTTACAGGGATACCCTCCCTTTCCATACAAAATTCATACGCCTGTTGAACTATTGAGAATAAAGTATTGCTGAAATTATAATTTTCAAGGAAGAATGGGTCATGTTGGAAAAAAATTACTTAACCCATTCCCAAATAATAAAATTTTATACTGGTCCTCCAAATTAAAAGAGGTTGCAGGTGACAATATTAAATTTGTTTAAATGAAGAAATAAAGGCCTTATGAGGTAGAAAATATTGTGAGAAAGGAAGATATTACTTGTTACAAGTACTTTCTTCTTTTCTTACAATGTTATCTAAAGCTACATGTCTTTGGAGCGTAAAAATGTGGGATTGTGTGGTAATGTGTTAAAACGAGTTGTACATGAGTGTTTGATATTTTCTAGTATTTGATGTACCATTTGATTGTTATTAAAATTATTTTGAAGGAAATTAAAAGAAAGAATTAAAAGAAATCCAATAAAATGTATTCACTATTACAAGAAATCCGATAAAATTAGATTTGAAATCCTGTTTTTTTGGGGGGAGTTGCTTTAAAAAAAATCAAGATCTGTATTTATATCATAAATGCATAGTTTCCTTCAAATTGATTTTGCCTTATTTTTCCATATATGAATAATTCAATTGTTAGCACAGTTTTCTTTCAGATGTCTGAATTAGACATTTTAGCTCACTGAGCACATAGTGCTAATTAAGATATTGTGATCGTCATTGACCTTCGTTGGTCTATCCATCTGTCCACAATTTCTATAAAAATCCTCTCAAACAAAGTTTAGATATGGATATTTATCTCACCAACACTGATCTCGGTCATGATCTCTAAAGGACTCCAACAACTATTTACTTGGGAAGAAAGTAAAACCTTTGATTAAAATGATGTAATAAGTTCATAATGATGTGTGCGTATCAGAAGAAAACAAATAAAACAGGAAGGAGAAATGGAATTTGATCGCAATTTTTTATTCATTTAATGCATTCATAAACACTCTATTTAGCAAATTACATTGTATCTATACTACCGCGTTAAGGTTCATTGTAATTAGGAAGCAAAGCATTTGAAATACGTAAATTTCATGCCCACAATTAACCTCTAATTTGAGGAAATTTGTAAGTGATCCAAGCAGGATGGGCTGAAATACAATGAAAATTTGGATGAGAGAATCGTTTAATCCCTTTCCAATATTGTGATGGCAAATTACCAAATTGTTACTATTCTTGTTTTCATATTTTGTGCAATATAATAAATGTATGTAACATGCTAATAAATGTAGAACTAACTATCTGTTTCTTACTCCATATCCGAATGATCAAAGCTTCATTTTTCACATCCATAGGTTTGTTATAGTCGTAGAATTTCCAAAATATTGCATTGTAGAATTACTGAGTTTGCCAAGCATTTAATTCTTGTCATGCTGATCCCGGAATTTTCCTGTTTTTGCAGGAGATAAAGACAAAGAACAGCCTGTACATTAGTGCAGTCTGATCTTGGTCTACACTCCCTGTTTTGCCCCTTTAAGCTACAGTTGTTTAAATGATCAATTTTCAAAAGAAATATTGACCCCAGTCAATACCTTCCATCGCTGTCAGTTTTTTTTTTATTCTAAAGCAATTCTGTAGGGGATTTCAATTCAGTATGACAAGGGTTATGTTGGCCCGCTGAAAGTGGTTACTTTTAACTGTTAAAGCCGTAATCCTACTCAGGATTACATACAGTAAGTGAAATTTGTCATGATTTCACCGAAAAGTTTTCAAAATAGCTTAAAAGACCAAATCAAATTTGTTTAGAATTATCTGTTAGCATACATGACCTATAAAATTTAAACAATTGACACGAAAAATCTTTTATATTATAATGACCCAATCAAAGGCTATTCCGATTTTTATTTCCAAATTTGGTATGGAGTTCACAACAATTTAAACACAAGCAAACCGTCAGTAATTAGTCCCCTACCGGCGAAGCTGATGGGGACTATAGGTTTGCCCTCCGTCAGTCTGTCCGTCAGTCCATCTTTCTGTCCGCCAATCATTCCGGACATACCAAGTTTTCCAGACTTTTTTTCTTACCCTATTGGGCTGAATCTGCGTCATTGAGTTACAGAACAAGTTCAATTTTGGTTCCGGTCCATTGTTTTTTGTGGAAAATACCGATACTGGACTTTGAAAATTACCAGGAATTTTTAGTTGTCCTGACTTATTTTCTTTACCCTCGGAGATATTTAGCTAATTGTTGGTATGTGAGTCCACATCCATACATTACAGAACAAGTTTAAGTTTGGTTCCAGTCCATTGATTTTTGAGGAAGATATGGATGCTGGACTTAGACAGTTTCCATGAAGAAATTTCAGATTGCCGGACTTTTTTCTAAACCCTTTGCGATATGAAGGTGGTTTTTGGCATGTGAGTTCGACTGAATGAGTTACAGAACAATCTCTTGTTTTTACGTCCCAGCGATTTTTTACTCGAGAAAATATCATTGGAAAAGAAGATATTGCTTGTAACAAGCAATTTCTTCTTTTCGCACAATATTTTCTACCCTGTAGGTTGGTTACTTTTACAGTTGCAATCACTTTAAAATGTCGTCTGCAACTTCTTTCAAATGGGAAAATAGCCGCCGTCATAGTGCAGTTGTAGCGCGTCGGACTGTCAATCTAGAGGTCCCGGGTTCGATCCCCGAGGGCGGCACTCATCCTTTCCGGCTATTTGTCTCTCACCAATGGATCGATAATCGTAGCATATGTGGGATAGCAGCTGGAGGCTAGGAAAGGATGTAAAGGTAGTACTGGTGAGAGAAATACCAGGATTCCATTGTTAGGTGCTCCAGCCGCTGCGATATAACTGAAAGATTGTTGAAAGCGGCGTAAAACCCCATTCAAAACAAACAAATCAAATGGGACAAGACTAAAATTTTGATAAACAGGAAAGGGTTAAGTTTAGTTCCAGTCCATTAATTTTTGAGGAAGATACAGATACTGGACTCTGATAATTACCAAGAAATTTAAGTTTTCCAGATTTTTTTCTAAACACTGGCAGGTATTGATCTGATTTTTAGCTCTACTGGCCGGAGGCCACTAGAGCTATAGCGATGGCTTTTTCCCGTCCGGCGTCAGTCCGTCTGTCCGGCCGGCGTCCATCCATTAAACTTTTCCTTGTTAACACGATAGAGTCCACAGTTTTCATCGGATTCTCTTCAAACTTTCACAGAATGATTGTACCATCATAAGGATCGTTCCTTTCGAAATTAGGTCGGATCCGTCAAAAATCATGGGAAAAGGGGCCTAATTAAAACTTAATTAAAAATCCTCGTTTACGCGATAAAGTCCACAGTTTTCATCAGATTATCTTCAAACTTTCACAGTATGATTGTACCATCATAAGGATCGTTCCTTTTGAAAATGGGTATGATCCGTCAACAAACACGGGAAAAGGAGCCTTATGAAAATTTAATTAAAAATTCAATTAAAAATCCTCGTTTACGCGATAAAGTCCACAGTTTTCATCAGATTCTCTTCAAAGTTTCTCAGAATGATTGTACCATTATAAGGATCATTCCTTTCGAAAATGGCAATCATACGTCAAGAAACACGGGAAAAGGGGCCTTATGAAAATTTAATTAAAAAATCCTCGTTTACGCGATAGAGTCCACAGTTCTTACCAGATTCTCTTCAAACTTTCACAGAATGATTGTACCAACTTAAGGATCGTTCCTTTCGAAAATTGGTATGATCTGTCAAGAAACACGGGAATAGAGGCCTTATGAAAATATAATTAAAACTTCCATTAAAAATCCTCGTTTACGAGATAGAGTCCACATTTCTCATCGGATTCTCTTCAAACTTTCTCAGAATGATTGTACAATCATAAGGATTGTTCCTTTCAAAAATTGGTATGATCCGTCAAGAAACACGGGAAAAGGAGTCTTACGGAAATTTAATTAGTAAATCCTTGTTTACTCGATAAAGTCCACATTTTTCATCGGATTCTCTAAACTTTCACAGAATGATTGTACCATCATAAGGATTGTTCTTATCGAAAATTGGTATGATCCGTCAAGAAACACGGGAAAAGGGGTCTTATGAAAATTTAATTAAAAAATCCTTGTTTACGCGAAAGAGTCCACAGTTTTCATTGGATTCTCTTCAAACTTTCACAGAATGATTGTACATTCATAAGGATCGTTCCTTTCCAAATTGGGTATGATCCGTCAAGAAACATGGGAAAAGGGGCCTTATGAAAATTCAATATAAAACTTCTATAAAAATCCTTGTTTACGTGATAGAGTCCACAGTTTTCATCTGGTTCTCTTCAAACTTTCTCAGAATGATTGTACCATCATAAGGATCGTTCCTTTCGAAAATGGGTCTTATCTGTCAAGAAACATTGGAAAAGGGGCCTTTTAAAAAATTTATTAAAAAAATCCTCGTTAACTCTCTAGAGTCCACAGTTTTCATCAGATTGTATTTAAACTTTCACAGAATGATTGTACCATCATAAGGATTGTTCCTTTGGGAATTTGGTCAGATCCATCAGGAAACACAGGAAAAGGGGCCTTATGAAAATTCAATTGAAAATCTTTTAAGCAAAACTCTTTAACACTCTGGAGTCAATAGATTTCATAGGATTCCCTTCAAACTTTCACAGAATGATTGTCCTATTATAAGGATTGTTCCTTTCGAAATTTGGTATGATCCGTCAAGAAACACAGGAAAAAGGGGCCTTATGAAAATTTTAATAAAAAATTCTCATTAATAATCTAGAGCCAATAATTTTCAACGGATTCTCTTCAAACTTTCACAGAATGATTGTACCATCATAAGGAATGTTCCTTTCGGAATCGGATATGATTCCTCAAGAAACGTAGGGAAAGTGGCCTTATTAAAATTTAATTCAAAGATCTTTGTTAACACAGTTTCCACAGTTTTCATCTGATTGACTTCAAACTTTCACAGAATGATTGTACCATCATAAGAACTTCTCCTTTCTCCTCGTAAACACAATAGAGTCCATAGTTTTCAACAAATTCTCTTCAAACATTACCCAGAATGATTATTACATTAACCCTTGTCTTGCTGTATAAATTACCTTACTGAATTGCTGTCAAATCAAAGGGCTGAACGTTCTGATAGAACTTGTTGTTCAAAATCAATAAATTTTTAGAAATCAACTTCATAAACAACTCTGGCAGGAAAAGTACAAGCAGGAGGAATAGACTAAGATCAGCCTGCACATAAGTGCAGTCTGATCTTAGTCTACACCTCCTGCCAAAACCGGAATATTCCGGGCTCAGCATGACAAGGGTTAAATGGATTGTTCCTTTCGGAACTAGGTTTGATCCATCAAGTTTCATGGGAAAAGGGGCCCTATGAAAATTTAATAAAAAAATCTTAGTTAACACATAATGGCCCAAGATTTCGCCTGATTGACTTCAAACTTTCACATAATGATTGTACCATCATAAGTATTGCTCCTTTCAAATTGGGTCTGATCCATTGAGAAACATAGGAAAAGGGGCCTTAGGAAAATTCAATTAAAAAAATCTTAATTAACCCTTTCCTGTTCAAATACGGGATTTTACGTTCCTGTGATTTCATACTTGAGAAAACATTGTGGAAAAAGAAGAAATTGCTTGTAACAAGCAATTTCTCCTTTTTCCACAATATTTTCTAGGACATAGGATGGGTTCATTTTAAATTGCATCTAGTTGTCATTGTTGTTTGCAACCTCTTTCAATTTGGACTAGTCTAAAATTTCCAAAAACAGGAAAGGGTTAATGCTTGTAAGTCCACAGATGAGATGGGGTTGTCTTTATACTCAAACAGAATAATTATACTTTTGTAAGAAGAGTTCCCTTTGGAATTGGTTCAGATCCACCAAGTAACATGGGAAAAGGGGCTATATGAAAATTCAATTAATAAAACCCTGTTAACACAATGAAGCCCACAGCTTTGATCAGATTTTGTTGAAACTTTCACAGAATTATTCTTTTCATAACAGGGTTTGAACTGTCAAGAAACACAGGAAAAGGGGCCTTATGAGAATTTCATTTATAAATCCTTGTTACCAAGTCCAGAGCTTTCATCGGATTTTCTTTATATATTCACAGAATAATTGTACAATAATAATGATTGTTGATGTTTGCAATAGACCTGATCCGTCAATTATCACAGGAAAAGGAGCCTTATGAAATTTAATTTTAAAATCATTGTACCACAATAAAGTCAACAGTTTTCATTAGATTCTGTTAAAACTTTCACAGAATGATTATTCCATCATGAGGATTCTTTCTTTTCAAATTAGGCGTGATCTGTCTAGTATCATGGGAAAAGGGGCCTTTTGAGAATTTAATCTATAATCCTTGTAACCAAGTCCAGAGCTTTCATTGGATTTAATTCAAACCTTCACAGAATCATTGTACAATAATCACGAATGTTGATGCTGACATGAGACCTGATCCTTCAAGTATCACAGGAAAAGGAGCCTTATGAAAATTTTATTTTATAAATTTTACACCAAGATAAAGTCTGCAGTTTTCATCAGATTCTGTTCAAACTTTCACAGAATGTTTGTACCATCATAAGGATTGTTTCTTTCCAAAATTGGCCTGATCTGTCTAGTATCATAGGAAAAGGGGCTGTATGAAAAATTATTACTAAATCCTCATAAACACAACAATGCCCTCAGTCTTTATCAGAATCTCTTCAAACTTTAATAGAATGGTTGTACCATCATTTGGATTGTTCCTTTGTAAATTAGGTCTGATTGGTTAAGTGACACAAGAAAAGGGACCTTATAAAATTTTATTACAAAACATCATTATTACAATAAAGTCCTCAGTCTTTATCATTTTCTTCAAACTATCATTAGGATTGCTGCTTTGTACATTGGGTCTGATTTGTTAAGTTTCAAGGAAAAGGGGGCCTTATGAAAATTTTGTTACTAAAATTCTTGACACAATTCAGTCCACTGTTTTCATTGATTCTCTTTAACTTTTAAAGAATGATTGTACCGCCATTAGAATTGTTCCTTTTGAAATTTGGTTTGTTCTGTAAAGTATCATGAGAGAAGGGGCCCTCTGGAGATTTCATTATAAACTCATTAACACAATAAATTCCACAGATTAAACAGATTGATTGTACCATCATTCCAATTGTTGATTTTGACAGTGGATCTGACTATGGCAAGTGTCACATAAAAAGGGGCCTTATGAAAAACTCTCTTAAATATTCTGGTTAACACAATGATGTCCCTTGATTTCACCGGATTCACTTCAAAATTTCACAGAATGGTTGTACAATCACTTAAATGGTTCTTTTTAGAACTGGGCACAATCCACCAAGTATCATGTAAAAAGGGGCTATATGATTTTTTTTTCTTTTTCTTTTTTTTTTTTTTTTTTTTTTTAATATTCAAGTAAGCTTAATGAAGTCCCCATATTTCATCGGACTTTCACAGAATGATAAAACCAACTGTAAAATATCACGGGAAAAGGGGCCTTATGAGAACTTGGTTTTAGTATCTTAGTTAACACAATAAAGTCATCAGTTTTATCAGATTCTATACATAGATGCGTGGAATTATTGTGGCATTGGAAACACAGGAAAAGGGGCCTTGCAGTTTTTCATTCAAAACATTCTTGTATATGTGATGAAGATCACAATCATTATCAGATTGTCTTCAAAATTTCATAGGACAACTGTAGGGTTGTAAGGAAAGTTCCTTTTGGAATGAAATTGATCCACCAGAAAACACAAGAAAAGGGGCCTTATTGATTTCATTCAAAACAATCCTGTTTATGTGATAAAGTCTACAATTATTGTCAGATTCAGATGAAAATTTCACATTATGATTGAAGGGTCATATGGAAACTTCCTTTTGGAAATAGGGTGGATCCGTCATGAAACACAGGAAAAAGGGCGTTGGGGATTGTTGCTCAAAATAATAAAGGGGATAAAGTCCATTTTTTCCTTTATGCATTCTTCTTAAGGCATTTAACTTCCTTAAATATCAGATTTCTTTAACGGAAAACTCGATAACCAGTAGAGCGTCTCAGGCCCTCATGGGCCTCTTGTTTAAATTTTATGTTGCCCAAAGGGAAAAGGGGACTTTAAATCTAAGGGGGGGGTGTCAAAATTTGAATGAAAAATCAAAGGACAAAGACCATGCACTATTCTAATTCATTCACACTAAATTGTGTTACGGAAAATAGAGCTTAATATATTATTGCCTTGTTGATCTGAAATAAAACATTTCTGTTTCTTTAAGACTATTCAAGTAACAATCTTTGATATGTTAACCCATTCCAACACAACAAAATTTTAGACCGGTCTAAATTGAAAGAAGTTGCAGACAACAATTTCAAGTTGATGGAAGTTATTTTTTTTCCCCGTCTTTTGGGATAGAAAACATGGTGAAAAATGAAGAAATTGCTTGAAACAAGCAATTTCTTCATTTTCCACCAAGTTTTCCATAACTGTTTTCTTGAGGGGCGTAAAAAGGAGGGATTAAGTTGGAATGGGTTAAACAACGATAAGTCTTGTATATCATCCAAAGTTTTACGAATTTTATGAAGACAAATTACCGTGGTATGAAGTTTCATAATCATAGCTATAATACTTAGAGCTATGACAAAGTACAAGTCTCAAAAACAACAAAGGACAATAATTTAAGCAAGGTGGAGTTATGGTTTTTGTACACTGCATTTCGTATTCATCCAATAACGATGTATATAACTGCCAAGTTTCATATCAATCTGACATATTCCGGATAAAAACTGGGCGCCGTCCGGACGCCATGGGTAATCCAATCATACGCCCCGTTTTCGACGGGCGTTTAAAGAAGACGGGACGTTCAAAAATGAATGCCAACAACAGTTCATATCCTATCAACAGTTTCCTAGAAGATTTTTAACATTTTACGGTATACTGCATATGGTACTAATATGCTCCGCTCTTATCACCAATACCATTTGCTAGATGATAAAACACATCCTTCAACCCGGTTCCGAGAACACAGGTTGGTTGACGACAACACAGTTCAAAAACTGGAACACTATAAAGTTGGGTATTTATTTTCAAATTCTTTTCAATCTTTGAATGAACTTTGCAAACAAGCTTGAAGATGGCGATATGTGAGAAAATAGCCTTTGCTCAAATACTATGTAACAAATGAAATATGGTAAGTTTGTTCCAAAAACCACCCGAAGATGATGTTTCGCGATATATTCAACTTTCCAGACAAAACGCTATATTTTTATGACCTCTTTAGAAAAAAGAACAAAGGTGTGTAATTTCTAATTCATCGTCCTTCACTTGCGCCAAGTTTCGTCCGCCAAAATACTCCAATAAAAATAATATCAATGTTTAAAGTCGTCGGATGAGACAAATGGTTGACTGAGGACAAATGAGAAGCTGTTTACCTCGAACATAGACTAAGAAAAAAATGTGTTAACGAGAACACGGGTGTATGAAAAGGACAAATATGCGAATATTAAGTGTTTATATATACTACTTACTTTTACAGTCAGTGGTGTGGGTTTTATCCAGAACATTTATGTACAACACTGCACTTTTTACGGAGTATTGTAAAAGTACACACGGTGAGAATGTTTTCGCCCACCAACAAATCAAATATTGGAGCTTTCGTTGTGGTAGAATTGATCCTTAAAACACTTTTCTATGAGTAAGAAGTGAATTACAAGCGATCAATAGATCTTATCCATACACAAGCCGTGTACGAAATGTTCCTTAGTTAGTCCTCTTTCTCAATATTTATATGGACGTTACTAAAATTTCGACTTTTGGATCCCAAAGTACAAAGCCAATATATGCATGAAATATGTTTTTGCCCACTTGAATCATAATCCTAGCCTTAAAATTAAATTCTATTTTGAAAGAAAAAAGCCCTTTTCTCAGGTGAGATTACCAGGGCCAACGATCCTCTTGTGCAAATTAGCGGGGTCACTGACTTCGAAAACCCGACGTTTAAAGAACTAATGGATAACCAGTGCGCAATAAATCGGCTCCATTTGGGGTAAAGGACGAAAACTATTTAACCCATTACCAGACGACAAAATTTTAGACTAACCCAAATTGAAATGAGTTGCAGACAACAATCCAGAGTTTTTTACAGTATTTCAATCATATCGCGGCTGGAGCACCATGGATTCCTGGTAATTCTCACACCAGTACTAGCACTACATCTTTTCCTAGCCTCTAGATGCTCATCCCAGTTATGTATACGATTATTCACCCATCGGCGGGAGACAAGTGTTGGATAGGATATATTCACCGCGGCCGGGGATCGAACCTGGCACCCCATGACTAGGAGTCCTAAGCGCTACGACTGCGCTACTGTCGCGGCTGCTTATAAGGACAATATAAAGGTTACGTAAAACTTCGTATAGTGCCGAAATTGAACTAAACAACAAGTAAATAAAAAGATATTATTGCCATGAGCGTACATGTTACAGAGACAGACTAATCTATTCTACACATTTATTAGAAGGCAACTATCCTAGTTTCTTGAATGCATCGAGAGGTGAAATGACAAATCGCTAGTTCAACACACTTACTTCGGTTGCCACATCCATCGACCTCGACAGAAAGTCCCGCTTCGATTTCAAACGACGTTATATTGAAAATGTATGGCCAGTAGCATGCAACAAAAATGTAGAATCGTTGGTTGGCGATATAAACGTCGTAACTAAAGCTTGAATAAGCTGTTGTTACGATTTTTTAAGTCGAAAAAACAAAAAAAAGTAACAAAAATGGTGGCAAATGTCGGAGCTCAAAACTTATTTTTGTTTTTAATGAATGATTTCATTGGTCAACTGGCAATTTGATTGACAGCCACAATCGGTCAATTATACTATATAAACGGAATAAGTACTAAGTCACAGTGACATTTGAATAAAGCTTGCGCTAAAAGTAATTTGCCAAGACTCGTATTTATGAATACAATTAAAACCTTATCCTGCAACTCAACCAAAATTTGGATTTAAGAAAAAAACAGGCTTCGTTTGGAGTTCAGTTAAAATAATTGTCATTTAATTAATAACTGTCATTTAAAATATCTATTTAACAATCAAATCAATTATTTAGGCCATAACAGAATATGAACCCCAACGTTACGAGAATAGTTTCATTAAGGGGGTAACTTAAGCTTATTTCGGCTGAAAAATCGCCTGTCAACGCCTTTGCTTTTCTTATTTAAGCCTCTGAACATGCATTATGCAAACTAATGCTGTTTGATAAATGTTTTTGATATGCCAGACTATTGTTTAGAAAATCCTCAGTTAATGGACAACAGTCTTAATGAATTTCACAGCACCAACTACTTGTTCCGTAGATATATTGGTAGATATTAGTTTCTGTCGTTGTTTTTGCCGTTTGGTTAATATTACGTGATAATACGTTTCATTTTAGTTTTATTCTTCACATGGCAGAAATACAACTATAGGATCTCCAATAATACAAAAACATTTTCACACAGAAAATCATTTGAACTCAAAATTGTTATAGTATCTGGAAAAAGTATCTGGCTTTCCGAACAGAAATGTTTATGTCAATATTATCTTAAACGGACTCCGTCAGAATGTTGGGGGAAGTAGGGGTTCAATTGCTGAATTTCGGTGTAATAGGCTATACCCATTTCTATTGCATATATTTCAGTTTAAAGCTAGTTTATTTAATGGGCTAAATTACTACTATATAAAAAAAAACATCGAATATTCTTCGAATCTTTACAAGTATCTTAAAAATAATTAAAATTGATAAGATTAGCATACATAACGAGCAGTTTTCTACTAAGTGTATTTATCTCTTTAGTTATTTTGGTTGTACATTAAACAGAAAATTCAGCCTTTTTCTTGGTTAAATAGAGCTGTTCAAGCTTAAGTTCTGACTTTTAGGTAACCAAATAACGATTTGCTTGTTTCTTTTATTTTCCTGTTCATGAATAATGCAAACTAACGTCGTTTGATATCTCAGTCAGACAGAGTAAAGCATTTCTGAAGTGTTGTTGAAGTCCAAAGGCTAGTTTTGGAAGACAATAAATTTTGTTTTGTTTTGTAATTGTACAAAGATGCACGAACTGCGCATACTCTGTAGGCGCTTAATAATAAAATACCCAGAACAGTTTGACCTAGTGCCAAGGTTATAAAAAACAATCGGACTAAGAGGAATCTAGATTTGCATTTCGAAATTGCTTGGTTATCATTGACCAATCTATCTCTAGGAAAATCTATAAGTATAAAGTTTCGCACCAGATCATCCGTAGTAATTCAGCCAGTCTGACCGGGACCAATTATTTCCCATCTGTGTGATGGTTTACAATTATACAGTATATTTTTCTCCGGTCATGTTAGACATCATGGTCCAAAATATGTGTCCCAGCAATATCATTTCATCCCGTAAAATTAAAAAAGGTACTGTAAGCTAGCAAAGCATGCCTTTCTAATAGTAATCTTCTATGTCAAAGGTTATCATGGTAGATAACCGAGGTTAAAGTTAGTAAGGAGTTACAGAGCATGCTTTTAGGGTGTTCGTATGGCGTGACCTAGGAGGAATGTTTCCGTTTCGATAGGATTATCTTAATAACCCGACAAACATTTTTACCAAGTTTCAACATTATTGAGCCAAACATGTAGCCACTAGACTGTAAACACAGAAATTGTCAATAATGTCGTCATTCCGTCTTTTCTAAACTGTTTTCTATTTCAATATCGTTCTTCTGGTGCCCTGACAAATACTCTGACCAAGTTTTATTAAAAATCGAGCCAAATGTGTAGCACCTACAGGATATAGAAATGAACATTAAGACAAAGTTTTATGAACAGTGCTTCATACTTGTTGCCGCTATAGTGCATTATTCCTCAAAATACTTAAGAACTTCTTTTTATGGTGTAGGCATTCATTTGTTAAAGCCTCCGTTGACAGTTTGAATTCATTGAACTTTGTGACTACCTGTTAATTTAAGCTAGCAAAGCACCAGCTTAGCTAGCCAAAAGGAAAGCTAGGATCCATGAGAGGTTATACAAAAATAGATTTGAAAAATAAACATATGAAAGAGTAGTGTTTAGCTCTAAACTGAAATTGTCTTTGAAGAACAGATAGACCAGGCTCAATTTTTCACGCACCTCGCAGTAGTTTCGCATGAAGGGACAACGTGCATGTAACCAGTCATTACATTTAACATAAGATAGGTTCGTAAATAATATATAGAAGCCAAAGAATGTTGTCTGCATAAATTTTCTGTCGTTATAAGGGTTCCTTAACCTTCCCCTTTTTTAAAAAATTATAGTGGTCCAAATTCAAAGACGTTGCAGACAACTATGAAAACTGGGTGCAATTTGAAATAACCATCTATGCATTAGAAAATATTGTGGGAAAAAAAGAAATAGCTTGTAAATAGAAAAATAAGAAAAAAAACTTAAATCGAAATCAATTGGTTGAACAAGGGTCCTGTTTTAGCCCTATGAGAATGCAAACTTTTCTGAATAATTTACAGAGCTTAAAAAACTCTACCTTTAACACTACTTAAGGTAAAACGAATTGCAAAATTAGTTTTAAAAATTCTGAACACCATGTTGTGCTACATATGCTTCAATTTTATAATCTTTTTGGTATTTGTTTTATATGTTGGTTGTTCGCAGTCAGAAACACTTCCAATAAACCGACAGTTTGGTTTGAGTAACAAAGCCTGTGTTGAAGTCTGTAATGAGCTACCGAAATGTGAACTGTCGAAATACACCAGAAGATTTTTTATGTGTGAGCTGTTTACCGAGTACGATACAGGAATAGAAGAATTTGGCGCGTGGTATCGTGAAAAAATCAAGACAACCCATACCTTAAATAGCCTTGGATGTTTAGGATGCTTGTCAAACGAAGTATGTTCCACGGATGATACTGGGGTCGATATCTGCATGCCCTACTCTTGTGACAGACCACCTGTGTTGGTAGGAGTGACTACGCTAGGAAATATGTACTCGTTTGGTTCGAAACTCAAACTCGCATGCGAACAGGAGTTGGTTTCGAATCAAGACTTCAATGGTAATATCTTTAATTCTTTTGTAGGAGCTTGTTTAGAAAAAAAATACGAACTTTAAGAATGGTTTCAGATAACACAGTTTCGATTAACAAAATCGACGGGGGTCGACACTTGCTTTGCTTCAATGTGATCCCACAGGAATCCCTACTTATTATATCAAAATTTTCTCCAGATAATCGGGGATACCTCCTTAGTATACCTTAATCCATTCCCACACAATCTTACATTATAAGCCCCACAAAAAAGAGCTTTGGAAAAAAAACTGTAGAAATCGAAGAAATTGTTTGTTAAAAGGAATTTCTTTTTTTTTCCAAAGTGTTTTCTACAAAAAAGACAATCTTTTTTAGAATTCCTATAATCAAAAAATGTCGTGTGCAACTTCTTTGAATTTGAACCAGTCTGGTAATTGGTCAAATGAGAAAGAAACAAAAAGTTGAAATTTGCTGAAACTTCTTCGGCGAATCAGGAACATTAGTTGTTAATCAAGTTCCATTGTACCCATTGAAGGTTTCCTGACGGAATTCCTAGCCTAAAAATGTTGAGATTCCTTCCAATTTTCTTGGGTCAGCGGTAACCAGGTAAAGTGATATTACCGATCCTAGGAATCGGTTAAGTACGTAGTTCTCTTCATTCTCTTCCAACAGCTCCACTTTTTTTCACGTTATCGGTCAACAGCTTACGGTCTTTGGCAAAAGAAGCCAGCTATCTTTAAAGATGACGAAACTACTGTTAAATATGTAAATGTAACGCTTTTGCGATAAACCTCTGAAATTCGTGAAATTTATCAATAGGAAATGTTCCCCAATTATGTAAATTAATTCTAAATATGTGAAAGGGTTTTTGAAAAATCAACTTTCTCGTAAGGGCCGAAAGATAGTTAACTCCAACCCTTCTTTTTGTGGATAAAAACAGATAAATCGGCAATGAAGAAAACCTAGAGAAGTTGATCATGTTCACGTTGAAGTCATAAATAATGACAATAGAAAAATGTTCTTTACTTATCTGAAAGACTCACGATGGCCTATACATTAACCTTTCTAGTACAATCCATGGTTTGTACGTGCCGGTGTTTTCATACTTAAGAAAACATTGTGGAAAACAAAAGAACTTGTTTGTAAATTTCTTCTTTTTCCACAATTTTTCTATCCTACAGAACAATCATTTTTAAAATGAATTCGGCTTTGGATTGCCTCCTACCATTCCTTTTGATTAGGACAGGTATGAAGTTTTGAAAAAAACAGGACAGGGTTAAACATACGAATTTAGAAAAGTTTAAACCTGTATACTTTACTATAACTATAGGATGTCATGGGTTCGATCCACGGCTGCAGCACATATCCTTTCCGACATTTGTCTCTCGCTAATGGGTGGACAATAGTAAACCTAAGTGGAATAGCAGCTGGATGCTAGGAAAGGATAAAGTGGTAGTACTGGTGCGAGAAATACCAGGAATCCATTGTTAGGTGCTCCAGCCGCCACAATTTGACTGAAATACTGTTAGAAGTGGCGTTAATCCCAATTCAATGAATCAAAATTTACTATAATCGCCACAAATGAAATCCTAAGTCTCTTCGAAACACAATATAGATACTTAATTTACATTGAAATGATCGTTTCTGTTGAGATTGTAAAACAGAACAAGATTGATGCAACAGTATCGATAATGTAATTTCTCGTCACGAATATGTGGGTGACGAGCGTTTTAAATTTTATCTACTGTCATAATTTTACAGTCAAGATTTTGTCATCGGACATAAATTATTATTGAAATTGATCACCTTTATCTTTATAATGGTCTTACTTTTTATTGAAATACTTGGAAAAGTTGGCTGCAAATAGCGTTGATGAACATTTCGCATCGATATGAAATACTAAAAGATATCTTGTTTTATGCTCATGCAATACCAAGGTTCTATCTGTTTAGTGTATTACACATATAAAAGCCAGACCAAAAGTTTGTCAAAGTTAAATTTCGCCGTTTCCACTTCAAAAGTAATTTCGTCGTCAAAATAGTTCAATGCTTCATTTGGCGGTACAATATGATAAATTGCAAGATTTAAACGATTTTTGTTGTTGATGATGCCTTTTTTCCTTCGCAATTTCATAGACAAAGACACACTTACCTTCAAACAGGTTATTTATTATCCCTTTATTCATAGACTTTTGCACATAACCCGGTGACAGTTTTAGTCAACGGTTATTGAGGATAAGTGATAATGCCGATTTTATAATGTCGTCATTCACAAACCCCAAAAAGAGCTTTGCAAGTACCTTCTAAATATGTAAATGTGTGTATTGATATCTGGTAAGATAATTGATGTCATATTCAATCGTTGGAGTTACCGAAATGACTTTTGTTTTGTACTTAACTTTGGGTAATTTTTCGGGCTTTCTGTCGAATGAAAGAGGCATTTACTAGTTTTAGAAGTAAGCAGCATAAATCGGTGTGTATAGTTCTTGATTTCAGAATATCCACCTGTTTATCAAACGGATCCTGGACACGGTTCCAATTCTCTTGTACATGCAATCCTCCTAAAATCTTACATGGTACCGTATCAGTTGTTGAATCTTCAAGTGGACTCAAAGTAGCAGATATAACATGCGAAAACGGATCTTATCTCCAGCTACCGAAAATTCCAAGATGCGATCCCAAGATTAATGTTTGGGAATATTTTGATGATGTTTATTGCGATAAAATGGTAGACGGACAGTGGAGAAAAATATACTCCTTTCCAAACACAGCTATCACATACACGCCGATTTTAAAAAAATGGGACGAAGCTAATAGAACTGGTCACGCTAAATATTCGTATCGAAACGACAGTTTCATTGATAACTGGGCCGAACAAGATATAAGGGATCTAAGACTGTCGATCATATCAAATGATAAAGAAATGGCATATGTGATGTTTAATGGAACAGCATCGGATAGGAATTCCTGGTTTACGAAAGAAAGATTACTGCATAGTTCATGGGAAGATCTTAACAATAACTCGGACGTCGGCTACATTTCGTGGCGGGGTATAGCGAGATATAAAGACACGGATGAGAGAGTTATTTTGAGGCATTACATCAATAAAATTTACAGTGAACAAAATTGTGAAGACAACTATGGATGGTTTGTGGTAACCTGGACATATTTCCCTTGCAATAACCCATTACCAACAATGCCAGTTATTTTATTTAGTAAGAACAGTACAGCTTCACGGTTCTTAAAGGGGGAAATCGGACTTGCAGATAGATTTGAAGTCTGGGTGAACTAGCTTGACAGAAAAACGTTAGCCTTGACGGATCGCAGCTGTTATCAGAACTCGATTGACTAAACAAATCAATCATTCAGAACGGAAGTGAACTTTGAACTCCGACATTTATTTAGCATAGTGGTATGTTGGTAAGCTTATTTTTTCTGCTTGAAAAAAAGGTATGTCACAAAATGTTCTACAAAAGACTGTAATCAGAATTCAAATTAGGTTATATTTATTGCACAGCGTATCCCTTACCCATTCAAACACAACAAAACTATAGACTGATCCAAATTGAATGCAGTTGCACTCGACAATAAAAAGTATGTGAAATTTTAGATTTCTTCAATTTTCTTGGTGGAAAAAAAATTGTGGAAAAAGAAAAAATTGCTTAATGTACGCAATTTCTTCTCTTTACACAATGTTTTCCCAGTGGCTTGTCTTGAGGGGCG
This sequence comes from Fragum fragum, assembly GCA_946902895.1. NCBI lineage: Eukaryota > Metazoa > Mollusca > Bivalvia > Cardiida > Cardiidae > Fragum > Fragum fragum. The sequence goes on from OX336375.1 coordinate 24,041,231, forward strand.
TCAGAAAGTATCAATGTGTGGAAATGTATAAAACCACATTTTAAGTCAAATGATTTTTTTTGAAAAATGATGTTATAATGTTTCACGTTTGTCGAAAAACTCGTTGAAGTCTATGCCACCGCAGATTATTACCTTATATTTGACAGCGTCTTTTGTATTTCCCATGAATTTAATAAAGCTGTAGTTACGACGTTTAATTCGACAAATTAAAAAAAAAATGCTTAAAAAAAGATCTGTGTTTAAAATCTGTAAATCATTTATTTCACCAAACGGTGCGATGTGTGACGTCATTATTTCGAAATGACTATTGCATTGTCTCATTTGGACAATTGCTACTTTGGTGACCGAGTAAGGTGGGAATGGGGTTTTAAATCATTCTCCGAATGCGTTTTTACTATAGGTGCATTCATGAAATTAAGGCGTGCGTACTAATCTCAAAAACGATCATAATTTTGGTTTCATGCATTAAATAAGGCTTTCACATTCATATAACTTTGAGAGCGCACGCTTAAATCTTACAAATACGCCTATATTATTTATGCGTACAGGCTTCCTTATATGCTTTCACGAGAACGGCATACTCGAGTTTCGATAAAGTTTAAATTTCACTATTGACAAACCGTCGTTGATCGTGAGAAATTTCGTAACTACAGCCAGCATAATTTTGCACTCCCAACGACGGTATGCCCTCGCAGATCACCATTTGTCGCAGTTTTGTGATACATGGGTAAATAAACGATTAAACGCGTGAGTTTGGAGAAAGAGATATTTTTATTCATCTATAGTTTATCGAGTTTAAATAAGTTGTCTGAAGATTCGTCGATAACATAGATTGACCGACCGTCTGCGGACCAACAAACACCCATACTGCTGCCATAGTTTGTCAACCACGTGGTCGGTGTTCCATGGTCAGACAGAGCTTCCAAATAATCGCCATTGTTTACGGTGAAGTGGTAAATTGTCCCGTCATTTATAACAACAATTTCCTTGCCATTTGGACTAATGTCCGCACCTGAAAGTAATTAGTGAGACATGATTTGGCGATATTCACTTTTACCTGAATGTGTTTACATAAAATCTAATATACCGATATATATGCGAAAACATGTTGATATACATCGGGTTTAACCGTGATACTGAAACGAAACTTGTGCCAGATAAACTGCAACTTCTAGATGTACGAAGAATTCAAGAACACAAAACCCAGATGTAATTTCATTGTCCAAAGTTATCATATTGATTGGCGTTTAAAAGCATCATTGTATGGGAAATGGTTGAGCTTTCTCGTTTGTTTGGCGACATATACAAATCATTACAATCGCGATTAGTAGCTTTTGCCAAATACTTCTGGGTGTTTTTGTGCAACATAAACTAGATTTTATTAATGATTGTCCACCTTTCAACTTCAACAATCGAATGATCGACGCTATACAGTACAAATATCGATTGCCCAATCAAATGTTTAGTTGTGAGTGGAGGTGAAATTTGAACTCCAATATTTAAGCTCAGAATTGTGTTGGCTTGATTACTTAAAGTTGTAGTTACAATGTTAAGGTCGCTAACCAACGTTTTGCCTTTTATTCTATGTCCTTTGATCACAAATTCTACAAAAAAGCTGTTTATTATCCTAGTGAAAGTACAATTGCGGAGATCGCTGGGCATGGCAAGAGATCCGCAAATTCCGTGCCGTCCCCGCTTGACCTAGTGACCTAGTTTTTACTCCACATGTCAACTATAAAACTATACTGAGATGTAATAAAGACAAATGATCTGACCAAATATCAAGACATTTTGGGGGTATGAATTCAAACAAGATTATGGCCCATAGGGAGCACACAAGATGCATATACACAATAGACGTTGGACGCCGAAACAAGTTAGATCACAAAATCTTCGTGCACAGGTGAGCTAAAAAATGTAATGAATCGATGCCTTCTCCAAGAAAGGTATGCAGACACCGCCAACTTACTTTACCAATAAGGTTCCTTGTCTCATTCGTACCCTAATGCCCACGTGATATAAAAGTCATATTACATGAGAATGATGAAGATTTATTAATGATGATGAGTTTGTATCTGCTCTTTATGACTACAGTATCGCAGTAATGTAATTAAATAAAAAAAAGTATGAAAATAATAGTAATAGAAATAATATCAAAACGATTAATTGCGATAATCATTATGATAAAAATGCAGATAAAAATTAATTAAAGTTAAAATAATAATTTTCTTTATAAAAAATAGTAATAATAATGATATGACGAGCAAAGAGGAAAGAACAAATACGTTTACTAATTGTGTTTTAGGTGAAGCGACGAAATTTGATTGAAATATTAAAAATAAAAGTAGCCTACTGTTATCAAGCTAGCATAGCTGCGCAGAGCTTGCTAGCTAAAAAAGAAATCTATCATTGCCGAAGAATATGCCACCATGACAGTGCCCCGTCTGCTTTGCATAAAAAACAATCTAGTTTTGCTCGGCTTCCAAAGACTGCTTCATTCGCCATATTGACAAGACTGCAATGCTAGATTTGTCCTTCTTTTGCATCTGCGCGGGGTAACACTAAATGGATAAGACAGTTTTTGTAAAGTAGTAAAAAGTTTCAACAATAGCCTGAGTCAAAAGTGGATTCAGAGTGTTTTTTTTTTCAAGCTGGTCTTTTGTCCCAACAAGTGTCTGGAACCCGCAGATCGCTACTTTATGAAGGAATGGCCTAGGTTGTGTGATGACGTTACAGGTATCTTCTCGAATTTTATAGATAGCAAGTTTTACACAATGAAGGAAAATGATTTTTCCGTATTACTAATAAGTTACATTATTATCGGTGGGTGGTGTAATTGGTCGAGGCATTCTGTTTGTCATGTAGCTTCAGGAGCACTACGTTTACAATTCCCAGACAGTGTTTGTTCTGGGTCCGGTGCAGAGATTCCTTATTTTACAAAAAATGCAAGAGTCTAAGGTATAAATATCAAAGGAAAATCACTTCATGATGACAAAATTGATGCGTCCTCCCAACATCACCACCCACCCTCCTTGTTTACGAGTATTTCATGTAAGAGATGAAGAGAAAATTTTTGTTTTGTTTTCATGGAGGTATGAAACGAAAAATCTAATCTCAATAAATGAATACGTGAGCGCATTTATACATAAGTATATATACATATATATTATTATTATCATTTTCGTTTTATACGTCCATGAAAACAAAAAATATTCTTTTCTTACTTAGAATTTTATGAGTAAAAAAGAATATTTCTAGCCTATTTTTTTTTTAATTTATACACGCATTGAAATGTCAGCAACTTCTCTCAATTTGTGAAAACTTTTGCCTTTTTTCTATGAAGTAATTGACGTGACCTACCGTCAGGTCCGGGGTGGTTAGATGCTGGTACCACACCCCAAAAATGACTTGAGTCTATATTGACAGGACGATTATTCCATGCACTGTACGGTAGTCTGGCCATCTTCACTCGATGCCCAGCTCCTACGTCTATTATATACACCTCGCCTTTTGGGTCTACCATTAATGTGTTGGAAGTCTTCCCTGGCCATCTGAAACATATTCAATCCCTGAAATGCTGAACAAAAGCTTTTTTCTGAATTGCACTAAGATCAAAGGCCACAAAGCATTGGGAGCACTGGTTAAAGGTCATTTTTTTACATTTATTCTATGATTAACTTCGTGACAAAAAGGAGGTGTAGACTTATGCACTTATGTGCAGGCTAATCTTTGTCTTTACCTCCTGTCAAAACAGGAATATTTTGGGTTCTACATGGCAAGGGTTCGGGTAATTTTCGAATCACTTGAAAATCTGATATGTAATACGGATATTGTCATGCACATAAGCAGGTGTGTTTCTTTGCTATCGCAAAAAATTAGAGAAGATTAATTCACATCGGCCTAACTTGAATATAAATATTGGCTTACAGTGATTTGAAAGCTCAAAGGATTTTGGCTTGAAACATCGTCCATACAAGCAAACCAGTAGTTGTGTAGCTGTTCCACGTAAAAAATGCGTGAGCTAGGTAATTATATCAATGGCTTGTGATACAAAGGACTCTAACGCTCATGAGAAAATAAGCATAACTTAACATTTTCAAGCTGTTTCTTTCTTCACAAAATGATTCCTTCGCATATTTTGTTGTGCGTAAATCTGAATCAATGTCAACGATTTTTGTGTTATATACAAAATGAAAAACAACAACAACAAAAACTAAGCTGCATTGCGTTGGTGTTTGACTATATGTATTCAGGTTTTTAAAGACTGTTTCAAAACCTGTCCACATAGTTGACATGTAATCGTTTCTTTTTCTCTCTATTTTTAATTTCCTTGAATTCTTATTTTTTGGTATTCAAATTCTTAGTCAGTGTTTACAAATATTTTGTAATTGATTCGACAGTTCATTTTAACACTTTTCCGGTTTTCAAAATCTTAAACCTATCCTAATTCAAATGCTTTGTAGACGAAAATTTAATTTGGATTTAATATGTAATAAATAAATATTAGGGTAGAAAACATCGTGAAAAAAAGAAAAAAAATACTTGTGGCAAGCAATTTCTTCTTTTTATACAATATTTTCCAAATTATGAATTCACAGGGAGGTAGAAAAGAGGGATTGACCGGGAAAGCGTTAAAGCATCAAATGAAAGGAGTACCTGTATTCAAGTTTGGCCTCGATAGACAGACTATAATTTTGTATTCTGTTAGGTTCTACAATTTTGTAGATGGTTGCTTGTCCGTAAATCCCCTCACTTTTATCTATTCCATCATCGAGAATATACATACAACTTCTACGATCGTTATGCCCACATCGACCTACCGCCATATCCTCCCAGTCAAAGTTCTTCGCTAGCCTGTCAAAAAGTAACAATTCCATAACTGATCCCCATTTACTCCTGTTTGCCACGCCCACCGACTCCAACAGGATGTCTCCCCGACGGCGGCACTCATCCTTTCCGACTATTTGTCTCTCACCTATGGGTCGATAATCGTAGACCTATGTGGGATAGCAGTTGGAGGCTAGGAAAGGATGTAATGGTAGTACTGGTATGAGAAATACCAGGATTCCATTGTTAGGTGCACCAGCCGCCGCGATATAACTGAAAGAATGTTGAAAGCGGCGTAAAACCCCATTCAAACAAACAAACAAACCAACAGGATGTCCCGTTTCGATAATAAAGGAAATTGATGTATAGCCAGAAGTAATGACAAGAATAGTTGGTTGATGACCTAAACGTCGTAACTACAGCTTGTGTAAGCTGTAGTTACGACGTTTAAGTCACCAAACCAACACAAAAAGTTAACAAAACTGGCCGTCAATCTCGGAGTTCAAAACTCTTTTCTTGTCTACATGAATGATTTCATTGGTCGCCGGTTATTTGATTGACAGCTGTGATTGGTCAATTGACGGATCGCTGTCCATGTTCACTAATCTCTTACAAAGCAGGTCGACTACAATCTCAAAACGACGTTGTATATGGTCAGGAAAATTGAACGAAAACAAATCTTTGATTGCAAACTGGAAGTCGTAATTACAGATTGATATGTTTTATTTAAGATGTTAAGCCGCCATAGCAACGAAATGCTTAACGTAAATGTCAGGATTGCTCATTCTCTTACTATCTAAAGGGTGGATTTGATTGGTCAATCGATTTTTGGATTGACATCGGCGATCCGTAACTTAACCCCATTTTCGGTTCTATAATTTTAAAGATGGGAATTGTATGTACTTAATTTCTGTGAGATATACAAATATGAGGTTACCTAATATCAAATCGAGCCAAAACTCTCCCCGATCTGGAATCTACTGCATACACTGCCACCTCGTCGTTTTCATCGTCATGTGCGTATAGTATGTTGCGGTGTATTCGGCTAGCACCTATACCGGATGGCTCGTCTAATCGCTGCCCTCTTCGATGATTGTCCGTATTTCCTATGAAGACATGTCTGCCAAAACCATTAAAACCTTTAAAACAAACCGAGCACTGTTACTGTACGAGTTATGTATGTGAAAACGGACTATGCATGAATAAAGTAACAAGCTTGCATGCGACTTTGTCTTAGCTGAAAGCTAAAATGAATAGGCGGGTTTTAACAAAGACCCTCGATTGCAACATTTAAACCAGAACCCTAGACAACACAGAAAGCATATCTGTTGAGCGATGAAAAGCAGTTGATGCTGTTTTCGTGGATTTTTGACAGAAAAAGGACCGACTGAGATGTAATCGTTGAGTGGAAAAAAATCTGTTCACAACATTTGATTTTAAACGATCCAGGTCATTTTACAAGTACGTACATTGGAATAATTGGTAAAGGAGCCAATGGCCCAGGTTAGCTCAGCTGCGACTGAAAATGTTATACTTTTAATAGTCCTGTCTAATTCACATTGGGCCTAAATCTGGCTTGACTCCCGAATGAATCTGTTTGAATTGATCTATCAGTAACTATAGCAAAGCTCACAGAGGTCTATATTTCATTCAAAGTATCAATACTTAGGACATCTATATCAGCGGAAAGGTTTTTTTTTTCGAAAGACTTTTATTAAAAAGCAGTTTTGTTCCTACTGCAATTGAAGATTCTAAAGGCTATAAATATTGTACATGTCGATTTGAAATACACCCACACAACAGAATTTTAGAATTTAAGATTTGACTGTTCAAAATTAAAAGAAGCTGCAGACGACAATTTCAAGTTGGTGGAATTTGATTTTCCCCCCATCTTTTTGGATAGAAAACATTGTAGATCATGAAGAAAATGCATGAAACAAGCATTTCTTCTTTTTTTCCACAATATTTTCAAAATATTTTTTCTTTTGGAGGTGTTAAAAGGGGGGATTGTGTGGGAATGAGTTAAATAATATTGGTGATACACTTTTTGAAGATATTGTTGACGGACAACGGAACATTGAACGATTTACGACGGACTGACGCCGAACACAGAAAATCACCACAGCTCGCATAAGCACTAACCATAACACAATGCATTAAGCTCAAATGAAAGATTTAATCGGTCAATCGAATTTTATGTACCATTTACAATTAAAATCAATGAAGATGATTTTGAAAATTTCTTGGTCAGTAACATGTAACAAAAAGATATTATAATTGGTTGGCGACCTAAATGTTGTAAATGCAGCTTGAACAAGCTTTAGTTACGACATTTAAGCTGCAAAATTAATAAAATGGTTGTGTAAATGTCGGAGTTCAAAGTTCACCTCCGGTCGAAAGTATTGTTATTGGCAGTCGCGATACGTGAATTCTTTATCTATCCATTACTACACTACAAAATTATAGACTTGTCCGAAATGGAAAAGAGTGAAGACGACCGTTCAAAAGCTTTCATTTCAATGTAAGTGTAATAGTGTAATGAAATAGTAGCTAACGAAGAAATTGCTTGTTTTTCTCCTTTTTGTCACTATCATTTCTTTGTTTCGGCGCGTCAGAACATCGCGGGATATCAGGTAAACAGAAAAATGAAAACAAAGTATCCAAAGACGAATGGACACGAAAATTCCTCGACTAAACTCAGTAATAATAGATAATCTAAGGTAATCGTGACTACATAGTGAATGACCTGTTTTACATTATCAGGATAAATACAATAGGAATTTGGGTAATGTATGCTATGATTTGTTTAAAACCATTTACAGACTTTAACATTTCAGACTGGTCAAAATTCGAAACGTTGCAGTCGACAATTTTCAGTTGGTGAAATTTATATTTTGTTTGGTCTTTTGAAGTAGAAAACATGGTGGATAACGAAGAAATTGCTCGCAACAAGCAATTTCTTCATTTTTCACGGTGTTTTTCAACGTTTTTCTTCTTGGGGCGTCATATCCGTCATTGTTAGGGCATGGGTTAAACGGAAGTTTCTCTTTATGCAATGATTAACCACAGCTCTTAAAGCGGCTAACATACCTATCACAAACCGCAATGACGCGGTTTTAAAAGTGGAAATCTTTCAAGAATCAGTATTATGGTAGGTGGGAGACAAAAATGTTTACAAGCTGTAGTTACGATGTTTTTGGTCGCAATCTGACAATGATCATGTGCAAAGATGGTCAGTAAAGTTTTGTCATCTGGTAATGCGGACAGAATTTTAGACTGGTCAAAAATAACACTTTTAAGTTGGGGATAGAATTGTGCTCAGAAGGATGTCTATATAGGTTATTTAGCCTTTCCCTTGATTTTACGTCCCCGTGATTCTATACTTGAGAAAGATTGTGAAAAAATTAAAAGTTGCTTGTAACTAGCGATTTCTTCTTTTTCCAAAATATTTTCTAGCCTGTATGTTGGTTACTTTTCAAATTACACCCACTTTTAACTGTTATCTGCAACTTCCTTCTAATTGGTCGAGTCTAAAATTTTGACAAGAGGGCCGTTGGCCCTGGGGCGCTCACCTGGGATAAAGGCTCTTTTTCTTTCAACAGTCTAATTTCATGTTAAGGTTAGGATTATGAAACAAGTGGGCCACAATTACATATAAAGACTATGAACCTGGGAATCCAAAAGTCCACATTACAAATTCCAAGGCTTTAGTGCCGATTTGAAAGAAGGTAAAAAATTTTTCCATGGGTTATAATTTCAGAAATAAGAAAGAAGTCTGTGAACTGATGCTTCATGTCTATACCCCCCTCCCCTGGGTCTGTCCCTGGAGACCCGAGGATCATGATTTTAGCTATTTTGTAAGAGGTCAATATACTGATGCTTCATGCAAAATATCAAGGCTGTACGCCTTCTGGGTCAGGAGGAGAAGATACTTAAAGATTATTTTGAAATTTCACTTTTGTTGCAATGGCAACCAGAGTTTTTAACGGATTTCAATTCTTTTAGCTAATTTTTAAGGGGGACCACCTAAGGAACATTTCTGCAAAATTTGGTTCAAATTGGCCCTGTGAATTGGGAGGAGATGTCATTTAAAAAATTGTTCTTTATTTCTATGTAAACCCCAACCCCCTGGGGCTCCGCCCCTGGGGACCCGAGGATCATGATTTTAGCTATTTTGAAAGAGGTCAATATACTGATACTTCATGCAAAATATCAAGGCTCTACGCCTTCTGCATGGGTCAGGAGAAAATTTTTAAAGATTAATTTTAATTTTCACTTTGTGGCCATGGCAACCACAGTTTTTAACGGATTTCAATTCTTTTAGCAATTTTTGAAGGGGACTACCTAAGCAACATCTATGCCAAATTTGGTTCAAATCGGCCAAGTGGTTTGAGAGGAGATGCCATTTAAAAAATCGTTCTTTATTTCTATATAAACCCCACCCCCCTGGGGCTCCGCGCTTAGGGAACCGAGGATCATGATTTTAGCTATTTTGAAAGAGGTCAATATACTGATGCTTCATGCAAAATATCAAGGCTCTACGCCTTCTGGGTCAGAAGGAGAAGATTTTTAAAGATTATTTTAAATTTTCACTTTTGTGGCCATGGCAACCACAGTTTTTAACGGATTTCAATTCTTTTAGCTATTTTTGAAGGGGACTTCCTAAGCAACATCTATGCCAAATTTGGTTCAAATCGGCCAAGTGGTTTGAGAGGAGATGTCATTTAAAAAATCGTTCTTTATTTCTATATAAACCCCACCCCCCTGGGGCTCCGCGCTTAGGGACCCGAGGATCATGATTTTAGCTATTTCGAAAGAGGTCAATATACTGATGCTTCATGCAAAATATCAAGGCTCTACGCCTTCTGGGTCAGGAGGAGAAGATTTTTGGAGATTATTTTAAAATTTCACTTTTGTTGCCATGGCAACCAGAGTTTTTAACGGATTTCAATTCTTTTAGCTATTTTTGAAGAGGACCAACTTAGGAACATTTCTGCCAAATTTGCCCAGTGGTTTAGGAGGAGATGTCGTTTAAAGAAATTGTTGACGGACGACGCACGACGGACGCCGGACAAAAGGCGATCACAATAGCTCACTTGAGCACTACGTGCTCAGGTGAGCTAAAAAACGAGGGAAATTGAATAAGCTTTACAGTACCGGGATAACTGATAAAACGTGAATTCTTTTCAATTATCAACATGAATGAGCATAGCCGCTGTAAACATGATGGTTGCCCGAATTATCAATTGTTATTTATTATACGTGTTCCGCGAATTCGCATTCATGACAGCCGTTATGCATTTTGGGCTTTTAACATAGCATTTGCGATTCGTCCCTTTTATAGAAAGGTTCGTGATAGCAAGGACAGTGTCGATTCGTCACAAAAACTGGTCAAGGTTGACAGTTTCAGAAATAAACCGATTTTGACGAAGAACTATGCATATACCATACTTCATAAATGATTCGTTATCAAGAAAAAAATTCCTGACCGATGTTCGAGCAATAATGGTTTAAGCTTGTGTTTTAAATAAAATCTAGACATTTCTCTTTTTGCGTAAATTGACATATTTTCTTGAAATCAGTGAATGGGACAGTAAAAATACTTGTAACTGATAGCTATCAGAAAGAACAAGAGCCGCCAGAGACGGATTATGCTCCCCGATTATAGCCCTGTCATAAATAGTATACATTAAACGGGAAAAGAGTTTGAACGAATAGACTGACGGAGCAGAGTGTATATGCTCGCGCCTATCCAGACATGCTCGATTTTAATTTCTGACCCTGATCTGTGACCTTGACCTTAAAGCTATCTGAAAATTTGTTTCGAATGGCACCATTACTCATGATAGAGAACAGTTGTGCCAAGTTATATTGAAATCCATCAATAATTTTTGGATCTATGCTCCAGAATGCTTAAATTTATTCTTCGACCTTGAACTGTGACATTGACCTTCCTGATTTTTTTCTTTCAAATAGTACATTTACTTACGAAAGAGAAAAATTATGTCACGTTATACAAAATCCACCCATAATGGAAGGAGTTATGCTCTGAACATGCTCAATTTTAATATTTGACCTTGAACTGTGACCTCGGAGATATCTAAAAACTACAAGAGGACCTTGGTGGTCCTATATCGCTCCCTGAGTATTATGGCTCAATGCTTTATGATATAAACAAAGTATCGAAGCCCTGCACCAAATTATTTTGAAGAATATCTTTAAAGATTGTCTCATTTAATCCTAGGTATATTGAAGATCCCACCATTTAGAGCAAATTAACAGAGTACGCTAACTCTTTGAAGTATTTTATAGAGGGTCAATAGATGATCATTTATACTAAATATCAAAGCTCTAGGCCTAATGGTTTATTCCTTTCTCAAACTTGGATTGAACAGAAAATGGCTTATTTTTAGAATACAGTAATATTCTATACCTTACAGATTTTCCTCTTGATTTCTATGCAACTTCAGGGATCACACAGAAACAGGCTAATTTTCAGAGAATGGTAATTCTTGAAGTATTTTGGTATAGGGTCAATAGACATTGATACAAACAAGATATTAAAGCGGTAGGCCTATGGTTTGGGAGAAGATGTTTTTAATGTTTTCCTTCGTTATTTCTTTTTAAAATCAGTGATCACACAGAAAGGGCTAATTTTCAAAGTATGGTAATTCTTTGAAGTATTTTGGTAGATGGTCAATATACAGTGAAACAAACATAATATTAAAGCTCTAGGCCTTATGGTTTGGGAGAAGAAGATTTTTTAATGTTTTCCTTCTTTATTCTTTGTAAAATCAGTGATCACACAGAAAGGGCTAATTTTCAAGATACTGTAATTCTTTGAAGTATTTTGGTAGAGGGTCAATAGATGAAGATTTATACAAAATATCAAAGCTCTAGGCCTTATGGCTTGGGAGAAATTTTTTTAAGTTTTTTCACTCAGTTGCCAAGGCAACCAAAGTTCTTCATGAAATTCAATTCTTTGAAGTATTTTGAAAGAGCATCATTTCTGTGAAGTTCGGCTGAATTTCCATGGTTAGTTTAGGTGGAGAAGATTCTTTGGTAATTGTGAAAGGACGGATGAAGAGACTGACTGACTGACAGACAGACAATGACCAATCACAATAGCTCATCCAGAGCACTTCATGCTCAGGTGAGCTAAAAGTGCATCAGCGCAATATCGTAAGGAATTCACATACCAAGTTTAATGTCAACATTTATTCCAAAACAAGCCGTTTGTTTGTTACAATGGCTACTTTTTATTAATTACATGCACATAAATCTGATGGTATTTCATCTTTCACATTGCACCAGTCAAAAGTTTTATCCTCTGGTAAAGGGGTTCAAACATGTAACCAACACACTTCCTTTCTTATTGATAATCTTTTTAATTTTCATTAAATAAAATTTTCTGGACAATACAAAATAATTTGTACAAGTGTGATAAAAATCTGATGAAAATGTACAATTCCCGAAACATGTCAATTTATAGAAAAGAAGCAACTAAGTGCTGACCAAAACTACCATCATACAAGAGCCAGTACATAATATTAACAACAACTGGTTAGGGACTTGAACTTTGTAACTACAGCTTATTCAAGCTGTAGTTACACTATTTAGGTTGCTAACCAACAATTCTACTTTTTTGTTTAATGCTATTAGCCAATTTGCAAAATAATACCTTTTTAAAATCAAAGTGGAACTTCCTGCAGGAGTCAATGTGGGGTGGAATGGAGTAAATGGGCGAGGCCAACAAGTGATCAATTACACCTCCAAACATATCAACCCATTCCTGGACAACAACATTTAAGACTGATTCAGTTTGCAGAAAACTATTCAAAAAATGCTTAAAAAAATAAGTGTCATTTAGGGTATAAACCATCATGGAAATGGAAAAAAATGCTTGATACTAGCAATTTCTTTAATTCTCACAATGTTTTCCACAATATTAATTTTCAGGAGTTTCAAAATGAGGATTCGAGTGGTAATGATATTAAGATATAGATCTGCCTGTGCGATCACGAAGTCTGATCATAGTCTATACAATGCACTCTGTAGATAGACTCTGGATTGACCATTACCACACAATTCAGCATTTTACATGTCAAAGACATATAGTATTTGAAAACATTGCGAAAAAAGAGGTAATTGCTTGAATTAAGCAATTTCTTCTTTTCTCACATTTTTTTCTACCTAATAAGGGATTTAAGGCTATTATTTTTCAATTTAAACCAACTTATTTTTGTTGTCTTTAGGCTTTTTCATTTGGACCAGTCTTTGAGCCAGTCTTGAATTTGTTGTTTCAGAATGGGATAAAATTTGCCATGAGCAAATTATCTAAATGTTTTGATTGAATGTATAGTCTACTCAATATCTGCGCTTCACCACCAAGTGTAATTGTACTTGTAAGTGTTGGAGATGTCACTCATATGTTTATTATACGTTTGAAAAAGTACTTGCAGTTGTGGCACACTTATCCCCCAAAAGGTTCATTTTCCCCAAAATTTTAGAACAAACTATCTTTCTGATTGACAAAATTGGAAATATAATGTCAATATCTTAACAACAGTTACAATATACGCTGCCACATTAAGATCGTTTCTTTGTGATCCAGCTGAGAATGGTAAAAACCTGATAATATGCACAAGGTCATGTGACTAGGAGCATTCTGTAAAAATTTCATGCAAATCTGTCAAGTAATGGAGGAGTTGCACGGACAAGAAATTTTGCATGAAGACCCCATTTTCTTGGATGCACCTTAAATGGCAAGACCCCTGACAATATGTGTAAGGTCAGGTGACTAGGAACATTCTGCGAAAATTTCAGTCAAATTTATCAGTAAATTTAGGAGGAGATATGTTAACAAGATGTGACCATACAGACTGCTGGGTGGAGGGACCACTGGACAGATGAACCGTGGGATGGAAGAAGAAGGTGATACCAATATATGTCCACCTATGGCAGCATATAAAAAATTACAAAGCAACGGCTGTTTTTCCCCATAAAAACAATACAATAACATAAAATTTAGACTGGTCTAAATTTAAAGAAGTTGCAGATGACAAAAATTAGTTGATGATAAAAATCTGCATTGTGGTGCAAAAAACATTGTGGATAATAAAGAAATTGCTTGTTACAAGTAATTAATTAATTTTTCAATATGTTTTCCAAAGTTTTTTTCATGAAGGGCGTGCGCAGTAATAATACAATTGTAACTTCATCACAACATTGGAATTTTCATATGTCATAAAGTAACATCATTTTGGAAGGTGTTCTTGTTTTAACGGGTCACATGCAATAGTTTTGAACAACTGTTTTACAACATAGCAAGAAAAGATTTTCAAAAATTGTTAAATTTCCAGGTTATTTCTATGGCGCAATGATAACTAATATCATTAAGTTGGTGGATTAAGGCATATAACATTGTGTCTTGTGTAGAAACTTAGTGTTTTTACAATAACTAGCCGAAGTGTGCAACATAAAATGCACTATCCTAATGCTGATGTTTATAAGGTTACATAACATTTACATGATTTTGATAACCAATGAAGTTTGTAATAAAGGCATAATTGTAAAGGTTTCAAAAAATCTGATGTGAACACTTTAAAGGTATATTAGGCTCTCCGCAAATCAAATTCTGGAGACATAAAGTAACTGGACTGATAATTCTTATTGCACTGACATATGCCATCAACATATTTTTGCCCATGGCAAGGCCCAAATGAGGTCATTTGATCGAACCAATTTGGTGTCCAGATGGCAAAATCCTGGTTAACCCATTCTAACAAAATGACGCTTTTTGACACCCCTCAGAAAAACTATTGGGAAAGCACTGTGTAAAATGAAGAAATCGCTTGCAACAGAAAGTTGAACAAATCAAAAGTTTCATACACTTTTAATTGTCATCTGCAACTCCTTTAATTTGGACCAATCTAAAAGTTTGCCATCTGGTAATTGGTTAATAATACAGACTATGTTGACTGACAAAAAAAGACAGTAAAATTTTTCCAGACACTGTCAACTTCATAATTGTAGTCTACAGGGAACTAAAGGATAATCCATGTTTATAAATAACATAGTTGATAATCCTAGAGTAACCTTCCCCTACACTCTGCAGAACCGCAGTAACAGTAGAGACATTTTCCTGGCACACTTCCAACTTCATAGTTATAGTCCCAAGTTAGTTCTGTGCCAGCACTGATATATCTGGAAAAGAGAATGCAGATATATACTATCTTAAACACTTTCCAGTAAAATGACTAATTCAAGAATTTTGAGAACATTTTATTTAGGAAAACATTATGTATATCCTTAAAAGGGGATAATACATGTATTGTGGCTGTATAAGTCAGTAATCTTTTGTAAAATATGTAAAACGCAGATGAGATTCCTATAACACACTTTTCTTAAAAAAAAAGAAAAGAAAACAACCTATCTTTGTGGCAATTTGCCTTTCATTTTACTAATC
Source organism: Fragum fragum (assembly GCA_946902895.1). Classification (NCBI taxonomy): domain Eukaryota; kingdom Metazoa; phylum Mollusca; class Bivalvia; order Cardiida; family Cardiidae; genus Fragum; species Fragum fragum. The sequence continues at coordinate 24,056,526 of OX336375.1, forward strand.
CCAGCCATAAAGTTTTGTTTTCAGTATCAACAATATATACATCAACATTTTAACCCATTACTACACAACACCACATTTATATGCCCTGGTGAAATACAGCTTAAGGAAACATGTATCAAGCAATTTCTCTTTTTCTCAAATTGTTTACTACCCTACAAGGTTCTTAATTTTAAATTTGTCACTCTTTGAAAGTTGTCTGCAACCTTATTCAATTTAGCCCAGGTCAGAATTTTGTCAAGTGGTATTTGGTTAAATAAGGTTTAGGGTAAACTATTGCCCGTATATTTTCATAATCTATGCATTTAGAATAGTTTGAAATTTGTTTCAAAACCTATTGAACAGTAATAAGCAACATTAATAATTCATAGTTTGTAGAGAATTTCAGCTGCACCTACCTTTTATCTTGCTACCATGTTATTCTTTCATCTGATTTAAGTTATGGTGTCTAACTAACAGCAAGTAGGAGGTTTTAATTGATTGAATGGAGTTTAACGCCACTTTTAACAGTATTTCAGTCATATCAAGGTGACTGGAGCGCCTAATAATGGATTCCTGGTATTTCTCACACCAGTACTACCACTTCATCCTTTCCTAGCCTCCAGCTGCTATCCCACTTAGGTTTATGATTATACATCCATTGGTGAGAGACAATTTTTGGAAAGAATATGTGCCCCCGCCAGGGATCAGCAAGTAGGAGGTAAAGTTACATATTTTATTTTCAACAAGTTTCAAAAATGCAAATTCCACAAAATGAAAGCCCTTGCAGAGTTGTTTTATGTGATTTTTCATTTAATCCTTTTTCATACAATCCCCTTTTGTAATGTCCCTGTAACACTTTATTTGCAACAAACATTATGGATAAAGAACAAATTATTTTTAAAAAGCAATTTCTTCCTTTCCCAAAATATTTTCTATTATATTGGATGGTCACTTTTTGAATTATGCTTACACTATAATGTCGTCTGCTAGTCCTTTGAGTTTGGACCAGTCCAGAATTTTGAAAATAGATAAAACATTCCCACACAGTGACACTTTTTGATGCCCCTCAAGAAAAAATATTGGGAAACATTGTATAAAATGAAGGAATTGCTTGTCACAAGCAATTTCTTAATTTTTACAACTTTTCTATCCAGAAAATATTTAAAATTTCACAAACTTTAAATTGCTTTCTGCACATCCTTAAATTTTGAACAGTCTAAAATTGGTATCTGGTATCGAGTTAACCCATTACCACACAACAAAACTTTAAACTGGTCCAAATTTAAAGTCATAACAGACAACAAATTAGAAGTTGGTTGAATTAAGAAAATCTTGGCCTTTTAAAGGTAGAAAACATTGTGGACATTGAAGAAATTGCTTGTTACAAGCAATTTCTTCACTGGCCACCAAGTTTTCCAAACCTTTCTTCTAGGTTGATGTCAAAAAATGTCATTGAGTGGGAAAGGGTTAAGGGTTAAACAATGTTCGAAGAGTTCCACTAAATAATTGACAGACTACTGGCTATACCTGCAACAAATAAGTTCAAGTGAGATATCAGAGGATTTTAATTTGCATAATCTATGGTTAGGAAAAACAAAAAGCAAATCTCTGGTTTAAGACCTAAACCTCATCATGACAGCCAGAATAACAATATACAAACAAAAATGCCTTGCATGGATGTCAGAGCTCAACATCCCTTTTATTATATACCTATATAAGATATTGATTAAAATCTAGCTATCTAATACAACTCAACAGAAAAAATCTGTATTTGGCGTGTACCAAAAAGCCGTTTTCTTTGAGTTCCGTCAAACACGGACTACTTTTTTGTGTATTGACATTCAGGTTTTTTGGGTAAAGTTGGTTATTTCTTAATCATTTAAGAGATTTTTTTTAATTTCATGTCCTAAAGGTATATAATAAAAGGAATATTACAACAGTGTGTTTTTCTATTTGTTGTTATCGTGTTTTTGAATTGTGTGTAGGTATTTTTTATTGGATTCGACCTTCGGTCTCATGCAATAAAAAATACCTACACACTATTCTCGAACACGATAACAATAAATAGAAAAAGACACTGTTGTAATATTCCCTATATTTTATTGTGATATGATTGGTCATTTGATATTTTTATTGACAGCAATCATCCATCTATTCATCTGATAAGAAATTTCTCATTGATATTTTACTTACTGCCCAGCAAAGAAAGCGATCCATGGAAATCTGAGATCATGAGTATCGACAAATACATTCTGTACAAATGCACACGGCTGACAACTATGCTGTAAGGAGAAATGAGATGAAATGTTACTACCAGACAAAAAAATCTATGATTGGCCCACATTAACAAAAGTTGAATACAATATTTCAAGAGTTAGAATCATTTGAAAAAAAAACCCTTTCCTGTACAACCCTTTGTATTTACTCCCCCCCCCCCCCGTGTTTTTATGCTTTATAAAACATTCAGGAAAAAAGAGGCAATTTCTTCTTTTTCCATATTTTCTACTCGACTGAATGGCTATTTTTCAAATAAAATCAACTGTAAATTGTTGTCTGCATACCTTTGGACCTTTGGACAGGTCTGAAATATTGCAATCCAGTAAAGTGTTAAGATAGAAATGTCTTAGAATTTGTAATAAATGCACCTCATACATTAATATTTTAGACTGGCCAAAATTGTTAGAAGTAACATTGTACATTATAAACATACATGAGTTGCGCAAAAAAAATTAAAAAGGAATATCAATAAATCTAGCCTTTGAAAGCAAGTTGTAACTGTTTACCTTTTTTTGAGCGGTATCATAAGAGTCACTTCCCTTATTGTTTACTATGGTTGACTTCCATCGCAACTTTGAAGACAGTGCGTTTGTAACTATAGCTATTCCTACTATCATATTCCTATTAGTAGCAATCGAAGTCGACCGATGATTTTTTCAATTTTTTTTAAAAGGACATTTGATTTCATTCATTTATATTTTCATTGTGCAAGAAAAACATTGTCAATAAAAAATATTCACTTTTGAAGAAATAATTTTTTTTTTTTTTTTGAAGTGAATTACTTACTAAGAAAATTTTAAAAATCGTTTAAGATAACAGGAAAATTAGAATTTTACGTTTGTTGTCATAGTAATGATCGAATCATCTGCATTCTCTTTGACAAACAATGGATCAGACAGGGAAAAAACGGTGTATTACCAATTTCTTTCGCCGTGAAACAAATATGGATGACGAAAATACGTCAACCAACATAACTGAAATGGCTCTAGAATCAGAGTCACAAATTGACGACGCCACCGCAGATTCAGACTACGTGTCACAAGAAAAAAAAGTAAAAGCCCCTATAATTATTGTTAGAATAAACTGAACTTTGAAAATATGTCTTTACTTCTTTCAGTATGGACCAGTCAAATGTTTTGTTGTTTGGTTAAGCTAACTTGAAGTCCCCCTATAGTAATTACAGATCCCCCATGTTTCAAAACTAATGGGGGAATTTCCACCATGTTTTTCAAATCCTGGATCAGACACTGAGCCTCCCTTTTATCTGTTCAACACATTACCAAACAGAAATAATTAAGCCTGGTCCAAACTTGAAGCTGCAGACAAAAAATTTAAATTTCATAAAATTATAGATTTTTTCAACTTTCTGGGAAGAAATAATTGTGGAAAAAGAAGAAATTGCTTGGTTCAAGCAATTTCTTCCTTTAACACAATGTTTTTTTCTCTAATTGTTTTATTTGAGAGGCATCAAAAGGTTTTATTGTGTAGGAATTGGTCAAGGTAGACTCCTTTAACCCATATCTACACCATCACACTTTTTAATGCCCTTCAAGAACAACGAGCAAATAAATGTGTATATTGAAGAAATTGCTTGCAACAAGCAATTCCTCTATTTTCCTCATTCTCTACCCAGAAAGTTGAAAAATTTTAAAATTTCATACACTTTTCATTGTCGTCTGCAGCTCCTTCAATTTGGACCAGTCTGAAATTTTACCATCTGGTAATGGGCTAATAAATTCAGCATTTCACTATCACTCATTAACCCATTCCCACACAGTGACACTTTTTGATGCCCCCAAACACAAGAATTGAGAAAACATTGTGTAAAATGAAGAAAATGCTTGAAAAATTCTAAAATTTCATGGTTCTCATATTGACCTCTGCAACACCTTTCAATTTGGACCAGTCTAAAATTTTTCCATCTGGTAATTGGTTATATATCATATATAAACAAAAGCAAACTAAGAACAGAGCAGTGTTCCAGAGTGTAATTATTATAACACTACAATTTCTACAACTTACATTTAAATATCTGCCTATATTTCCCATTGATTTGGCATCCATGATATAACATGATTGATCATCTCTGAAATAATACCGAGTTGGCATAAATTTGGTTTCTTCTGTGTTTTCCTCATCTGAAGAAGAAAATATTGGTAACTTCTACTGGTGCAATCGACCCAACGCTACCATTGACTCCCTTGGCCCTCCAATTAACTCAGACAGGTGGTTCCACTTTGATTTTTAACAGCGTTATTTTGCAAAAACCGTATATTGCCAGCAGCATATAACGAAAAGGTAAAATGGTTGGTTTATGACCTTATTCAAGCTGTAGTTACAACATTTATTTCGCCAGACCCCAAAAAAAGAGTTAACAAAAATGGCAACCAATGTCGCAGTTGATAGCACAGGTTTGGGCTGAATAAATTGATTGGTCAGTTGATTCCTTGATTAACAGCTGCAATTGGTCAATTTAATTAAGCTTCAGGGTAAAAAACAGGTACATGCAACAGAAATTTTTGCACATTCATTGTTTGCAGAAGTGAATCAATAGAAATATTTTTTGATAGCCTTCTAAAGATTCGAATTCTAACTTAACCCATTCCCATTGACTGTTTCAAATGGAAAGAGGTTGCAGATCACAATACAAAGTGGTTTTTATTTGAAACAAAAGGGCTGTTGGCCCTGGGGCGCTTACCTGAGACAAAGGCTCTTTTTCTTTCAACAGTCTAATTTCATGTTATTGATTGATTGATTGAATGGGTTTAAAGCCACTTTTGACAGTATTTCAGTCAAATCGCAGCGACTGGAGCACCTAATAATGGATTCCTTGTATTTCTCACACCAGAACTACCACTACATCCTTTCCTAGCCTCCAGCTGCTATCCCACTTAGGTTTATGATTATCCACCCATTCATGAGAGACAAATGTCGGAAAGAATATGTGCCGCCACCCTGGATCGGAGCTGACATCCCATGATTGAAGATTAGGAGTCTAACACGCTACCAACTGCACTATGACGGTAGCTAATTTCATGTTGTGGTTATGCTACAAGTGGGCCAAGTGTATCTGGGGATCCAAAAGTCTAAATCACAAATTCCAAGGCTTTAGGGCAAATTTGAAAGAAGGAAAAAAAATTTCCCATCTCTGGATCTATGGGTTAAAATTTCAGAAATAAGAAAGAAGTCTTTGAACTGACGTTTCATGCCTATACCCCCTCCCCAGGCTCCGCCTCTGGGGACCCAAGGATCTTGACTTTAGCTATTTTGTAAAAGACCTATAGACTGATGTTTCATGCAAAATATTAAGGCTCTGTAGTCTGTACCTTCTGTGTCAGGAGGAGAAGATTTTTAAAGATTGTTTTAAAATTTCACTTTTGTTGCCATGGCAACCAGTGTTTTTAATGGATTTCAATTCTTTTGGCTATTTTCAAAGGGGAACATTTCTGCCAAAATTGGTTCAATTTAGCCCAGTGGTTTGGAAGGAGATGTTGTTTAAAGAAATTGTTGATGGACGACGCACGACTGACGCCGGCTGGACACAAGTATCACACTAGCTCACTTGAGCACTCTGTGCACAGGTGAGCTAAAAACAAACAAATAAACAACAATAAAGCCATATGAAGAAGACAAAAATGTGCACCAAGCAGTTTCTTCTTTTCTAAGAATGTTTTCCATACTTACATTTCTTCAGCAGGTAGAAATGAGGGATTGGTTAAAATCTTCTGTCGTTTATTTTTCACCATACTTGAGATTTATAAACAGGATTCCAAGTGCAATAACATTAAGGGCTTGTTATTCAATGTTTGTAATGTGAGGGGCTTGATAGGGTTCAAACCATTACAAGATGACAAATAGTTAAAACGGTCTTAATTAAAACAAGAGGACCATGATAGTCCTAAATAGCTCACCTGAATCATCTGCTGATGAAAAAAAAGCAACTAGAGCCAAGTAATTATAACGAGTTTAATGAAAATTAATCCAAAACTAAGGCTTCTATAGTGTAAATGTAGAAATTGTCATAAAAACCTTTTCCTGTGTTTTCTGATAGAACCTTCCCATAATCAAGAGGGTTCATCCTTATGACCAAACAATTATTCTTGTCAAGTTTCATTAAGATTGGGCAAAACTGTGGCCTCTAGAGTGTAAACAAAGAAAGTATTGATACCGCACACTGCAATATTTCTCAATTATTCATGCTTTCTAAAGCTTTTTTTATGACAGGGACGTCCTAAAATGTGTTGTGTGGAAAGGGGTTATTGTTTGATTTAAAACAACACATGAGTTTATCCTTTAGAAAGACATTATTTTGCATTAAATCCAAAATAAAAGAAGTTGCAGATGACAATTTCCAGTTGATGAAATGTTAAAAATCTTTATGTTATTGTATAGAAAACATTGTGAGACTTAAAGAAATTGCTTATTATAAGCAATCTCTTCATTTACTACAATGTTTTCTTAAACTCTTTTTCTTTAGGGGCATCAAAAAGCGGGATTATGTGGGACTGGGTTAACAAATTCATTTGAAAATTTAGCTACTGTTATTAATGAGAAAAGGCAAAACAGATCTTATATTGAAATAACCTAAATCTTCTACACCCAGTCCTTTACCTTTATCCTTGTCCTTGTCTTTCTTAGTTGGCACCATACTTCCATATCTAGCAGCGGTCGATCTCCCGGTTCTTTTCTTCTTTGGTTCACCATCTGTTATCTCAGCTACAAAAGCATATCCATTCTTCACATATTACCAGATGACTAAATCTTAGTCTGGTCCAAATTACAGAAAGTGACACATGATAACTCAAAGAGCATCTGGATTGACATATTCAGTGCCATAAAGGATAGAGAACAATTTTGAGACTAGAAATGAGTCACAGACATCGATGTCCCCCTTGAGTGCTTATCAGAGAACCTTCAGATGTGACCTTGAACTTGGCAGCATCAAACATAACTTTGCGCATGATACTAAAACTCATCAGGGAACAACTATCCGAGGCTATTTTGAATCAATCATTAATGTAAAAGATATGATTTAGACAAGAAATGGTAACACACACTAACTCACACAGAAAGGTAACTCTATATAATCTTTATCATTACATGGCTGAGCATAAAATGTTGAAATTGCTTGTTATAGGCAATTGACCAATCGCTGGCTCTGCTTACTTATTCCGTTGGCCTTGCCCATTGACTCTTATAGGAAGACCTATTCAATTTTAAATGGCTATATTTTGCAAAATTTATGGCCTAGAGCATGATAAAGCAGAATGGTTGGTTGGCTACCTAAATGTTGTAACTACAGTTTTAATAATCTGTAGTTGCTATGTTTTAGTTGCCAAACCAACAAATATGCTTAACATATAATGACGGCAACTGTTGGAGTTCAAAGTTAACTTTTAGTCTAAATGAATGATTTCATTGGTCAACTGATTGACAGCAGCAATTGGTCAATTACTGTTTTTTTTCTGTACATCTAAAAGACGTATCATGTAAAAATCAGGTGGTTTTTTAGGTAATAACCCATTACTAGACAACAAAATATTTAACTAGCCCAAATTCGAGAAGATACAGACAACAATTCAAATCATGTTTAAATGGGAATTAAAGTAAGAAATAAGAGGACCATGATGATCCTAAATCACTCACCTGAATCATCTGCTATTAAAAAAAAGCAACTGGAGCCAAATAATTATAACATGTTTAATGAAGATTAATCCAAAACTGTGGCCTCTACAATTTAAACGAAGAAATTAAGGACCCTTTTCCCATGTTTTCTTATAGGGCCTTCCCATAATCAATATGTTTCATCCTTTTGATCTTACAACTATTCTGGCCAAGTTTCATGAAGATTGAGCAAAAATTGTGGCCTCTAGAGTGTAAACAAAGAAATAGTCATTACGGACCTTTTTCTTGTTTTCCAATAGAACCCTTCCATAATAAATAGGGTTCATCATTATTACCTAACAATTATTCTGGCCAAGTCTCATGAAGATTGGGTCAAAACTGTGGCCTCTAGAGTGTAAACACTTCAATTGTTGATGTGGCATGATAGATATTCTACTATCACAAAAGCTCACCATAAGCACTTTGTGCTCAGGTGAGCTAAAAAGGCAGAAAACAATACGAAAAAAGAAGAAACTGCTTTGTATCCATAAATGCTTTCTTGGGTTACTGACAGCAAAGTTCTCCACCAATGGAGTTTTGAGAAGAATTTGTTCGTTTGACCTAAAATCTGTAAACTTGATCTTAAAAGAAGGTCACTGAAAAAGCCCCTTACATATGGTCTCATTACAATTTACAAAATGCTCTGGACTCAGTGAACTTGACTGTAGGTTACAGAATCTTGCGCACTACAAGCTGCCTTATCAAGTTTGTCGATTCGCTTTGGTATTCACCCATAAATATTACAGAATTTGCTCCAAAGGCCATGAATTTAGCCCATTAACTGTGAAACTGACTTTGAAGGTAATTCACCAAATTTTGATTTCCGCCTCATCAATTTGCACAAGCATCGATAAATATTAAATATATACTCCCCATAAAGTGTTCTTGTTCATTTGACCTTAAACGTGTGATCTTCAACTTGAAAATAGGTCACCATATTTTGCGCTTTGCACACACCCTATCTTATGTTTAAATATATTTTGAAATCTATGTATAAATAGTAAAGATATTTTCTGGACAAGGTGAATTTGGTAATAATTTGGTCATTTGACCTGAATAGTGGCCTTGACTTTGAAAGTAGCTCATGGAATCTTGCACTTTGCTTACTGCCTCATCAATCCATCCCTGAATATTGAAGATATGCTCCAGACAAGGTGAATTTGATAATTTGATCTTAACCTTAAATGAAGGTCACGGAATGTTGAGCTCTGTACATCAAGATACACCATTGTGCCACAAGTTATGAAAATTGGACAATGGTATTAGGAGATACAGACAGGACAAAAAACAAGAGGACCATGATGGTCCTAAATCGCTCACCTGAGGCATCTGCAAATTACAGTACTTTTTTGTATAAAAAAAACACAACTTGAGCAAAATAAATAAAACAAATATAAGATTTTGGGCTTTGTACAAAACAATCCAGTAATACTTTCCAAAAAAATGAATGCCTTTCGCTTTATTGATTAATCAATTACCAAACTATCCCAGAATTTGTCACCCTCAAGAAAAATAGGTTTAAAAAAGCATTATCATCAAGGGAGTGACAAGCCATTTCTCCATTTCTATTTAAGAGTTATTTCAATGCGATTTATGCAATTTTCGACCCCAGGAGCAGAGACGTTTTTTATCCTAAGAGCATATTTTCCTATAATATAGAACAAAATTATTTAGTCATGCTACATACCAAATATGAATGCCATTCACCATATATTTCAGAAGAAGAAGTCTTTCAAAGTTGCTCTAATTGGATGTTTTCCAAAAATTTTGGACCTATAGGGCAGTGCCATGTTTTATCCAATGGCTAAGATTTCAGCTAACATGGTAAAGAACCATCTGTTCATGCTATATACCAAATATGAATGCCTTAGACTTTGTAGATTGGGAGGAGAAGACTGTTGAACATGGTCTAATTGAGCATTTTTACAAACTTTGGACACCCAGGGAAGGAGTGTTTTCTAACCTACAGGCATAGTTTTAATCAAAATTGATAGATAACAGCCAGGCTATGCTACACTCAAAATATAAATGCCCTCGGCCTTAAAATGAAGATTTTTTTTATTAACATTCTCAAATTTTGTGTTTTTCCCAACTTTTGGACCTCTAGTGCAGGCTCGTTTTTGACCCTGGGAGGACAACTTTGATATAGTACAAACCATCTAGTAATGCTACATACCCAATATGAATATCCTAGACTTTATAGTTTAAGAGGAGAAGTCTTTTGATATTGCTCTAATTAAGCATTTTTCCAAACTTCGGACATTCAGGGGCAGGGCCATTTTTGACCCCAGAGATTAAATATTTAAAAACTTGATAGAGAACCATATGATTAAGCTCTATACAAAATATAAAGGTCTTTGGCCTTGTAGCCTATGAAAAAACCAACAACGAAGATTAACTTAAATTTCCCATTTTCATATGCCGCGGTTACAACATTTTTTCACGGAATTAAATTCTTTTAACAACCTTTGAAGAGCTTCACCCAAGGAACATCCCTGCAAAGTTTCAGTTTGATTGGCCTACTGGTTTAGGAGGAGAAGAATTTAAAGATTTTTAAAGATTTACTAAAGATTCCCATTTTCAAATGCCGCGGCAACCAGAGTTTTTGACGGAATTAAATTCTTTTAACAACTTTTGAAGAACTTCACCCAAGGAACATCCCTGCAAAGTTTAAGCTTGATTGGCCTACTGGTTTAGGAGGAGAAGATTTTTGAAGATATTTAAAGAATTACTAAAATTTCCCATTTTCATATGCCGCGGTTACAACATTTTTACACGGAATTAAATTCTTTTAACAACTTTTGAAGAACTTCACCCAAGGAACATCCCTACAAAGTTTCAGCTTGATTGGCCTACTGGTTTAGGAGGAGAAGATTTTTAAAGATATCTAAAGAATTACTAAAGATTCCCATTTTCAAATGCCGCAGCAACCAGAGTTTTTGACGGAATTAAATTCTTTTAACAACTTTTGAAGAACTTCACCCAAGGAACATCCCTACAAAGTTTCAGCTTGATGGGCCCACTGGTTTAGGAGGAGAAGATTTTTAAAGATATTTAAAGAATTACTAAAGTTTCCCATTTTCATATGCCGCGGTTACAACATTTTTACACGGAATTAAATTCTTTTAACAACTTTTGAAGAACTTCACCCAAGGAACATCCCTACAAAGTTTCAGCTTGATTGGCCTACTGGTTTAGGAGGAGAAGATTTTTGAAGATATTTAAAGAATTACTAAAGTTTCCCATTTTCATATGCCGCGGTTACAACATTTTTACACGGAATTTAATTCTTTTAACAACTTTTGAAGAACTTCACCCAAGGAACATCCCTACAAAGTTTCAGCTTGATTGGCCTACTGGTTTAGGAGGAGAAGATTTTTAAAGATATCTAAAGAATTACTAAAGATTCCCATTTTCAAATGCCGCGGCAACCAGAGTTTTTGACGGAATTAAATTCTTTTAACAACTTTTGAAGAACTTCACCCAAGGAACATCCCTGCAAAGTTTCAGCTTGATGGGCCCACTGGTTTAGGAGGAGAAGATTTTTAAAGATATTTAAAGAATTACTAAAGTTTCCCATTTTCATATGCCGCGGTTACAACATTTTTACACGGAATTAAATTCTTTTAACAACTTTTGAAGAACTTCACCCAAGGAACATCCCTACAAAGTTTCAGCTTGATTGGCCTACTGGTTTAGGAGGAGAAGATTTTTAAAGATATTTAAAGAATTACTAAAGGTTCCCATTTTCAAATGCCGCGGCAACCAGAGTTTTTGACGGAATTAAATTCTTTTAACAACTTTGGAAGAACTTCACCCAAGGAACATCCCTGCAAAGTTTCAGCTTGATGGGCCCACTGGTTTAGGAGGAGAAGATTTTTAAAGAAATTGTGGACGGACGGACAGACGGACAGACGGACAGACGGACAGACGGACAGACGGACGGACGGACGACGGACAACGACCGATCACAATAGCTCACCTCGCACTTTGTGCTCAGGTGAGCTAAAAAGATGATGGAGGCCATTCCTATAATCTCTCTGCCTTTCTCAGATTGGATTTGATAGAAATTATATCCCATATCTAGCACTTCTAGTGCTTCCAGCCCTTTGATTTTAATGAAATTCTAAAAAGAGTTTTCTGCAGCATGAATATGGTTAAGAATTTCTCTCTGATGAATGCCCCTGAGTTAAGGTAGAATACCCGTAATGCAATTTTTCGGAATCGGCAGGACGTCGAGATTTCTTGGGTGACTTTATAACATTTCAGTTTCACTGTGATTACTATAATGACGTATTTACTAAATTTTCATGTCCCATTGAGTGGACATAGAGAAAACAATGTGGTAAAAGAAGTGTTTCTTGCATAAATTTCCCCTTTTCCCACAATATTCCCACAATATTCCCACCCCTTAAACATTATTATTTTTCCAAATTTGGGTGGATACATTTGGTAATTGTTATTTACAAGTCTCTCTGGAATTGAAAATTTCTGATTTATAGAATGTCGGAAAACAGACTGTTTGAAACGTTTTAGGTACGAAAAAATCAAGACTGGATTATCCCAAGGCCGTCTCCGGTCACATCATAGATATCCATGTACATACGCCATGAAAACACGTACATAAATAAAAGTAACAGTACAAAAGGAAATGAAACCAATTGCAGAGTTGTGTCTTTCAAGAAATTCCCTGTTTCGTTTCTGCTAGTTGATGTTTACAGACAACACGCGTGATGTCATTGAAAAGGGACCGAACTCAAGCGAGATCACTTGGTTAACTTCGATGTTTCTAGGACGTACGTTATGTCAAGCTACGAAATAGAACTCCCCGCGTCATATACGTATTTAGAATGCAAATTTGACGCTCTGTTCTGTATTCGCCACGAACTTGAAGACATTGACGTTTTGGGTGAATTCCGGCCCTGAACTTAGCTTAAATAAATTCGACTGAACGGCGATATTTGACCAAATTTAGTCCGATGTCCATGGGCCTGCTTGATTTTTGCCCGGCACGTTATTAATTGAGTGACTTCCAAGGAAATGATCCAAGATGCTGCGACGGCTTTGTTACCGAACCAGCTACAATCAAGTACACTCTATTACATCGGTCGTCATGGAGACATTTCGATAAACCCCTTGTGGATTCAGTTGTACCCGAGGGTATGGCCAGAATATACATTCTTTTGTTTGTCAAACCCTTTGTATTTTATCTTCAGAAAACGTCCAAGTCATGATTTCAGGACGTTTTCCAAGAATCTCTGAAGTTAATTTACGTCCGGGTCTGATTTTCCTGACGTTTTTTCTGATTTTCTGGACGTGATATACGTCGACATCAGCTTATTGAGAGCACTGTGTTTCTTTTAGAAATCAATTTCATAAATAACTCTGACGGGAAAATTACAAGCAGGAGGTGCAGGCTGATCTTGTTCTACATTTCCTGCCAAAACCTGAATATTCCGGGCTCAGCATGACAAGGGTTAAAATAACTACTTACAACTAGTGTCCGGACTAGAGAGTATGGAGTCCTCCTTGTCTTCAGAGTTGTTTTGTAATCCATTCCTCGGTAACATTGTGGTACTTTTTTGAGCAGTTTGTTTAGGACGTTTAATTTCTTCTGTCCTGTATAAATATGTTAACCCATTACCAAACAATTTCTTTAAGACTTGTCCAAATTTAAAGGAGTTGTAAATGACAGTGTAAGGTTTATGGAATTTTTTAGATTTTTCAACTATTTGGCCTGAAAACATTGTGAAAAACTAGAGGGACTTGAGCGCCTGTATTGCTCCACAGGCATGAACATACTGATTAAGAAAAAATTCTCATGAATCCACAGGCATGAACTTACCGATTAAGAATTTTTTTTCATGAATTTAAAATAAACTGAATATAATCAAAATAAATCTAAATCATTAAAATAGTTCTAGAGAACCATTTCAAACTTTTCATTTTCTTTACAAAAGTCAAGTTATGTAAATTCCATTTTGTAAAATTTTCACTGTATACCACATTATGAACATAACCCACCACAATAATAGCCATGTTTTTCAACCAATCAAAATTATATATAGGAATCTGACAAAGAGTCATCTGGTTATCATTCCCGGTGAAATTTAGTTCAAATCCATCAACAGGTTTCTGAGAAACTTACAAAGTTTTCAGTATATACCATATATAGAAATTAGCCCTGCCAATTAAAGCCATATTTTTCATCCAATCAAAATTCTTTTTTATAATCTGATAAAAGGTCACCAAAGGATAGATCCAGTCAAATTTGGTTAAAATCCATCCACTGGTTTCTAAGAAGAAGAATTCAAAGCTTTTACCATATATGGAAATAGCCCCACCAACAAAAGCCATGTTTTTCATCCGTTCAAAACTCTTTGAAGGAATCTGATAGAGGGTCACCCAAGGATCATTTCAGTAAAATTTGGTTGAAATCTATTGAGTATTTTCTGAGAAGAAGATTTTCAAAGTAAAAGCTTATGGATGAACGGATGGATGGACGAATGGACAAACAACTTGACAGGACACACATCAGATACAATGGCATGAAAATAGCTCTCTGGCATTCAGTCAGTGGAGCAAATGAAGAAATAGCTTGTAACAAGCAATTCCTTAATTTTTCCCAAGATTTTCCAAAGCCTTTTTCTTAAGGGGGGTGGGGTGTCAAAAAGTGTTGTTATGTGGGAATGGGTTCAATGAAATTTTAAGATTTAATTTTCATAGTGGTGGGGGTTGCCTATATTATGGTTAGGACTGGTTTACATCAATCAGCTATGGACACCAAAATGGTATTGTAGCTTGCAATTTTCTGTAGGAAATTTCTGACAGTATGAAGTAGTAGGCTATGATTTTTGTGTTTACATTGTGATATTCATACAATCTTTAAGAAGTAATTTAAAACTGACAAAAAATCCTTCAAGCCCCTTTATTGGAATGCAGGTAATCGATGTGTGACAGTCAATAAGATCTTGTAAAGTCTGTACATGACTGGGTTAGATCAAAGTATTGACTACATCAATGGCTGAGTGGTATAGGTGCTTGACTCGTTATCTGAAGGTCATGGGTTCGAGCCCAATCGTCACTGGGGTGTGTTCATGGGTAAGAAACTTAATAGCCAGCCCCGGCATTCCCAGCTGTAGAATTGGGTAGCAGTTGGTTAAAATCTCTGCCACTCTTTCAGGGACGTGAGGATACCTGGGTTGTGAGTGTTTGAGAGAGACTCTATAAGCTTTATGCTTTCATCGCAATCAAACTTAAATAAATTATGTATCAAAATATCTCAAAGCTGATGTATAAAACTGCTGAAGAGTCAATGCACGTTCTATGTCTACGTAGGGTTAAAAACAAAGAAACCTTTTTCAGCAAAGCTTCAATACAAATTGCTGCTGATGATGACTAATGATGATAATGGGGAATACAACAAAATCACACACAACAAACAAAACAAGAGGACCATGATGGTCCTAAATCGCTCACCTGAGGCATCTGCAAATTACAGTACTTTTTAGTATAAAAAAGACACAACTTGAGCATAAAATAAAACAAAAAATAAGATTTTGGGCTTTGTACAAAACAATCCATTTATGCCTTACAATAAGAATGAATTCCTTTGGTTTAATCCATTACCAAAATATCAAATAATTTGTCACCCTCAGGTTTGAAAGGGAGTTACAAGCAATTTATCCATTTCTCACAGTGTTTTCTACCTGAAATTCTTTGTATTTAGATTTCAATAAAACTCTAACTAGAGCTTTCGCCCTCAAGGGCTGACGAGAATACCCCCCACACCGCTAAAAAGGCTTTTCTATGAAGGAGTGGAATTTGAAGCTGTTTAATCACATGCATGTCATGGTGGATGAACATTGCCAACCCTCCACCTTTTTCTGATTTTGTGTTTGTTGCTAGAGTTGACTGATTAGGAAAGGTTGGTCAATATGAGCCTATGTTAAAGAAAACTGTGTGAGGAGATGACACAAAATTAATTCCACGAAAAGTCAATATAAGCCTATGTTAAATTTTTGATCCCCGGGGGGCGGGGAAGGGCCATGTTTGTCCCAAGGATATAACATGGTAGATAACAATAATGTTATCCTATGTTTTTAATGTGAATCCTCTAGAACCTATATTTAAGAAGAAGAATTCTGTCAATGCGATTTAGGCAACTTTCGACCCCAGGAGCAGAGACATTTTTTATCCTAGGAGCATATTTTCCTGTAACATAGTACAAAACTATTTAGTCATGCTACATACCAAATATGTATGCCCATCACCTTATATTTCAGAAGGAGAAGACTTTTGATGTTGCTCTAAATGGGTGTTTTCCAAACTTTTTGACCTCTGGGGCAGTGCCATGTTTTATCCCAGGGCTAAGATTTTAGCTAACATGGTAGAGAACCATCTGGATAAGCTATATACAAAATATGAATGCCTTGGACTTTGTAGATTTGGAGTAAAAGACTATTGAACATGGTCTAATTGAGCATTTTTACAAACTTTGGACACCTAGGGAAGGGGTGTTTATTAACCTACAGGCATAATTTAACCAAAACTGATAGATAACAGCCAGGCTATGCTACACTCAAAATATAAATGCCCTCCTCCTCCTCCTAAAATGAAGAATTTTTTTTTAAGCATACTCAAATTTTGCGTTTTTCCCATTTTTGGACCCCTAGTGCAGAGCTGTTTTTGACCCGAGGAAGACAACTTTTGGTGATATAGTACAAAACCATCTAGTTATGCTACATACCAAATATGAATATCCTAGACCTTATAGTTTAAGAGAAGTCTTTTGAAATTGCTCTTATTAAGCATTTTTCCAAACATCGGACCTCAGGAGCCCGGCCATTTTTGACCCCAGAGATTAAATATTTAAAAACTTGGTAGAGAAACATATGATTAAGTTCTATGTAAAATATTAATGTCTTTGGCCTTGTAGTCTGTGAAAAAAAAGACAACAAAGATTTTCTAAAATTTCCCATTTTCATATGAACTTTTTGAAGAGCTTCACCCAAGAAACATCCCTTCAAAGTTTCAGCTTGATTGGCCTACTGGTTTAGGAGGAGAAGATTTTTAAAGAATTACTAAAGATTCCCATTTTTAAATGCCGCGGCAACCAGAGTTTTTGGAGGAATTAAATTCTTTTAACAATTTTTGTAGAACTTCACCCAAGGAAAATCCCTGCAAAGTTTCAGCTTTATTGGCCTACTGGTTTAGGAGAAGAAGATTTTTAAAGATTTTTTAAGATTTACTAAAGATTCCTATTTTCAAATGCCGCGGCAACCAGAGTTATTGACCGAATTAAATTCATTTAACAACATTTGTAGAACTTCACTCAAGGAACATCCTTGCAAAGTTTCAGCTTGATTGGCCTACTGGTTTAGGAGGATAAGATTTTTAAAGAAATTGTTGACAGACTGAGACAGACAGACAGACAGACAACGACCGATCACAATAGCTCACCTCGCACTTTGTGCTCAGGTTAGCTAAAAACTCTGAATAGAAAGTAGAAGGTTGGAATTGTGTTTTATTAAATTTGAAAATAATAACCTTTCATGTTTCTAGAAATTCTAGATGGGTCTAAATTTAAAGGGGTTGCAGACAACAATGAAAATTGGATGTAATTTGAAATGAAACCATCCTATGTGGTAGGAAATATCTTGGGAAAAGCAATTTCTTCTTTTTCCACAATGTTTTCTCACACATAAAATCACAGCGACCTAAAATCCGGGGTTTGTACATAAAAAAAAAAATCTGGCAAAACCCTAAAATGTGGTACTCATCGAAATTAATTGATGGATCACAGCTTTCAATAAAAAAATCAATGGCTCAATCAAATCAGAAATTTTGACCAGAAGTGAAATTTGAACTCTACCATTGTTTGACATTGATGTCAAGCATTTTTAATGGTTTTGAAACTTAAACATCATATCTACAATTTATTCAGCAAAGAAATAGTTTTACATAACTATGGAATTAACATAGGGACTTTGTAAGGATTTGAATTATCAGTTTTTGATTTTCAGCAGTTGCTGATCTTCTATTAGAATACAAATGCTCATGGCTGCCAACTTTTGGAAATGTGACCTTGACATTTGACCTTGACAAACAACCTTTAGGCCAATAGAAAGGTCTTGCAACTAGGAATGAACATGATATATGACAAACAGACTAACAGACAAGACAAACGCTATTTGAATTAGAATATACAAAAGGCTATAGAAACTCAAAATACGGAATAAATGAGAAAATTGAATGATAAAGCTTAATGGAGAACAACTAACAGCATAATGGAAAATGATCCAAAAATAAACAAGGGGCTTTAATTGTTTGAGGCTGTATGCTTATGCCAATCAAATCCTTAATTTCAAACTTGGAGAAATGATTAATAGAAATATCACAAACTGAGAAGTATTTGAACACAAATAATGGTCTGTATGAAATGTCAGGGTTTTTTTAAAACCATGTTGTAACCTGTAAAATAGTACTTTAGTGTACTGATATAAATCTTTGCATAAATGATTTTGTTAAGCAGTAAATCTCTTCTACACCATCATTTGAATATTTTTTGTGCCATATCATTGTTGTTGTTTTTGTGCTTTTAACCCTTTCCTGTTTTTTGACAATTTAGACTGGTCCAAATTGAAAGAGGTTGCAGACATCAATGAAAATTTGATGCAATTTGAAATGAAAACATCCTATGTGGTAGAAAATATTGAGGAAAAAGAAGAAATTGCTTGTTACAAGCAATTTCTTCTTTTTCCACAATATTTTCTCAAGTATAAAATCACAGCTACGTAAAATCCCGTGTTTGTACGGGAAAGGGTTAAAATAATTGTAACTTAAGCTACTATTGTACAAAATAAGGCAAATTCCTGAGACAAAGCTTTTAAGACAAGTAGGAAGAGAGTCTTTTAGAAAATCTTCACTCAAACATTAGAAATGTGTGAATTAAATTTAAACTTTACCATGAAAGCATTCCTTTGAGAAAAAAATCATTGAGGAAACCATTGTAAAAAGTAATTTGCCTTCCCTCTCAGTGCTTTCTAACATATGCCATACTTATTTTTCAGTTTGCATGCACTTTAGACTTCTTTCAATCTAGAGACTTTTCAAATCAGTCAAAAATTGTGTAATATTTCTGAAATCAGCTTAATCAATTACCTCATCGTCCCGAATTTTTATGTGCTGAAGAGGAATGACTTGTAAGATATTGTTTTTTATAGAAATTGCTTGTAACAAGTTATTTCTCCTTTTACCACAATTTTTTCCTACCTTATATAGTACATTGTCAGCTAAATCTTTCTGATAAGATCATTCTAAAATTTAGTGATAAAATATAGTTTTAACCCAATACCAGATGACTGGTTCAAATTGAAAGCAGTTGCAGAAGACAATTTAAAGTTTAAGAAATTATAGATTTTTTTTCAACTTCCAGGATAGAAAACATTGTGTATAATGAAGAAATTGCTTGTTAAACAAAGTTTTTCCAAATTGTTTTCTAGTGGGGCATGAAAAAACATCATTGTGTGAGACTGGGTTAAAACATGTGACAGTGCATAAATGATTTACCCCCGATTGTTTGACTTGCTATCTGATGACTGAGTATGACTTTCCTTTGATTCTTCTCTATTATTTACTCTTCTTGAGGATCTCCTAAATAAAGAACACCATGCAAGCATGAAACAAAAAAGGCAAAACCAACATACAATAGCAATGACAAAGATAAGCATGATAGTGGTTATAAGCATGGAAAAAGGGGTCTTCAATTTCTTAATTATATCTTTATTAAAGTCACATCAAGGGTGTTGATATACAATCTTCTCCATTTGTTCCCTGGACAAGTAAGATACCTGTCCAGATAAAAAATTAACTTGTCTAAAAAAGAGTTAGTTTTAAGAAAATGTTGTTAATGAAAAATGCTGAATACCAACGTTTGCTTCATTAACAATGATACTTACTGCCCTTCAATAGAAACATTAGGATAATATATTTATCAGATCTTTAAGATTTATTTTGTAACATTCCAAGATTTGCTCTGGTACTTACTGGTCCCCAGATAAGTGCCATTGAAAAATGTACTTGTCTGCAAGTAGAAAAGCCTATGTCCAACAAGCTGGGCATGAGAATTCAATACCAAAAAGTCTCAAACTATTTAGGGTTTTAATGATGGGTCTAAATTTCTCAAATGAGTACCAATCTCAAAAGTTATCAATGAGCAAAAAGATATGACATTTTGTAGAGGGTCCCAGGGTGATGCAACCTGCCTCAAAGCTTACTGTGTTGTCTGGAGCAGATATTTTAACCCTAGTCATGCTGAAAGCACAAGTTGTAGGTCTATATTAATTTGAAAATTGAATATCATTAACAGGCCTAACATAAAAGAGACAAGAACCATGTCGGACATGGCCATCCCCCGCTGTAAAAGCTTGATAGTAAACTGAAGCCAGTTAGATTTAGGCTTCTTGTTCACTGGATTTATCAATGAGTTCCATAATAGCTATTATACTTTCAGAGATATGCTCAGGACAAAATCTAAGTCTTTAAAACAACAAAGGACAATAACTCCAAAATTATACAAGCAAGAAGTGTTGTTCTTGTGCAATGCACTTCTCCTCAACAAGATCTATCCACCTATGAAGTTTCAAGTTAATAGCTATTATACTTTCAGAGATATGCTCAGGACAAAATCTGAGTCTTTAAAACAACAAAGGACAATAACTCCAAAATTATACAAGCAAGAGTTGTTGATCTTGTGTACTGCACTTCTCCTTGACGAGATCTATCCACCTATGAAGTTTCAAGCTAATAGCTATTATACTTTCAGAGATATGCTCAGGACAAAATCTGAGTCTTTAAAACAACAAAGGGCAATAACTCCAAAATTATGCAAGCAAGAGTTGTGGTTCTAGTGCACTGCACTTCTCCTCAACAAGATCTATCGTCCTATGAAGTTTTAAGTTAATAGCTATTATACTTTCAGAGATATGCTCCGGACAAAATCTTAGTCTCTAAAATAACAAAGGGCAATAACTCTAAAATTATGTAAGTAAGAGTTGTGGTTCTTGTGCACTGCACTTCTCCTCAATGAGATCTTTCGACCTATGAAATTTCAAGCTGATAGCTATTATACTTTCAGAGATATGCTCCGGACAAGTTTAGTGACAGAATGACGGAAGGACGGAATGATGGACGGAGACAATTACTATATCCCCTTTGCCGAAACGGCGGAGGATAACAAGCAGGCAGTGTAGACAAAGATCAGACTGATTCAGTGCAGGCTGATCTTGTCTATACCTCCTGCCAAATAGGTATATTTGATCTTCTCTACCTACTGCTTAATAGGAATATTCCAGGTTCAGCCTGACAAGAGTTAATGTTTCTTCTTCGTTCTTTAAAAATAGGCTAAGCTTAACCCAAGCAAAAGCAGTCATTTTTCTTAAAAACCTTTCACCCATTCCCACACATTGACGCTTTTGGACACCCCTCAAGAAAAAAGATTGGAAAAACATTGTGTAAAATGAAGGAATTGCTTGTAATAAGCAATTTCTTTATTTTACACAATGTTTTCTATTGAGAAAGTTGGACAAATCTAAAATTTCATAAACTTACAATTGTCATCAGCAACTTCTTTCAATTTGGACAGGTCTAAATTTTACTGCGTGGGAATAGGTTAAGTGATGCCACATGCAAAATATGAGATCTTGAGGCATTATGGTTTGTTAAGAGAAGATCTTTAAAAGTATTTCTGTTTTTTCTATTCTGTATGAAGTAGGGTAGGACTGAGAGGGGCCAAAACAGGGACATAATCTTTAGTAATTTTATTGAGGGCATCAAATGCATAATGTGAAACATCTAGGCTTAATGACTTGTCACAACAACATGTTTCAAAGATTTTTGATTTTGTATCTATGTAGAGGAAGGTGTGCATGGAGAGAGCCAAAATAAACCCCAGAGGTATATTTTTCAAATCATTTGTTGGTAGACTACTAGTTGATGCCAAATGCAAAATACAAAACCTCTATGCCATATTGTTTGTCATGAAGAGATGTTTCAATATATCCTTTGTTTCTACATAAAAAAGTTTTTTCCAAGGCAATCAGCGTTTTAACAATATCAAATTCTTTTAACAAATGTGGAAAAGCTTCCACCAAGAAACATCCTTACTTGCCAAGTTTCAGTTTGATTGAATAACTTTTTAGAAGACAGACAGATGGATGGATGAAATACAATGACCAATCACAATAGCTCACCCAAACCACTTCGTGTTCAGGTGAGCAGAATGCAGACTGAAAAAATCTTCCTTAGTTAAAAGCTTTTTATCTTCAATTCCAACCAGTATTTTTTACTGAATGATTGCAAAAGTTCAATTCAACAATTTTAAAATATTGTCCTCAGAATATCAATTTCCTAAGACCCCTTCTTCCATGGATAAGAATGTTTATGAAATGTGAAAAGCATGCATGATGATATTTCAATGAAAAGAGACAGTCGCAGATAAAACCATAGGTTGATTGCTAGTTTGGCATAAGGTCATTACACACTAATGGTTCATTTATGGGGTTTACGTCAAACACAATTACTGAGGTCTAATGGAGACAGGGCCTTGTTTCAAAGTTTCAACCAAATAAATGGCAAAAAGGGGGTTTGAACCAGGAACCTCTTACACTAGAGTCTAGCCAATTACCACTAGATCAAATGCCCTCCTTATTTCAAACTTAGTAGATAATCATACAGTGTTGCATCTAGAAATTCTCAAAATGGGGGGCTGTCCCCCATAACAATCGGAAAAAGGGGGGCTAAGCCAAAATATTGGGGAAAGGGGGGGTAAAATTCAATGTACATGATAGTATTTACCTTACCATACTTTTTCTTCAATAATATGAATTAGTCTTTGATTCTTCAGGAGAACTTTAAAATATTCAAGTATGCTTGGAATACGTAATACCGTTGGTCTAACGGAAATAACTGTAAAATATTCACTATACCTAAAGTCACTGTCAAATTTCGAGTAGAAATAAATGACTTAATACCTTTTTGACGATTAAAAGTTCTTTTCAGTTTGTTAAACAGGATTTCTTGCCTTTTAAACGAATCTTTATTTGTGTGGCGAGGCTCATTGCTTTTTCCGGAAAACACCGAATTACCGGTGATTTGATAAAATGTACCCCGGGTAGTTTATCCAATATGCTACTGGCTTAAACTTCTTGGTGCTAATTGACTTCGCTTATATGACAAAGAAAAACTGATAAACTTTGATATATTATATATTCTAGTCCATTTTATCTCATCAAACGAACCAGCTTATAAATTTTCCAGCAATATAAAACAGTATAAATTCAAACAAAGAGTTAAATTTAAACAAATGAACAAATATCTGATGTTTTAAAAGAAAATTGTTAAATTTGAGTATGCATGAAATATTATTTCAAGTTCAGGCAAAGTGAATACAGATAATTTGAGTCTAGTGCAATAAAATGTATAAAATCTAATTTATCTGTTAAAGATAAAGCCTTAAATATTTCTATGTGGAATCCCAAGACTGACATTTGACACAATCATGCTAGGATCCATCCTCGGATACCCGGGGTCTCCTTATTTGCTACGCTACATCAGCATAGCAAATAAGGAGACCCCGGGGTATCCAAGGATGACTAGGATCAAACTTGATAAAGAAAATCCATTTTCATTAACATGATTCACAGTGAGGATATCTGAATGTGGAATCTCTTCTCAAAACTCGAACAGGGGTACAAAATTTCAGGTGAGTCCAGTGTTCACAGATGTCACATTGCCCCCAGTGAACAATCTGAAGAACATAGGATAAATTGAGAGCGTCTGGTGTCATCTTCTAACATACACAGCACTTATCAGAGTCGGGTGTTTCACTTTCCAGGGATAGATTGTCACTATCATCAGACATCAGGTTGATTGCTGAAGGTCCAGGTCGAGGAGACAGTTGTTTTGCAGGTTTAGAAATGGGATTTGTTGATAAATTTTCAGCTGCACTCTTCTTTATTTGTTCATTAGATTTCCTTTGTTTTATATTTGGTCCCAATGTGTGTTTAAGTGACAGTTTAGATTTTTTGGAAGATTCTGGTAGAAGGTGTTTCATTTTTTCTGCTTTTGATGGTGACATGAGATTTCCATTTACTGAGGGTTGGTTTTTCCTTTTTTTAGAATTTTCTACAGCTTTTGTTATTTTCCTGCTGTCTAAGAATTAAATTTGTGATTGTCCATCATCATTGCCTTGGTTTAAATCCAAATCTTTATTTGTGTCCCAATATATTACAGATGGGGCAGTTTGAGGTCCAGCTATTTTTGTTCTGTCAAAAGGGTATATGCCTGTCTTCCGGAAAGCAGAAATTAGATTGTCTGGTGTAAGTCCTTTATTGTAAGCCTTTCCTGATATTGCAGCAATGTTATTCCTGGTGATATGGATTCCTGGATTTCTACGAAGAAAGGCCTGGCATTCACTGTAATAGCAATTTTTTAGTGGTCCAAAACATCCAACATCCAGTGGCTGTGTAACATGTGATGTATGGGGAGGCAATACAAAAAATACAACATTGTGAGCTTTTCCCCAATCTGTCAGAGTAAGATTTACATGTGACTTGTGGCCATCAAACAGAATTAATATTGGCTTACCATGGGTGGAGACAAACTTAAGGAAATGCTGCTCCAGATATTCTAACATCACACTAGAATTAGACCTTCCTGATTCAGTAACAGAGCCAGATGAACCAGGACTAGCTCCCTGTAGGTCTGCATTCCAGCGCTTTCCGGGAAAAACATAGAAAGGTGGAATACACATACCAGCAGCACTTCCCATTGCAATAATTGTGACATTTTTTCCACGATTCGAGGTGATGGCTTGTGGTGTGGTACCTTTTGGACAGATAATCTTAGTTGGTGTGTGCTCCATCATTAATCCTGTCTCATCCATATTCCATATATTCTCGGGTCTTTTCCAAAAATCATATTTCTCAAAGACAGATTCCAGTTCATTAAAATAATTCTCCAAAACAGCAGGTGATGTGCTCTTTGCCCTGACCATAGACAACGTTCGTGCTTTTCCTAGGGTTAGACCTGGGTTTCTCTTTTTGAAGCCATCAAACCAAGATTGTGCTAATACAGGTTCTGAACCTTTCCTTTTGTTAAGTTGGATGGCAAAATCAGTGGCAAGGTTGATAAATTCCTTTCTAGAGTAGCCATACCCTTTACCTGCCATGTATGTAACATGCTCTATAAGCTGCTCCTCTTCTTCTAAGCTGAATAGAGGGCTTGGACCAGGGTTTGTTGGTCTTCCTTTGGCATCTGGGAGAGGCTGTATTCCCAATGTACGGTCCCTAAGAGTGCTGACAGGAATCCCATACAGCTTGGCTGCTTTGCAGACTGACATTTTATCTGTTTTAACATGGTCATAGGCTTTTCTTATCAAATTGACATCTTACTGTCTTTTCTTGTATTTTCCAATGGTTGGGAGCTGAAAATAGAAAAAAATAATTTAATTTTCCTAAAAAACATCAACATAATGCTGTTTATAACTTTTCATTTAGGAAAAGAACAAAATATGGAAGTTTAAGCCAGTAGATTATTGCATTCCAAATAAGGCAATCATGTGACATTAAGTCACGCGTGAAGAAAAAGGTGAAGGTCATGCAGCAGACGATAGCTGTCACCGCTGTCATTTTTTGTTGTTTTCATATTTATTTACGGCTATTTTATCGAGGAAAATTGTAAGAATCATTAGTTTAATAAATTTTTCGAAAGTCCCGTACATTTTTCTTTATAATTATTTTGTTTTTACATAGAAAAACTAGAACTTACCCGTACAAATGACATTGTTCAGCGGTCCGTAACAAAACAAACAACTCTGGGCGGAAGTAAGCGTGTTTCATCTGCGCAGGCGTTTGTTATTTGGATATTTCGGCAATCACCGGTATTTCGTATACGCCGGTATTAGGTATACGCACCATACTGTCTACTAGTACAGTAACAGTAAGTTTATTTGTTAACCCAAGGTTCTTTACTACTTACAAAGCCACTTCCTTAGCAGTTTTTTGTAAAATATAATCCTCATTTTTACAGCGTAGCCTTTTTGTCGTTTGAATAAAGCCATGGTCTGTTTGTTCACCAAGACTCTAAATAGACATTAGGCTTTTTCTTTTTAGTGATCCGATCATGTTCGTCGCTGTTTTCAACCGGATTATCACTCGAATTCACTCTAATAACACTTCACAGAGGCTTGAGGTATCACCATCAGTCCTATTATCCGTCTTATTTTCCGACTCTCGCGCTAGTTTACTGGAAAAATGGTAAATTTTCGATAAAGGAGACTGATTTGCGCTCAGTTCAGCCATGTTGTCCAGACGATTTCCGGTACGTCATCCGAGGCTGGAACCCCGTCTGTTTATTAAACTGGAAGCCCGACCCTTTTCCATTTCAAAAAAATGGCCAGGAGTGAATTTCTCGTTAATCTTGAATCCTATCCATTTTTTCTGAATCAGAAACTGTGAAATTGTTTGTGGTTTGCTATGTACAGAAAATAAAGAATTATAATTTCTTTTCACTTCTAGTCTTATTTGAAAGACGGAAACCATTCAAGTATTGAAATTTGTCGCCCGTGGTAACCGTCAATAGCTCGTTTTGAAGTTTTAATTCATTCGTTTTTCCATGAACAAAGAATCAAAATTACATTTTACTTGTAAATTTTGAGTATTTTGCGTCAGGTAACCTATTACCTTACCTTAAAAAAATATCACCACGCACGGCAATGTAATTTTCGCGGGCCAATTTAATTTTTAGCGTGACCGGGTACGCATAGAAATGTTTATCATGCGGGATTATGATTATTTTAGCGGGATTCCCGCAATCCCGCACTCTAGATGCAACACTGATCATAGTCTACTAGCAGCTAGATTAACTTATTACCAGACGACAAAATTTTAGACTGGTTTTCCACTATGTCTTCTCAATCTCTCTTTTTCTTGAGGGTTGAAAAAAGTAGAATTGTGTAGTAATGGATTAGCCACTAGCTCTAATCCACTCACATAACACTTGTTTTTTAGAGCTCTCAAAAGCATAAAGCTTTTGCAGCAATCAAACTAATAAATTTGGCTAAAAAAAAGCCGTGAAAATGAACCAGAATTATTACAAAGAGGATTTATACCCCCCAGTACTTTGTCACTCAATTAGCACACCTGCGTTACCTCAAAACGATAGGGTCATGGACCTCATTTTTTTAAAGTTTTAAGGTCCTAGATCAAATGGCTTATGAGTTAAACCAAAGAAACAGTTTTCAATTAAATTTCAATTGTGACCTTGACATTTGACCTAAATGACCCTAAAACAAGAAGGTTCTTCCTTGGATCATTGGCAACAATTGCATGAAGTTTTGAGATTGTAGGTCAATTGGTTCTACAGATGGAGTATGGAACCAAAATCACCTAAGGACAGATGGATAGACAGAAAGACAGACAGACATGGTGAAACTAATAAACACCCCTTTATTTGGTAGGTGGGTTATAACAAATTTTCTGAGCAACAGAACCTTTGAATATATCATCATCTTTCTAAAACATCGTAGCTACAGCTGCTGTAGTTGCAAGGTTTTAGAACGTCAATGACAATATACATCCTCATCACAATCTTTAAACCTGATATTTTACAACACAACTTCTTGTATATATCTTTGTTTTATTTCCAAGTTCTGAGAAAATACTCTCAGTTCTTTATTAAGCAATGTAGTAACTTACCTTGTTTGTTGAGATTTGTCCTCAACCTTATCTACTTTTTGTTTGTTCTGCTTTGAAAATGAACTGAAATTGATAAAATTGAATAGATTGAGTGTGCACACTTTCATACGCTGAGACAACCACAATGAATTTTCTTCATTGCAAAATATTATAATTTCAGTTCGTTTTTCAACATTCAAGGGTTTTGATTTACTGAACTTTTCTTTCATACTTCAAAATTTTATCACTTTACTGTTTTGTATGCTTGCGCAAAGTAGATCTGAAAATTTAATTTTGTTTTGTTTTGCTTGATGGCATTTAATTTTAACTCTTGTCATGCTGAACCCGGAATATTCCGGTTATAGCAGGAGGTGTAGACCAAAATCAGCCTGCAGTCTGATCTTGGTCTACGCCTACTACTTGTACTTTTCCTGAAAGAGTTGTTTATGGAATTGATTTCTAAAAGAAATATTGATTTTTGAATAACAAGTTCTACCAGTGCTTTTATCCCTTTGATTTTTGAGTATTTCACTGAGGCGTTTTTTACATCATGACAAGGGTTAAGAAATGAAGAGAATATTTTTGGTTTTTATTGAGGTATGAACATAGAGATCATCACACTCATCTGCTTGGCACATTCATACAGTGTGAAGTTTTTAGGTTCATACCTCAGTGAAATAAAAAAAATCCCTTCATTTCCCGCAACATAAGCCATTACCACACAATCCCATATTTAGACATGCAAATATACTGTGAGAAAGGGAGAAATTATTTGTAAATAGCAATTATTCCCTTTTCCAAAAGGTTTTTCAGCCTGTATGACACATATTTTACAATTTACCAGCCCTCTCATGATCAGTATTTTTACAAGTTTCAAAGCAATTAAAGTAAATGTGTTTGATAAATTCAATTGTATTTTGTACGCACACTGAATAATTTCAAGAAATATTGTAACAAGTAATTTATTCTTTGTAATATTTCTACTCTAAAAGATACTTATTTTCTTATTACAGAAACTTCTTATTGTCATATTATCTTATTTTTAGTTTGGTGTATCAAAAAGGGTGTTCTGATTAAATAAAAATTTATTCATACTTCCATGAACAAAATTTTGAGCATGCAGCTATTTTGTATGCTTCCGCACAAACTAGTTCGATAAAAAAAAATTAAAAATTGTTAAGTTTATGCTTTTTTTTTATTGATGCTATTACATTATAAGAAATGAAGTGAACATTTTTTGTTGTAATGGATGTATGAACCAAAAAGCCTAATCACACTTATGTATGAATTGACATGATTTATTTCTTACTCGTCCGAGTCAGATGCCATGGTGTCATCATTACTTTCACCATCCTCATCATCCCCATCCTCATTGTTTTCCATGTCATCAATATCTTCTACGTCACTTTCATACCCTTCCTTGTGACCTTCTACGACCTGAAACAAAATATTTCACATAAGAAATGCTTATTCCCTAAAAATTAACACACACATACACCCTCCTTTAAAATTTTAATCAAGACACTCTTCCAAGTCTCATTATTTCTGTGTATCAATTCCTTTTAAATAGGTGTAATCTGAAGAATTTAGTGAAATTGACCTCTGTAAATTATCGAACCCATATCACATGACTTTGTCTTTGACATGAGGAGATGTGTATTATGAAGATGTATCATCATGCATAATATGAGCATTGTATCTTGAATAGGCTGGTAGTAATTGGCAATTTTAAGTTTTTTGTTAAGTTTTGCAGACTTGCAGACAGGCAGACAGACAGACCGACAGACGGAAAGACTGAATGACAGACAGACAACATTAAAACAATATG
The DNA here is from genome assembly GCA_946902895.1 of Fragum fragum. Classification (NCBI taxonomy): domain Eukaryota; kingdom Metazoa; phylum Mollusca; class Bivalvia; order Cardiida; family Cardiidae; genus Fragum; species Fragum fragum. The sequence goes on from OX336375.1 coordinate 24,086,010, forward strand.
GCCCCAATCTTTCAATGCAGGGGCATAAAAACAGGATTTTTTTTCTAACAGCAGGTAGGCTCAGGTGTTCAATGATTCGCCAATCTTAGACATAGTCGAAAGTGAAAATAGACATTCCGCCACCTCGGATGCAAGATACATTAGATTTTATCCCTTTAATTTAAGGATGGAAATATTTATGTTGATGTAAAACTAAATTTAATTGGATATAAATTCGGTAAAGTATCGATAATAATAAAACCTGTCTATGGTGAAAATTCTAGCTTTTTAATATTAGGGGACTGAAAGAGAAACATAATTTGTAGACCTGTAGGAATTTACTGATGATTTATTTCCGATAGACCAGGAAGGTAAGGGTAGAATTCAGTGATTTTCATTACGCTGAATTCTGTTGGTTTCTGCTAAAATCTCATAACTACAGTTGGTTTTTTTTATTTCCTGACTAGTAACATCTATAAAATTAAACTTGTTGCATTTTAGTCAATGCTGGTGTGTTATCCAGATTTACTGGGTGTTTGGTTCCAATCTTCCAGTAACTGGGGGGGGGGAGCCAACAGCATTATAGAGGAGTTGCAGTGTAGTCAAGATTGTTGTTTCAAATGAAAGGCTATCTCCTGCCGAATGCATGTGTTAAATATGAGCACCCTAAGACAAAATTGATCAAGACAGAAAAAAATCATATTTTTGGTTGACGTTTTTTTTTATGAACAGTTAAAAGGTCATGGTCACTAGGTAGTAGGGTCTATGTCATTGTTTCAAATGAAAGTCTATCTCCTAATGTAACATGTGTGAAATATGTGCATCCTAAGCTGAAACAAGAGGGCCATTGGCCCTTGGGCGCTCACCTGAGATGAGGACTCTTTTTCTTTCAACAGTCTAATTTCATGTTAAGGTTAGGATTATGAAACAAGTGGGCCACACTTACATATAAAGACTATGAACCTGGGAATCCAAAAGTCGAAAGTACAAATTCAAAGGCTTTAGTGCTGATTTGAAAGAAGGAAAAAATTTTTTCCTCCCTCTGGATCCATGGGTTATAATTTCAGAAATAAGAGAGAAGTCTGTGAACTGATGCTTCATGCCTATAACCCCCCCCCCCTGGCTCTGCCCCTGGAGACCCGAGGATCATGATTTTAGCTATTTTGTAAGAGATCAATATACTGATACTTCATGCAAAATATTAAGGCTCTACGCCTTATGGGTCAGGAGAAGATTCTTAAGATTATTTTGAAATTTCACTTTTGTTGCCATGGCAACCAGAATTTTTTAATTGAATTCAATTCTTTTAAAGGAGACCACCTTTCAAATCTGCCCAGTGGTTTGGGAGATGTCATTTAAAAAATCGTTCTTAATTTCTATATAAACCCCACCTCCCTGGAGTTCCGCCCCTGGATACCTGAGGATCATGATTTTAGCTATTCTGAAAGAAGTCAATATACTGATGCTTCAGGCGAATCATCAAGGCTCTACACCTCTGGGTCAGGAGGAGAAGATTTTGAAAGATTATTAAAAAAATTCACTTTTGTTGCCATGGCAACCAGAGTTTTTAACGGATTTCAATTCTTTTAGCTTATTTTAAAGGGGACCACCTAAGGAACATTTCTGCCAAATTTGGTTCAAATCAGCCCAGTGCTTTGGGAGGAGAAGTCATTTAAAAAATTGTTCTTAATTTCTAAATGAACCCCATCTGCCCCTGGGGACTTGAGGATCATGATTTTAGCTATTTTGAAAGAGGTGAATATACTGATGCTTCATGCACCTTCTGAGTCAGGAGGAGAAGATTTTGAAAATTATTCAAAAATTCACTTTTGTTGCCATGGCAACCAGAGTTTTTAACAGATTTCAATTCTTTTAGCTATTTGAAATTTCACTTTTGTTGCCATGGCAACCAGAGTTTCAAGCGTATTTCAATTCTTTTAGCTTATTTTAACGGGGGCCACCTAAGGAACATTTCTGCCAAATTTGGTTCAAATCGACCCAGTGGTTTGGGAGGAGATGTCATTTAAAAAATCATTCTTTATTTCTATATAAACCCCAACCCCCTGGGGCTCCGCCCCTGGGGAGCCGAGGATCATGATTTAACCTATTTTGAAAGAGGTCAATATACTGATGCTTCATGCAAAATATAATGGCTCTACGCCTTCTGGGTCAAGAGGAGAAGAATTCTTTTAGCTATTTTTGAAGGGGACCACCTAAGGAAAATTTCTGCCAAATTTGGTTCAATTTGGCCCTGTGGTTTGGGAGGAGATGTCGTTTAATTGTTGATGGACGTCGCAGGACACACGACCCATGACAGCCGTGCTCAGGTGAGCTAAAAAGACCCAATTAGAAAAAGCTACATTTTTTTATTCAAGTTTTTGATAAACCATTAAAGTTCAAAGTCACACAATCAGCCGGTAAATGGCATTATCTTAAATGAAGGCCCAATTCCTAATGAAGGCATGTGTAAAATATGAGCACCCTACTAAGAAAAATGACCAATATAGAAAATGTTAAAGTTTTTGGGTAAACAATTTTATAACAGGTAAACGGTTAAGGTTACATTGCCACAGTATCAAGGTCATTGAGAGTAAAAGACCTTAGGAGTAAAGGGGTGAAATATGAGACTTCTAGCTCTAGTTATAAAACAAAATACAAACTTTAACTAACTTCAAGTGCCAAAACCAACGCCGATACTTGGAGGTATGACACAGCTCTCCTGAGACTTTTGTCCTGGGAGGGATAAAAAATGAGCCAAGATCTAAAACTCTTTTTTTTTTCAATTTAATAATGCAAAAGCTGAGATAAATGCTAAAACTCTTTTTACCTTAAAGGTGACCCTGAAAGATAACCTTCAACTTGGTGCCAACAATAAGGGCTCCCATAATGCAAAGTGCATGTTACCTTTGACAGATAAACTGAATCCATTGCCAGAATTATTTTAAGACTGGACCAAATTGAAGAGTAGCATATGACAATTTTGTATTGATTGATTTTCAAATTTCTCTAAAGCAGAAATTACTCCTAACAAGCTATTTCTGAATTTCCAACATTATTTTCTTGAACATTTTCTCTTGTAAAAAAGCAGGATTTGGGGGTAATGGATTCAATCAGAAAGGTCATCTCACAAGGAATTTAATACGTCAGAAATCAAAGGTGAAATCTTATGCTACATTTATTTGTCTACCTGAAAAATTCATCTTTAAAGATCACTTTGACTTAAAGCGAAAAGAAAGGCTACTTCAAAAGAATTATTCAAGTAATTTGAAGCCCTATTACTTATCATTCAAAAGTTATGGTCAGTGTTAAACTTTTAATAGACTGACCTTTACAAGTGATCTTGACCTTAATCAATGACATGGAACCTAGTACAAACAAATATGCATTTCCAAAAGGAATTTATATAAGAAATAAGAGACCTTATCTCTTACTGCTCAAAGGTAATGGCCAGTGATAAAATTGTTCTAAAGACAAACAGAAAATACCAAACTATACCGTAATTCTTTGACGTATTTTTGTAGAGGGTCAATAGATGATGATATACTGAATATCAAAGCTCTAGGCCTTATGTTTTTATGGCCTTATGGGATTGTACAGAAAGGGGCTTATTTCAGAGTATGGTAATTCTTTGAAGTATCTTGGTAGAGGGTCAATAGATGATGATTTACACTACATATCAAAGCTCTAGGCTATATTGTTTGGAAGAAGAAGATTTTTAAAGATTTCCTTCTTTATTTCTATGTAAAATCTGGGATCACACAGAAAGGGGCTAATTTTCAAGATATGGTAAGTATCTTAGTAGAGGGTCAATAGATGATGATTTATACAAAATATCAAAGCTCTAGGCCTTATGGCTTTGGAGGAGAAACTTTTTTTAAGTTATTTCACTTGGTTGCCATGGCAACCAGAGTTCTTCATGGATTTCAATTCTTTAAAGTATTTTGAAAGAGCATGACCAAAGGGTCATTTCTGTAAAGTTTGATTGAAATTCCATGGTTAGTTAAGGAGGAGAAGAATTTTGTAAATGTGAACTGACGGACAGACAGATTGACAGACCATGACTGATCACAATAGCTCAACCAGAGCACTTCGTGCTCAGGTGAGCTAACTAGACATTGACGCAAAACATACTAATACCCCCCCAACAGAGCTTGCTCATATACAAGTGCTATCCGCCAAAGGGCGGTAACAAAAAATGGACTTTTGAATTAAAGGGCCATAAATCAGTCAAAAAAAAATGGATCATAACCAAAATAGGATTTGCACATGTCTGACTTATACCAAGTCTTTCTGTGAAATTTGTATCAAATCCTTCCAATTGTTGCTGAGAAATTGAGCGGACACGATTTTTCACCAAAGGGCCATAACTCTGTCAAAAATCAATGGAACGTAACCAAATGGAATATGCATATTTGCGCTTGATACTGATTATATCAGTGAAGTTTGAAACAAATCCCTCCAATGGTTGCCGAGAAATTGAGCACACACTAAAAGATACATGAAACGGACGGACCGACAAGCTGACTCCTATGAACCCCAAACATAGTTTTGGGGGTATAATAATAATATCCCTCTTTCTATGATTTTAGAATAGGATCAGTAAGTCTTGCAACTAACATACCTCCATATAGTCTAATTCAGCCAAGTATTCATCGCCATATTGCTGCCCATCCTCATTGGCCCCTTGGTCTGTCAATAGCTGCCCTGCATATATACATATAAACCCTCCCTTTGGGATGTCATCTAAACATCGTAAGCCCCATCCTCTGTAATGAAAGGAAGAAAATTTACTCAAGAATGACTTAACCTACTACCAGATAAAATTTTAGACTGGTCCAACTTCAAAGAAGTTTCACACAGTATCATATATTTGGCCAAAGCTTTAAACTTTGTGTCAGATAGAGTAGAAAACTTTGAGGGAAAAAGAAGGAAAGGCTTCCATGTTTTCCATGGTTATCTTCCGAAAGAACACAAATTGTGGGATTTGGTGGTAATCTGTGAATGTCTCAACCCTTTACAGTTCTTCAAAATTTTAAACAGGTCAGAATTGAAAGGAGTTGCAGACCATAATTAAAAGTTGATGAAAATTTAGATTTGTTCAACTTTCTGGAGAGAAAACATTGTGGAATAAGGAGATATTGTTTATTGCAAGCAATTTCTTCATTTTCCACAATTTTCTCCAATGCTTTTCTTCATTTATGGGTGTCAAAAGGTGTCACTGTATGGTAATGGATTAAGTAAAATAAAATATCAATGTAGAATCTTCCATGGTCCACACCATAAGCCATTCAAATCATTTTAAATTATAAAATTACAAGGTTACCAAGCATATCTACTTTTATATTTAAGTCCCTTCAGATTACTTCTCTTGTTCTCGTCTTCTTTTGAAATAAGACTGATAAATATAATTTGAGGGAGAATGAATGTCTTTGTTTCAAAATTACAACCATATAAAATTAACAGCCTCACCTTTTCTCTGTTTTAAAGACCTGTAATCTGTTTTGAAGACCATGTTGTACCACCCTATTAACACATCGTTTGTCACATCCACAGCGAGAGTTACATTCATAAACTCTGAAATATCAACACAGTTAACCCTTTCCCTTTCAAATACGGGATTTTACGTTCCTGTGATTTTATACTAGAGAAAACATTGTGGAAAAAGAAGAAATTGCTTGTAACAAGCAACTTTTCCTTTTTCCACAATATATTCTACCACATATGATGGTTTCATTTCAAATGGCATCCAGTTGTCATTGTCGTCATTGTCACAACCTCTTTGAATTTGGACTAGTCTAAAATTTCCAAAAATGGGAAAGGGTTAAGGTGTATCCTAATCCAAACAAAGAGGCAATAATGACCTTAAAATTATAACCAGTTTCAACATTCTCACAGCAAAATTCACAAGGTCAGGTGAAATTCATCCATAAATTTAGGAGATGTGTTAACAATATGTGGACATACAGGTGGATGGACCGCAAGACAATATGAATGGTTGATTGTATGGGGTTTAATGTCACTTTCAACAGTATTTCAACTATATCACAGCTGCTGGAGCCCCAAGAATGGCTTCCTGTCATTTCTCGCCCCAGTATAACCACAGCATTCATTGGAGCCACCAGCTGCTCATCCCACTTGGATAAGAAGTTGTCAGGAGGCCCATTTCTCTCAACGTTGGATTGAATATAGATATATTAAATTGAATGTTCTTCAGCAAAAAAATATAGCTTTTTAAGCCAGTTTGAGATATATTTAGCAAAAACTGTGAACACGGTAAAAAGAAGTTCTCACTAAGGCACTTTACCTCAATGGCTTAGTGGTAAAGATGCTTGACTAGTAATTCAGAGGTCATGAGTTTGAGAACGAGTTGTAACTAGGTGTGTTACCAGGGTGTGTTCATTGGCAAGAGTCAATAGCTAGCCCCAGTTGACCCAGCTGTTAACATATGTAGCAGTATGTTTAATCCATTCCAACACAACAAAATTTTAGACTGGTTCAACTTGAAAGAAGTTGCAGACGACAATCAAAAGTTGATGGAATTTTAATTTTTTTCGTCTTTTGGGGTAGAAAACATTTTGGATAATGAAGAAATTGCTTGATACAAGCAATTTCTTCATTTTCCACAATGTTTTCCAAAGCTCTTTAATTGGGGGGCGTAAAAAGGAGGGCTCAAGTTAGAATGAGTTAAGCCACCACCTTTCTCTCTGTACACTATTCTTATACAAGGATATCTCAGTACCCTATTTATATACAAGGATATCTCAGTATGCTATTTTTTCCTAATAAATACTCCCATGAGCTGTGCAAAACATTGAAAAGTAGCTTTTAATTAGTAAATGATTTAAATCCAAAAAATCCTGTCGCAAAGTAGTTCTTAATTTCCTTTTTTTCTAATATGAGGTTAATTTGTATGATATTTTATGGATATTGATCCTCTACTTAGAGCAAAAAACTAACAAAATAATTACAATTAACCTATTCCCACTCACTGATGCTTTTAGACGCCTCCAAGAAAAAGACTTTAAAAATCATTGTGAAAAATGAAGAAATTGCTTGTTACAAGCAATTTCTTCATTTTTTCACAATGTTTTCTACCCAGAAAGTTAAAAAAAAATCCAAAATTCTATTCACTTTAAATTGTCGTCTGCAACTTCTTTCAATTTAGGCCAGTCTAAAATTTTGCCATCTGGTAATGGGTTGTGTACCCATTATTTTATTGAGATTTTCTGCCATTTGTTATTGAGATTAACTGTTAACCCATTACTAGATGAAAACTAGAACTTGTCACAGGAAGTAACTTGATACACCAGCCGAGAGCCTCTCTTATGAAAAAGTGTCTAACTTCAAGGGGAGATTATTCTTCTGTCACAGGGGTCAGAGACTTAATAAAAGTGTGTTTCAAAACTTCATCAAGTAATCAATCTTAATATAAAGTTTAGTATTTTTTGTAAAATTGTAGGAGGTGTTTTCGACACAAAATTACTTAATTTTCATACACAGATGGACTGACAGAGACCGATCTGGCCGAAAGTCCAATTCCGGTATATTAAAAACATTTATTTTGCAAGGGTATTAAAAATACAGATGGGTTCAAATTCCAAGGAGTTGCATACAACAATTATAGTTAATAGAATTCTATAATTCTTTGTCTATTTGGGGTAGAAAACTTTGTGAATAATGAAGAAATTGCTTGTTACATTTAAATTATGTTTTTCGATTTTTTTTTTTTTCTTGAGGGGCATAAAGCTGGATTGTGTTGGAATGAGGAAATTACTATATTTACCCTGAGACAAGAGGTTCCAATAATCGCCTATGTTTATATCCAGCATCTTGCTGAGGTTTCCCACCATTTGTTATTGCTGAGGCCTCAACTGTCAACTGCTGACATGCACATTTTGACTTATCCTGAAAAGAAAGTATCATCAGAAAAATATGACAGTTTTCTCTAAAATCATCTTGATCAATCCTACTATTAATCTCTTTCAAAAGTGAGTTCAAGCTTTGAATCTTTAACATTTGTAATGATAGAAGAAATGCTTTATGTTAGTTACTAAAACAAGGAATGCAAATTAGAAAAGGCATTGTTTTGGGTTGTCTTCAGCTGTGAGAGAACAAGAGGCCCATAGGGCCTTAACAGTCACCTGAGTCCAAAGAGCACAAAAACAAACGAATATCCACCAGATTATGCTACAAACTAAATATCATAGCTCTAAGCCTTTTTGTTTGGGAGAAGACGATTTTTAAAAGTTTTCACTAAACAAACCTATATTAAACTTGTTACATCTTAGAACAGACTAATTCTGACCCTGGGGCCATGAAGTCCACCAGGTGATGCTATATACAAAATATTAACGCTCTAGGACCTCCTGTTTGGGGGAAGAACAGTTTTCAATTTTCACTTTATAAGCCCTATGTAAAATTCGTGACGTCCCTGAACGGGCTAATTATGACCCTAGGGCCATAATTCATAAAATAATGACAGAGATCTACAAGATGATGCTACATACCAAAAATCAAAGCTCTAGGCCTATCTTTTTGAGAGATGAAGATTTTTTAAGTTTTCACTCTATAAGCGTAGGTTTAATTTGTGATATCCAGGAATGGGCTAATTTTAACCCTGAGGCAATAATTTTTACAATCTTGATAGAGTTCCAAAAGAAGATGCTGTATACCAAATACCAACGGAAAAGAATAGTTTTAAATTTTCACTAACTAAGCCCTTTGTAAAACATGTGATGTCCGGGAATGGGCTAATCCTGTCTCTGGGGCCATGATTTATACAATCTCGATACAAATTTAATAGATGATGCTAAATACCATATATAAGCGCTCTAAGCCCTCCAGCTTTGTAGAAGAACATTTTTGAAATTTTCACTATATAAGCCTATGTTAAACTTGTAACGTCCTGGAACAGGCCAATTTTGACCCTGGGGTTATGATTTATACAATATTGATAGAGGTCCACTAGATGATGCCACATACCAAATATCATAGCTGTAGGTCTCTTATGTCCCCCCCCCCCTTGGCCATTTTATGACAGATTTCTTTTTTCTTGTACAAACTCAATAGTCCTTGCCCTAAAGACTCTAAATACCAAATGTGAATCTAATCTGACAGCCTGTTCATGACAAGAAGATTTTTAAAGATGTACCCTTTTTGGCCCCTTATGGAGCCCCAAGGGGAGATAACTCCATGATGTGTACAAATCTGAAGCGCCTTCCCATAAGAATGCTTCCTTCCAAGTTTGGTTTAAATCCATCCAAGGGTCCTTAAGAAGAAGTCAAAAATGTAAACGCATGATGATGGACAAAACATGATCGCAATATGTCACCATGACCTTCGGTCAGGTGACCTCAAAATATGACATTATAAGAACTTTAATTGGACAAGACATATCATGTTTGGTGCAAACTATGTATAGGCACTTACAGTAGTTTAGTGTCATATATGTCTTTATTTGATGTACAATCAATATTGGTCAAGCTACTACCTGTATTAAGTGACCACTTTCACTAAGTAGCCATAATAACATTTTCCCTTCTAAAACCAATATCTCTTAAAAGTTGCACATATTTGATAAAAAATATTGTAACTAAGTTCTATATAGTTGGAACTCATCAATGATTCTAATTGAGATGACTCTAATTAGATGGAACAACAAAAGATTAAGTGAGAATTCTTCAAATTACAAAATTTATGATATATAACAGTTTGAGTTTTTTCATTATTTTTGACACTGTTTCTTTTATATAAAAATTCTCTAAAAATGTCTATTAAGGCCGTTTAACTTCATAATTGATGTCAATAAAAAAATCAATGGACCAATAAAATCATTCATTTGGACTAAAAGTGAATTGTTGTCCTCTGACATGTAAGTTGCTTTGGCAATTTCATTCAAGCTATAGTTACAATGTTTTGGTTGACAATTTTTTTTTTTTTTTTTTTATGTTCTTGACCATGAATTTTTCAAACCAATGTTTTATATTTTAACACATTCTCACACAATTATGCTTTTATATGTTCTCAAGAAAAATGCTTTGGAAAACATTACAGAAAATGAAGAAATTGCTTGTTACTAGCATTTTCTTCATTATCCACAATGTTTTTTACCACAAAGATTTTTAAAATTCCATCAACTTAAAACTGTCCTCTGCAACTTCGTTCAATTTGGACCAGTCTAAAATATTTTGGTTGGTACATATAATTGGTTAATCAAACAGAATTGTCAGTGAACAGTGGGGTGTTGCCAGTCACCTATCAGATGTGTTCAATACAACTCACCCTACAGTTATCTGTGCAGTCACAACACACTAGGAAGTTTGGTTCTAAATTAAGTTTCACATCTAATGCTGGAATTCGTTGATTTGAATATTCTACATAATCTGGATACTGTCTATCAATGCCATTTACACAAGATATCGGAACATTTTCCTTCCCATAGGAAATGTCTTTTATATCACAGAAGGTCTAAAATATCAAGAATATATACAATAAACATAAGCCATACATATACTTTATTTACACAACTTTGATACTATTTACTCCATTACCAGACAACAAAATTTTAGGCTTGTCTAAATTGAAAGAAGATGCCGATGACAATTTTCAGTTGATGAAATTTTAGAAAATCTTTGTTTTGGGGGCAAGAAAAAATTGTGGGTCATGAAGAATTACTTGCAATAAGCATTTTCTTCATTTTCAACAATATTTTCCAAATTCCCTTTTCTAATGGGGCAGCAAAATGATAGATTATGTGAGAATGGGTCAAAGAAAGCGTTTAAGGGAAAAAAATCAATTATAATTACCAGTCATTTTTGTTTTCAGTTTGCTTTTCTCTAACAACAAACCCAATTCATTTATTTCAAATTACCACCCATACTAAACATTTGAGGTTTGTTGGCAGGAATTTTGTTTTGATAGTTTGAATATGGTTTAACACCGCTTTTAACATTTTTTCAGTCATATCTGATGTGCTACAAACTACACTATGACAGTGGCTTGGAAAGAGAAAACACATGAGGGTTATCATAAAGAGAAACAGGAAAAATCTTTATGTATATCAATTATCTGGTTTAACATAGATCCTTGAACTGATGAATTTTGATGTGTTTAACATATCTTTAAAATAATACTTTAGTTACACCACAACAGCAAATGACCTTGATTCCTTTAACCCATTACCAGACAACATGATTTCAGACAGGTCATCATTAAAAAGAAAGTTTTTGATGAAATTTTAAAATACCTTAGTCTTTAATAGTAGCTATATTCTCCTAACAATATGGCTATGTTGGAGTGGGCTCAGTCTATTAGTTGTGGTAAGTTAACTAAATTTAAGGAGGTCTTTCATACCAGATGGCTTAGTTTTCAGGGATCAATCGATGCAATGGTAAGTAATTTCAGTAGTCTAGTATCGGTATTCTTAGAGGAATGGTCCGGTAAAGCTTTGAGTTTACACAAGCCAGTTACGTGTTACAAGTTCTTGTATGTAGTTCACTTTTTAGCAGATGTCTTGAGGCCCTTATCTAACTTGTCAAGATCCTACCAGAGGTCAGATTTAGATTACTCCGAGGTCACTCCATTATTATTGCACGCATCAGATAGTCTAAAAAGGCTTGAAGCTAATAGGAATGGTTTAAATTTGCAGTCGTTTTGTCTGAGATTCCAGATGAATCATGCCCTTTAATTTTAAGGGACACACTATAAGAGATAGCAGTGCACAGCGTGAGGAGGCAGTCAAGGTTTGTAGTACTTTTGTGGAAAAGTTGTTAGCAGGTCTTGGTGACAGATTTAGTGCAAACGGGGATTGTTCTATTCTCACTGCTATGAGTAATTATTTCAACCCTAGGATTGAATCAGTTAGTAAGCAGGATGATGTAGATTTGCTGGAGGAGTATTTGTTTAAATTAGGGTTTGTAGGCTGTAGGGATGAGTTAGATTTGTTTCAGGGTTTTGTAGATTCTTTAGTAAAATGTGGTAGTAAGATGGTTACTTGTTGCAGGGATACAGCTAGTTTGGCCATTAGAAAAGTAGACCTTTATCCTGCAGTAAGTGAGTTAGCCAAGAGGTTTTTAGTTGCATCAGTATCTACTGTAGATTGTGAGAGGGGATTTAGTAGGCAGAACATCATTAAAAGTAGTCTTAGAATGTTAGCACACTAGATAGGTTGATGAGGATATCTTCAGATGGTCCAGAGTTAAGAGAGTTTTCATTCCACAAAGCTTTTGGAAAATGGGCTCTTGCTAAGAACAGGCGTTTTTGCATTAAAGCAGAAAACAAGTCATAAGCCTGTAAAAAAGGTGACTCGAGTTTGAGCTATGTATATATATTTATATGACAAACATTTCCATATTGATGTGCTCATGTAATGCATTTTTTCACAATATTGATTACTTTGTTACATATTATCAAAATCTATGATATTATTAAAGTTTATCTCTATGACAGTTTGTCTTCTTATTTACCCTTACAATTGCAATTTACTTTTCTATGTTTGGCTCCTACACTGGCCCCAACTTGCTCCAACTGGCCCCAAAAAATTGGAATTGGTGATTATACTGGCAACAAACAAAAATAACCTAGGGGAAGCCCTGCTATTAGGCTAGAAAATATTGTGGAAAATAATTAAAATGTTTGTTACAAGCTTGTTACAAGCAATTTCTTCACTTTCAACTATCCTAGATAAAGCAGGATTGCGTGTGAATGGCCAGCTTCTTACCTGAATGTTACCACTATTTCATCAAGTGAGTAAGAATTAGAGGTGCCTGAGCACTTGTATCACTCCACAGGCATGAATGTACTGATTTTCATTGTATATCACACAACCTACCACAATAGCAGCCATAATTTTCGACCAATCAAAATTATATGAAGGAATCTGACAAACAGTCATCTGGTTATCATTTGCGTGAAATTAGGTTGAAATCCATCCACTGGTTTCTGAGAAATTTACAAAGTTTTCAGTATATACAATATATGAGAATTAGCCTTGCCCATTAAAGCCATATTGTTCATCCAATCAAAAGTCTTTTTTATGATCTGATAAAGGGTCACCCAATGATCGATCTGGTCAAAATTGGTTGAAATCCATCAACTGGTTTCTCAGAGGAAAAATTTCAAAGTTTTTACCATCTATTGAAATAAGCCCCGCCCATTGAAGCCATGTTTTTCATCTGATCAAAATTCTTTGAAGGAATCTGAAAGAGGTTCAACATAGGATCATTGCTTTGAAATTTGATTGAAATCCATCTATTTGTTTCTGAGAAGAAGAATTTAAAAGCTTTTACCATTTATGGGAATTAGCCCTGTCCATTAAAGCCATGTTTTTCATCAAATCAAAATTCTTTGAAGGAATTTTTTTAATTTGGTTGAAATCCATCTACTGGTTTCTCAAACGAAGAATTTCAAAGCTTTCACCATAAATGGAAATTAGACTAGCCCACTAAAGCCACGTTTTTCATTCAATCAAAATTCTTTGAAGGAATCTGATAGAGGTTCATCCAAGGATCATTTCTGTGAAATTTGGTTTAAATCCATCCATTAATTTCTCCGAAGAAGATTTTCAAAGCTTTTACCATATATGGAAATTAGCCCCGTCCATTAAAGCCATGTTTTTAATCTGATCAAAATTCTTTGAAGGAATCTGATAGAATTTCACCCAAGGATCATTTCAGTGAAATTTGTTTGAAATCTGTTGAGTACTTTCTGAGGAGGAGATTTTCAAATTAAAAATTAACGGAGGGATGGACGACCAGATGGACAAATGCATGACAGACACAATGCCATGGAAATAGCTCTGGCTTTCAGTCAGTGAAGCTAAAAATGAGGCTAGTCATTATTTATTTAAACAAGGTGCCAAATTGTCACAAGATACGCCCGTCACACTGCTTAATATTAACTGGAGGTTTGAATAGAACTGAGGTTATTTTGAATGAATATTTTTTCTCAAACAAAGTATGGAAAACAACAAAGGACAAAAACTCAAATTATACGCTAGGTTGAGTTATGGTTCTTGTACACTGCACACACACACACACACACACACCCCCCCCTGGTGAGATCTATCCATCCATGAAGTTTCATGTTTCTAGCTATTTTACTTTTAGAGATATACTCCGGACAAGATTCAAGTATGAAAAACAACAAAGGGCAATAACTCAAATAATAGGCTTGGTAGAGTTATGGTTCTTGTACACTGCACTCCCACTTGGTGAGCTCTATCCATCCATGAAATTTCATTATTCTAGCTATTATACTTTTAGAGATATACGCCGGACAAGATTCAAGTATGAAAAACAACAAAGGGCAATAACTAAAAAAATAGGCCAGGTAGAGTTATGGTTTTTGTGCAATGCACTCCCCCTTGGTGAGATCTATACACCCATAAAGTTTCATGATCCTAGCTATAATACTTTTAGAGATATACTTCGGACAAGATTAAAGTATAAAAAACAACAAAGGGCAATAACTCAAAAAATAGGCCAGGTAGAGTTATGGTTCTTGTACACTGCACTCCCACTTGGTGAGATCTATCCATCCATGAAATTTAATTATTCTAGCTATTATACTTTTAGAGATATACTCCGGACAAGATTCAAGTATGAAAAAAACCAAAGGGGAATAACTAAAAAAATTGGCTAGGTAGAGTTATGGTTCTTGTACACTGCACTCCCCCTTGGTAAGCTCTATCAATCCATGTAATTTCATGATTCTAGCTATTATACTTTTAGAGATATACTCCGGACAAGATTCAAGTATAAAAAACAACAAAGGGCAATAACTCAAAAAATTGGCTAGGTAGAGTTATATTCTTGTACTCTGCACTCCCACTTGTTGAGCTCTATCCATCCATGTAATTTCATGATTCTAGCTATTATACTTTTAGAGATATACTTCGGACAAGATTAAAGTATAAAAAACAACAAAGGGCAATTACTCAAAAAATAGGCCAGGTTGAGTTATGGTTCTTGTACACTGCACTCCCACTTGGTGTGATCTATCCATCCATGAAATTTCATGATTCTAGCTATTATACTTAAAGAGATATACTCCGGACAAGATTCAAGTATGAAAAAAAACAAAGGGCAATAACTCAAAAAATTGGCTAGGTAGAGTTATGGTTCTGTAAACTGCACTCCCCCTTGGTAAGCTCTATCCATCCATGTAATTTCATGATTCTAGCTATCATACTTTTAGAGATATACTCCGGACAAGATTCAAGTATGAAAAACAACAAAGGGCAATAACTCAAAAAATAGGCCAGGTAGAGTTACGGTTCTTGTGCACTGCACTCCCCCTTGGTGAGATCTATACACCCATGAAGTATCATGATCCTAGCTATAATACTTTTAGAGATATACTCCGGACAAGATTCAAATATGAAAAACAACAAAGGGCAATAACTCAAAAAATAGGCCAGGTAGAGTTATGGTTATTGAGCACTGCACTCCGTATTGATGAGAAGAATATAACTGCCAAGTTTAAAGTCAATCGGACTTACGGTGACAGAGTTATGCTCCGGACAAAGAAGTGGACACCGCCCGGACAACCGGACGCCAGGACGACCGGACGTCACGGGTGATCCCATAATATGTCCCGTCTTCGACGGGCGTATAAAAATAAACCCCTTGAAACAGCAAGTCCTTTAAAGAAGTACTGACTTGCAGTTGAAATTCTTGCCCCCCCCCCTCCCCCCAACAATATAAATATATAAGGAAACAAAATAGTTTATAAATGTGAAACACTTGTACCAGCTCAAGAAAATATTCAGAAGTTTTACCTTGATGGATGGCCTTGTCAAATAACCTTGACATAGTCAGATGCCTTTCAATGCAATGAAAAGTACTTTCATACCAGAATTGAGCATAATTCATTTACAAGCCACCAAAACTCTACACATTTCCAATTTCACTGACAAAGTTGCAGCTTACAAATTCAAATTCATGAAATTTACTTTTTCTATTTCAAGGGAAAAGCATTTTTGGAAATGATAAAATTGCTTAATTTTCAACAAGATTTTCCAAAACTTTTTCAAACACATGAGAAATATAGTTATGGAAAGTATTTCCATAAAAGAATAAATTATTTGGAACAAGAAATTTCTTTTCTTTTTAAAAATATTTTCCATACAATATTTCCCTTATCTTAAGATTAAAACCAACTTTGTATGTATACGTTGTCTGCAACCTCTTTCAATTCAGAGAAGTCTAAAGTTTTGTTGTTTGGGAATGGTTAACAAGAAAAATAAACAAACAGACAACTATAAAAACAATACATTTAATAAAATTACTATCATCAAGAACTTTACCTTGACTGGAATGAATTCATAATTAACATGTAACTCTGTATCATAGCAGAAGTTGTCTATGGCTAACACACAATCAGTCAGCTCTAGATAGTTATCTAATTCCTCCAATGTGCGTAACCGTCTTCCACAAGGTGCTCGGTAAAATATGACTCTTCTTCCAGATGGTTTTAACTTTGCTACATGTCTGTATCGAAAACAATGTTTTTTTAATTCATTTGTTCTGCATCAGAACTCAATTATGAAAAAAACAACAAAAAATAAAATAAATTTTTCCTTCCTATAGGACACTTATTTTTCAATCTAAACCAGCTTCGAATTATTGTATGAAACTTTTTCTCATTTTGGTCAATCTAGCATTTTTTATCTGGTAATGAGAATGATCCAAGTTGAGCGAATTGCAAAAAGCTTATTAGAAGTCGTATTTTCTTCTCCAGGTGTGTATTCCTTGATACTTTACACTTGGGTCATCTAATTCAGAGATAATTTGCTAATAGGTTTAAAGAAACAGCTGTGTGCTGTAACACACTAGTTATACCAGATAACAAAATTTTACACTGACCAAATTGACAGATTGCTGGCACAACTGAGCTCCAACAAGGAAGTTCCACTTTGATATTAAATGCCTTTATTTTGCAGAATTCATGGGTAGTAACAAACAAGTAAAATGCTTGATAGGTGACCTAAATGTCATTAATACAGCTTGAATAAGGTGTAGTTACAACATTTAAGTCATCAAACCATCAAAAAAGCTGCCGAGCTAAAACAGTGATTTTTACAATATTTTTACAATAATTTCTACTCCAAAGACGAAGATTTCATAAAATTTCATCCACTAAAATTGTTGGAAGCAACTTTGGCCGAGTATTACATTTTGTTGTGTAAAAATGAGCCAAACCCTTACCTTTCCCATCCCATAAATAATGGTATGAGTAGTGGATTATTTCCCTTGAACTTATCAGGATCATCACCAAACTCTGACACGCATCGACCTTGACATAGATGGCCCACTGTAATAATGAATGACTTCAAGTAGCTGCATGTGTTATAGTCAACTGCATTATAGGCAAGGCCAAAATTATTTTTTTCAGATGTTCAGATACATCAAACAAAATCTCAATTACTAATTTCAGATATGATGTATTTCTAGTATTATATCTTTTTAATAAGGTAATTGTGAATTTTCTGTTTGAAATAGGATTTGCTTGAATCAGTAAAGAAGAGAGCCAAGATAGCCCTAGATTTCTCATGAGTACTTAATTGACCAGAAAAAGATATCTTTGTGAAACACCATGCCTCCATAATAGCATTTTTTTGGAAATGAGACCTTGATAAGTGACTTTGATGGATGACTTTGGCCCTACAACAAACTGATGTCTATCGATGCAATGAACCTATGTCCTAAGTATGTAAGGTGTTTGAAAAACAGCAAAATGTAGGTTGGTGTTGCCTTCAGTTTACTGCTTGCAGACAGACAGACATCAGTAATAAAATATGCCCAATCTCATCAATGTGAGGGCATAAAAACAGAGCTGAAAGCAAGATTAATTTGTAAGGACACAAGTTTTACAAAAGACCATTATTGATCAAGGATTTGACAAAGTGACATATTTTTCGACCAATTTTCAATAGGATACATCCTTATGACCTAAAAAGTATTCTAACCAAGTTTCACCAAGATTGAGACATCATTATGGACTATAGAGTGATATTGTCATGTGTCACAAAGGCCCTTTTCCTGGGGTTCTAACAGAATGTTCCCATTTTCAAAAGGAATCATCCTAGAATCTGACAACATTCTGGTCAAGTTTCATCAAGACTGAGCTGAAATTATAGCCACTAGGATGAAAACAGTGAAATTGTCATCAAGACCTCTTTTCCTGTGGTTTTCAATGGATTGGTCCCATTTACAATATAATTTCCTCTTTATAACCTGACACACATTCTAACAAAGTTTCATCAACATTAAGCCAAAATAATGGCCTATAGAGTGCAAACAGTTAAGCTGTCATGGAGGTCTCTTTCCTGTGTTTCCAAATACAACCTCCTTGTTTCAATATGGTTCTCCTCATGGCGTGACGTGCATTCTGACTTAATTTCCAAAATTTTGAGCTAAAATCGTGTCTCTAGAGCAGTTACATGACATATAATAGAATTTCAAAGATCATAAAAGCTCATAATGAGCACAACCCATGAGCACGCTGTGCTAGGTGAGCTAAAAATAAAATCAATCTTACCAAATTTGGTTTTATTTCTCTCATTCAATGGAACAACTTGGTCAAGTCTTGTACCAAGAGATTCGAGATCTACAATAAAACATATGAAATATTATATTATTTTAAATTGACAAATCGCCACTATCAATCAAATTACCTATTGACCAATCAAATTGTTCCTTAAGCCAAGAACAGCAATGTTTTTTCTCTGACACTCAAGTAAAACTATTTTATGAATTAGTAATCAAAATTTTGTAACAGTTTAGGTCACCTATCAACTATTTGCTTTTTTTTTCATTTTTTTCTCAGTGAAATATCTTTACCAGGGACACCACACACGCTGTGTGGTGTCTTTGGTCGAGAGGTAGAGTGTCGGCTTCCCGATCAAGAGGTCCTGAGTTTGATTCCGGGAGCGGCTATCGATCTTGGTTCTGACATTGGCCCCCACTTTCAGTACGATATTGGTGCATTTTTTTAGCAAGCAGAATTGAGGGGAATTAATCTAAGTTGGAAGAACTTGTTTCCCAATAAATGTAAAATAAATAGGTTTAAACCAAATATATTTACTAAATACTCAAAAGTAATACTTGATATGTCTAGAAAACAGCCCTGTATGTGGAGGTATCACCAGCAATATGTGAACTGAAAGTGTGTGTGCTCAAGGAAAGTTTTTAAAAAAGGCTACTCATTAAGTAACCTAGGAAATGTTATCAGATAAGAACACGTGTTTTTTCCTTTCATGTTCACACAAACTAAATGTCTTCGTGTTATACTTTTCTGAATACATTCAAAATGTCAAGGTTCTTAATCCATTCCTACACATTCCCACGTTTGGAATGAAAAATGAAATTAGAAAACAATTGTGGAAAATGAAGAAGTTGATTGTTTCAAGAAATTTTTACATAAGCAACAATGTTTTCTGACCTAAAAGACAAAGATTTTTAAAATTTCATCTACTGAAAATTGTTGTCTGCTTTTGAATCTGGACCACTCTAAAATTTTGTTTTCTGGTAATGAGTAATAAGAAAGTTGCATTCATACCAATGGTTCCTGTGTCCTCTGTCGGTACAAGTCTTTCTTGTAACACACTGGCAATATCTTTTTCTTTAGACGTCTTCGTGCTGATTGTTGTGGCAGTAAATTTGTCAGCTAAATAGAGGATTTTTAAATGACTGCACATGGAAAAGCAAATATATTTAACAAGTCATCTATGAATACATACAAGCATGGTTTTCTAAGGATAGTGATGGATGTCTGACCATGCCTACTTACTCCAACAGAAAGTTCCATTTAGATATTAAACAATGTTAGTTTGCAAAATATATGGCCAGTAGCATGCAACAAAAAAGGGAATCATTTGGTTTGTAACCTAAATATCATAACCACAGCTTGAATAACACTTAAGTTTCCCAACAAAAAGGATAAATATAAACTGATATAAAAGTTGGCCAATGTTGAGGTTCAAAGTTCACTTGAGGTCCAAATGAATGATTAAATAGTTGTTTGATTCTTTGACTAACCATGTGATCTGTCAATTACTGTCAATCTCAAAAACATATGAGTTTTGAGTTAGAACATGACCTTTGATCTATCGGAACAAATAATTTTAAGTTTAATTGTACTCAAGGTTGAGAAAATCTATGCAGTTCATATTGAAATCTCACCATAAAAGTAGTAGTAATCAGAGTTAGCTTTGGCTTGAAAAAAGTTGTCACAATCACTTTTGCCAAATTAAAAAAGTTGGGGCCAAATGGAGAAAAGTTGGGGCCAAAGTTGAACATTTCTTTGCTGCACTGTTGTATGATAAACAATACCTATATTAAACAGATTGTTAACATGGTCATTCATTTTTAGTTTTGCCTTGAATGAATGTAGCCAAGTCATACTCCTACATAGATTTTACTCATCTTTAATCAGTGCTTTCAGTAGTCTGATTAGAAAATCAAGACCTTGATGAGAAAAAATAGAGAGAAGGAAATAGAAATAAACCTTGTAAAATATGCTTTATTTCTTTATAAAATAATGTAGACATCTGTAATACAAAAATCGGTTTGAATTTGAACATTCTTGGGTACGATTAAAAAAAAAGAGAGAGAAATGGTTTGTCTGCTTTTAGGACAGTAGAGCTTTTGAAATTTCTGTCAAATTTTGACAAAGTACCACTGTTACTATCAATAGTTCATCAGAATACCTTTCTTATTACCCATCAATGATGATTCAGTGTTTTAGAAAGGAATCGTGGTAGCCGTGCTGAGATTAGAAACTGACTGAAACTGTCAGCAGAAATATACGAAAATATGCCTGAAACCAGCAATTGTATTAACCAGGAAAAGTCAAATTGTGGCAAGCTTAATTACACTTTTCTTACAGAGAGCCAATTTATGCGTGATAATTGAGGTCTACTGGTCTATTAACAGATAGCCGTCATCTCAGAAGTTTAATCTGGTCATCAATAATACTTAGTTACGCCCACAACACAAAATCAATATGCCCCACCAACCAATGAGCGTATTTCATTCATCTGATTGGCTGTCAGTCTGAACTGTAATTAAAATTTGATAATTTGTTGGTCTTGTGTCAGACTTGATATACAAGCCTTTGTGCAATTATACACACTTGGCCCTCGGACTTGATTTCTGGAGGTAAGTCAAATTAAACGTATGTATTAACAAAACTTTTCATTTTTGGCGAAATGAAAAATACTTGAGCCAGAATTTTATTTTTGTCAAATTTGGCGACAATGGCGACCTACAGTGCAAATCCTGGTTATAGTCCTTTCTCAATTTTACCTTCAGCTGGGACACAGAACTTGAACCTAACTCGGCAACTGTATCAAATGGCATATCTGCTCAACAGTGTAAATCTAAATTTGATCTATCTATATATAAAGAATTCATGGTCTTGACAAAAATTCAACCTTCAGCTTTGACCTTTGCCATGGACCTATCTGAATAGGTGCAATAAATGGAACGTCTACTGACTTCAAAACTGTGAAAGTTTCTACTATCTTTTGCTCTACACAAACAGATTTTACAAAAATTAGGCTTAAATATTTTTTCTGTTTAATAAATTTCGTATTTCATGAACATTAATTTGTTATTGCCTACAGGACTTTTACAAATTTATCTATGCTATAATTGTGCTACAAGCAATTTATTTTTCTAGAAAATTTTCCTGAACTCCTTTCCTGGGGTTTGTAAAACAGCCTGATTGTATGGGAACTGACGAAGAAACCGCAATATTCTTAATATTCAATAAATAAATTAAATGGCTTTTTGGTAATATGACCTTCATTTTTAACCTTAACCTTGTCAGGTAACACAGACAGTGTCAAAAGAAGATGAGTATTGACAATAACAACCACCTACAAACCTAATATGAGTATTCAATGTTCAAAAGTCTGAGAGAAAATTTACCTCAGGTTAACTTTTTGACAAACTGGTGTATGGAAATAAGGACAATGCAAAAACAGTATGCACCCATCTTATTCATATACAGGTGTAAACAATTATGAAAAAAATTTTTTAGGAAGGCTGAAAAGTTAGCTGTTCGGTATTCCCACACAATGACCTTTTTGATGCCCATCATGAAAACAGTAAGGAAAACATTTTGTAAAATGAAGAAATTGATTGAAACAAGTAATTTCTTCCATAAATTCCATGTTCTCTATCGAGAAAGTTGAAAAATCTCAAATTTCATAACATTTAAATTGTTGTCTGCAACTCTTTTGAATTTGGACAAGTCTTAATCATTACATGGGTCAATACATCCAAGTAATGTTAGCATACCTGGTGTAGGGGGACCTATTGAAGGTTTCACATCCACTTGAGATTTTTTCTTCAACCATGGAGCCTCCCAGATTTTACCGGTGTCTAGAGTGGTCTGCGGTGTGGTACTCTTCTTGGCCACAGCCTTCTTTTTATCTGGCTTAGCTGGAGCTGAATATTTATACAAACAAATGGATTAATGGATTGCTTTCCTCACCTACCACTCCACTTGCCCTAACCATTAACTCCGACAGGAAGTTCCATCTCGACATTAAATTGCATTAATTTGACAAAATTCATGACCAGTAACCTTTTACAGAAAAAATAAAATGCTTGGTTGGCAACAACATGTCATAATGAAAACTCGCATAATCAGTAATTTCAAGGTCTTAGATACCAAACCAAAAAATATGCTTCACATAAATTTTGGCCAATGTCCAAGTTCAAAGTTCACTTCTTGTGTAAATGAATGATTTGATTGGGTAATTGATTCTTAGATCATCATTCACAATCAGACAGTCTACAAAACTTAATGTGCAAGACAGGTGAACCATACTTAATTTGAAGGTTAGAACTTAACCTTTTCATATATAAACCCTGGTATATAATTCCCTCTGATTTTATTCTTGAAAAAAAATGAGAAAAGAAATTTTTTGTAACACAGGCAATTTTTCTTTCCTCAAGATATTTCCTACCCTCTAGGTTGGTAACTTTTCAAAATACATTCATGTTTAATTGTCAGCTGCAACTTCTTTGAAATTTGACAAGACCAAAATTTTGAAAAACAGGAAAGGGCTAATCTTTTTTATTTTTCTCTGATTGTTTAAACATCTCATCCTAAAATTTTATTAGTTGAAATACAGCAGTATTTTTTAAACTAACATATTTCTGAAGACAAGAATTTTGGATTGGTCCAAATAGAAAGAAGTTGAAGATGATGATTAATTGTGCATAATCATTGTAGAGTAAGTCCGAAAGAGAGTTGAAAAGGTGAAAAATTACCTGTTCCTAGCAATTTTTCACAATATTTTTGATAACTTTATTTCTCTAGCATATCAGATCACAAGATTGTAAGATATAATAGGTAAATTCAGAAGAATACCTGTTTGCAAAAATCCTCTGGTTCAGAATCTCTATTTGAATTCATCTAACCCCTTTCCCACACAACAAAATTTTAGACTGGTCCAAATTGAAAGATGATGCAGATAAATATTTCAAGTTGGTGCATTTAATGAAGTCGTTGCCTGTTAGGGTTGAAATCATCCTGGACATTAAAGAAATTGCTTGTTACAACTAATTTCTTCATTTTCCACAATGTTTTCAAAAGCTTTTTTCTTGAGGGATGTAAAAGGGGGATTATGTGGGAATGGGTTAAACCATTACCACAGTCAAAAACTTTCAGTTCATGATATTCTAAAAATATTTTTCTTTGGGGGTAGAAAACATTGTTCGTAATGAAGAAAATTCTTGTAACAAGCAATTGCTTCATATTCCCAATGTTTTCCAAGAGGCGTCAAAAAGCATTACTGTGTTGGAATAGGTCAAATCTGCATTATTTTTCAGCAAACCAAACAGAAACTTACATTCTGTACTGTTATTTCTAGTATATTCTACGACTGGTTTCTTTGGCCCTGTACTGGCAACATTGTGTCTTTTCACTTTACCTGCATTTCTGTTGGCTTCAGCATTTGCCTGAAGGAAATGTTCAATTTGTTGGCATATTTCTCAAAATAGTTTGTTCCTTTTGAAAAAAAATGACTTACTCATATTTAGTACAAAATCACTTTTCTGCCACACAATCATGCCTCTTTACAACCCTGTAGGAAAAACATTGTAGCATATGAAACAAGAGGCCCATGAGTGCCTGAGACGATCTACTGGGTATCAAGTTTTTTGTTAAAGTAATCTGATATTTAAGAAAGTTAATTGCTAAAGGAAGAATGCATAGATTGAAAATAACAAATTGGACTTTATCCCCTTTATTATTTTGAGCAACAATCCTTAAGGCCCCTTTTCCTGTGTTTCATGACGGATCCACTCCATTTCCAAAAGGAAGTTTCCTTATGACCCAACAATCATCCTGTGAAATTTTCAACAGAATCCGATAATAATTTTGGGCTTTATCACATAAACAGGGTTGTTTTGAGTGAAAATCCGTAAGGCCCCTTTTCCAATGTTTTCTAATGGATCCATTTCAGTTCCGAAAGGAAATTTCCTTACAACCATACAATAGTCCTGTGAAATTTTAAATAAAATCTGATAATAATTGTGAATTTCATCACATAAACAAGAATATTTTGAATGATAATCTGTAATGCCCCATTTCCTGTGTTTCCAATGCTACAATTATCCCATGTATCTTTGAAGAGTGGACTGTATTGTGTTAACAAAGATATTTCAATCAAATTCTCATAAAGCCCCTTTTCCTGTGACACTTTATTGTTCCTTAACCCATTATCACACAGCAAAATTTTAGACTGGTCAAGATTCAAAGCAATTGAAGACGACATTTCTAAAGTTATGAAAATTAAGATTTTTTTTTAGCCTTTTGGGTAGAATACATTGTGGAAAATGAAGAAATTGCTTGTGACAAGCAATTTCTTCAATTTCCACAATGTTTTCAAAGACTTTTACCTTGGGGGCGTCTAAAAGCGTCACTGAGTAGGAATGGTTTAAATCATTCTGTGATTTGATCTGTAAAAGTTTTAAGAGAATCGATGAAAACAGAGGACCCAATTGTGTCAAGATTTTTTTTTCATGTGCAATTTAACAAATCATACATAAATAGTTTACAAAGGAACAATCCTAATGATAAATAGTTTGAAGAAAATGATGAAGACTGAGGACTTAATTGTGATAATGACATTTTTGCAATAAACTTTTCATAAGGCCCCTTTTCTTGTGTCACTTAGCAGATCAGACCCAGTTTACATGATGGTCCTAAATCGCTCCCCTGAGTATGATGGTTCATGGCTTTATGATATAAACAAAATAGCAAAGCCCTCTGTCTAATTATTTTGGAGAAAATGTCTAATGATTTCTCTTTTAATCCTAGGTATATTGGTGATCCCACCATATAGCACTAATTTCCTGAATATGGTAATGCTTTGAAGTATAGACAATACATACCAAGTATAAAAGCTCTAGGCCTAATGGTTTAGGAGAAGAAGGTTTTCAAAGATATCATTATTTATTCCTAACTAAAATTAGGGATTGCACAGAAAAGGGCTAACTTTCAGAATACGGTAATTCTTTGAAATAATTTGGTAGAGGGTCAATAGCTGATGATATGTACCAAATATCAAAACTCTAGGCTTTATGGTATGGGAGAAGAAAATTTTCAAAGATTTCCTTCTTTATTCCTTTGTAAAATCAGGGATTGCACAGAAAATGGCTAATTTTCAGAAAACTGTAATTCTTTGAAGTATTTTGGTAGAGGGTCAATAGATGATGACGTATACCAAATATCAAAGCTTAAGGCCCTATGGTTTGGGAGATGAAGATTTTTAAAGATTTTCTTCTTTATTTCTATGTAAAATCAGGGGTCACAAAGAAAAGGGCTAATTTTCAGAATACGGTAATTCTTTGTAGTATTTCAAAGACTTCAAAAATCTTTGAAAAGATTCAAAGGTAAATCTTTGAAGTATTTTGGTAGAGGGTCAATAGATGATGATTTGTACCAAATATCAAAGCTCTAGGCCTTACCGCATTGGAGGAGAAGATTTTCTAATTTTTTTCCCTCCGTTGCCATGGCAACCAGAATTCTTCATGGATTTCAATTCTTGCAAGTATTTTGAAAGAGCATGACCTTAGGATCATTTCTGTGAAGTTTTGTTGAAATTCCATGGTTAGTTTAGGAGGAGAAGATTTTTTTGTAATTGTGAACGGACAGACAGACAGACGGACGGACGATGACCAATCACAATAGCTCCCCCAGAGCACTTTGTGCTCAGGTGAGCTAAAAACAATTCCCACAATGATTCATTCCTGGTAAGACCAAGATTTATAGAATTGCGCAAGTTATCAACTATAACCAGCAACTATTTTGAACTTGGACCAAATCAAAATTTTGTCATGTGGTAAGTTCCGACACAATCCCTCTTTTTGATGCCCCCTCCAAATGAAAAAAGCTTATGAAAACAATTATGGGAATTGAAGAAGTTGATTGTTACAAGTTATTTCTTCATTATCCGCAATGATTTCTATCCAAAAAAACATAACATACTGATATTATTTTCAGTATAAGTAGTATCAGTTGAAGAGTTATTCAATTGAATTTCTCCAAGATTTTAAAAAGTTCTATCGAATATGGTGACATTCTGACCTATATCAAGGGATAAGGTGCCTTATTGACAATTTCCTTGTTAGCTAATTCTATAGTCAATATAAACTCAAACATTCCTCTTTACACCAGTTTTTTGTTAACAAGGGTCTAAATCTAGTCCTCTATGTTTTGATTACTCTTTTTTTCTGAAAAAAAAAAACAACAACAACAACAAAAAAAACCACAGAAACTAATCTAGCATCCTTCTCCACAGTTTAAATCCAATAAATGTACTTACAAGTGCTGTGTACAGAGGCTCAAGTCTAGTAGACCCTCTATAAATCCACTCATTCCTCTGGTCGGCTGAGAAATACATAGATACAAGACTGGCATCTACCTCTTCTACCCTAGCGTTCCACCATTTTCCATTCCATTCTGTCTTTACTGATTGACCCTTGTGTAGTCTTACCATTGGCCTCTGTGAAATAGACAGGAACATGGTTTGTCTTATCCACTAGATATAGTTGGGATTAAACTATTACCAAACAGCAAAAATACTGACTTGTCAAAAGTAAAGAAGTTGCAGCCGAAAAGTTTTGGTCAATGGCATTGACAAAATCTTTCTTTAGGGGGAGAAAACACTGTGGATAACAAAGATATTGCTGGAAACAAGCAATTTCTTTATTTTCTACAATATTTTCCCAAGCCTTTTTTAATTGATTGATTGAATGGGGTTTAACGCCGCTTTTAACAGTATTTCAGTCATATCGCGGCGGCTGGAGCACCTAACAATGGATTCCTGGTATTTCTCACACCACTACATCCTTTCCTAGCCTCAAGCTGCTATCCCACTTAGGTTTACGATTATCAACCCATTGGTGAGAGACAATTGTCGGAAAGAATATTTGCCGCCGCCGGGGATCAAACCCATGACACCTATGATTGAAGATTAGGAGTCTGGCGCCCTACCAACTGCGCTATGAAGGCGGCCCAAGCCTTTTTTAAAGGGCATTAAAAACCATCACTGTGTGGGATGGGTAAAAGACACATGTTCATCAAGAAAACACCAGTATAATGAATATTTACATCAGATAATAATCAACAAATTGACCATTAAGTTAGTTGTGTTGAAACTATGCCATATTTCTATCATACTATAAAGAAACGTATATTGGACGATTTTGTAATATAAAACTAGCACTTAAACAGAGAATATTAATATTTTCTCTCCTTCACCCATTCCAACATAATGCTGTCTTTTGAAGCCCTCCCTTTACCCCTCAAAAAAATGTTTGCAAAACATTACTGAAAATGAAAAAATGAAGAAATATAAAAAATGTTCAATTTTAGACCAGTCTTAAATGTTGTCATCTAGTGGTGGGTGAACAAGATGAAAGCCTGTCTACCAATTATTGGAAATGTGACCTTGATGGATGACCTTGATTTTGGTGCTAACAGAAAAGTATTGCCACATGGAATACATTACATGAGATGTACCTTAGCATTTATAAGTCAAAAAATATGCCTAATGTTAAAGTTTTCTCCAAACAATAAGCGAAACTCAAAAAAGACAGGCCAAAATCTATATGCCCCTATTGTTGAGGGAGATTGGAGGGGGGCAAATAGACACTACAATATGAACTGTACCAATTGGGACAAGTCAAGTATCATATTGACTTGTAATGAGTTCACCCATTACCAAATGACAAAGTTTTAGACTGGTCCAAATTGAAAAAGAGTTGCAGACAACAACAAACACAGTAAGAATAGACCATTCCAAATCTAAAAAGAGTTGCAGACCACATTTAAAAGTGTTCGAAACTGAGATATTTTTTTAAACTTTTTGGGTAGAAAACATTGTAGGAAATGAAGAGATTTTGTTGTAAACAATTTCTTCATTTAACACAGTGTTTTTCCAATTTTTTCAGGGTGTCAAAAAGTGTCATTGTGTAGGAATGGGTTAAGTAAGCGTCTTACCTCTGGATATTGAGCTAAATAATCTCTAACAAAGTCCTGTGTGTCAGGATGGATATCTTCCCATACTGGTTTACCTGTGTTAAAAGATACTCATTTGATAATTTCCAGAAGACTACATTAAATGAAGAAATTGATTTATAAAGCAATTTCCTCATTTTCCACAGTGTTTTTCAAAGCTTTTTTCTAGAGGAGCATAACAAAGCTGGATTGTATATGAATGGGTTAAATGATAACAAGCAATCTAGACATTTTACCAAAGTGATTGCTGGCCAAATCTTAATCCTTTCCAGTTATTCAAAATTTTAGACAAGTCCAATTTGAAAGGAGTTGCAGGAAACAATCAAAAGTGGGTGCAATTCGAAAAGTAACAAACCTACAGGTTAGAAAACATTGTGACAAGCAATTTCTTCTTTTCCCCCCCAATGTTTTCTCAAGAATAAATTCACAGGGACATGAAAACAAGGGATTGTACAGGAAAGGGTTAATTAAAATCTATCGTGTCATGTCCATCAAACACCCAACTAGTATAAATGTAGTCTCTCATTTTTCGTTTTAATAAGGAGTTTGCATGAAGAAATCTATGTAGATGTCTGATATTGTCAACAGGTTGGATTATGAACCAAAAGCATAATAATTTGAAAACGTGTAATACTTGTTCAGAACACTTACTTTGATAAAATACTTTGTAGATCTCTTTAGAGGTACAATACTGGGCATAGCCGTCATCAAAGAAAACCAAGTATCTGTAAAACAAAACTAGTAACTATACTGACCTAAAATTGCCCTCAAATTGATACTTTTAACCAATTACCTCATAAAAAAATTAGACTGATTAAAATTTGAGTTGCAGACTACAATTAAATGTCTATGAAATTTTAGATTTTTCAGCCCTTCTGAAAAGATAACATTGTGTAAAGTAAAGAAATTGCTTTTTCTTTTTTTGTAAGGGGCGTCAAAAAGTGTTACTGTGTAAGAAAGGGTTAAATGGCTCATCAATTCTAGATGAAAAACAACAGATCCAAATCATCGTAAAATCCATCCATCAGTGCAAAAGTTATGCGTTGGACAAGCTCAATTTGACATTGATGTTACAAGTGTTACAAGTGTGTAACTATCAATTTCTTCATTTTCCACATTGTTTTCTACCCATATTGTCAGATATATTTATAATTCTATTAATTATTTCATAAAAGTTTTCACTAAACAAACCTATGTTAAACTTGTCATGTCTTGGAACCGGCTAATTTTCACCCTATGGACCATAATTTATAAAATCTTGATGATGCTCTATACCAAATACCAAAGCTCTAGGCCCTTTTGTTTGGGAGGGACAGAGTTTTACATTTTTACTTAATAAGCCCTATATTAAACTTGTTAAGTCTGGGATGTGCTAAGTATGACCCTTGGGCCATTGTTTATACAATATTGATAGAAATCCACCAGATGATGTTACATATCAAATCTATAAGTCTTTCTGTTTTAGAGAAGAAGATTTTTAAAGTTTTCAATATATAAGCCTATGTTAAACATTTGATGTCTTGGAACGAGCTAATTTTGACCCCGGGGGCCATAATTCATACAATTTTGATAGAGATTCACCAGATGATGCTATATACCAAAAATCAAAGCTCTAGGTCCTCTTGTTTGGGAGAAGAAGATTTATAAAATTTTCACTGAATAAGCCTATGTTAAAATTGTGATGTCTGGTAACAGACTTATTTTGACCCTGGGGTAATAATTTATACTATCTTGAAAGAGGTCCACCAGATGATGTAACATACCAAATATTAGAACTGTAGAACTTTTGGTTTGGTAAAAAAAGATTTTCAAAGTTGTCCCTATTTCAGCTTATAGTACCTCCCACCTTTGCTGCTCCCCCCCCCCCCCGGCACACCATTTCTAAACAGATTTATTTTTCTTGTACAAACTTGAGTCCTTGCCCTAACGACTCTAAATACCAAATGTGAATCAGATCCAACAGCCGGTTCATGACAAGAATATTTTTAAAGATGCACACTATTTTGCCCTTTATGGGGCCCTTAAGGGAAATATCCATGGTGTGTACAAATCTGAAGCGCCTTCCCATGAGGATGCTTCCTGCCAAGTTTGGTTGAAACTTGTCAAGGATTCTTAAGAAAAAGTCGAAAATGTAAGAAGTTATCACACAACCCACAGCGCATGACAACAGACGAAACTTTTGGTCAGGTGACCTTAAAACTTGACCTAATGTCGGAGGTCAATATTCAATTCCAGACAAAATCAATTGTCATCTGGCACTAGCTAATTTATTTTTGTTCTTTATTTTTTGCCTTAATCCTTTTTTTCCATTACAACAGATGTATCTTATAAAAACGACTGTGACTCACCTTAGACCATTTCTACCATTTGGAGCCTCAGCCACAATACCAGCATAGAAAGCTCCTTCTGAATCATCTTCTTTATAAAGGGCTGTAGAAATAATGTTTATGTTCTATTTAACAACTGTATCGTAATGAGATTACATTTGGATATTATCAAATTGTTGTTGAATTTACAGCTCTTCATATTACAAACTAATTATAAGTCAACATTTGCAAGTAAATAATCAAGTATTTTTTCTAACATACTGCATTGCTCAAACATCCTGAATTTTACGAATT
Source organism: Fragum fragum (assembly GCA_946902895.1). Lineage (NCBI taxonomy): Eukaryota > Metazoa > Mollusca > Bivalvia > Cardiida > Cardiidae > Fragum > Fragum fragum. The sequence goes on from OX336375.1 coordinate 24,117,155, forward strand.
AAAAAGAACAAAGTTTTTGAAACCCATGAAACAGTTACTCACTGTTTTTAAACCTTTGCAATATTATGCAAGTTACAACACTACTAAGGGGAACAATTTAATGTATCAATCAGACTGAGACAAGCAGTAATATTTACCTTCCTTCCATTACCAATGGCTCTGACAGTAGTAAGACCCATTCATATTTTCAACATATCAATTATTTATCAAACAAACATCAATTTAAAATAACTTGATACTCTGATCCTAATGAGAAAAGTTTTCACTATCTACCATGTAATGAAATTAGCCCTGCCAATAAAATCGATGGTTTTCATTAAATAAAGATTTTTTCAAGGTCACTCAAGGAACATCAATGCTAAATCTGGTTAAAAACTGCCTTTTGTTATCATTGAGAAAATTGTTGATGGAAAGATTTTTTTCACAAATGTGCAACTGACAGTAGTCATTGATAATAGCTCAAGGGCCCTTCCTTCCGTGGAACTGAAAAAATTTTCATGAAGTATAATTCGACTTTTTTGCACTGAACTTCTTGTCATCAAATTTACAATATGTATCTAACTAGAGGCGCTTGAGCACCTGTATGGCTCAAAAGGCATGAATGTACTGATTAAGGTAATTTTTCATGAATTCAATATAAACTGATATAAGGAAAATAAATCGAGTCACTGAAATCTTTGAAATACATCTAGAGAAGGATTTCAACTTTTTCATTGTCTTTACAAAAGTCAAGTTAAGCTATGTATAATTCACTCACTGGGGAAGATGAAAAGGTATTAACAAAATTTAAAAATTTTATTGTATACAATATGTGGACATAAACCACAACCATAATAGCCAAGCTTTTCAGACAAGCCAAATCATATTAGGGAATTCATCTGAGGATTGTTCCTGTGAAATTTGGTTTAAATCCTTCAACAATTATTTTTCAGTATATACCATATATGAGCCCTGCCCATTTAAGCAATGTTTTTCTTACAATCAAATTCTATTTGATAATCTGATAAAGAGTCACTAAACAATCAATTTGGTATAATTTGGTTGAAATCCATCCAACTGGACAAAGAATTTCAAAGCTTTTACCAAAGATTGAAATAAGCCCCAACCATTAAAGCCATGTTTTTCATTTGATCAAATTCCCTGAAGGAATTTGATAAAGGGTCACCAACGGATCATTTCTGTGAAATTTGGTTGAAATCCATCCACTGGTTTCTCAGAAGACAATTTTTAAAGATTTCACCATATATGGAAATCAGCCCCGCCCATTAAAGCAATGTTTTTCATCCAATCAAAATTCTTTAAAGGACCTGATTTAGGATCAGCCAAGGATCATTTCTCTGAAATTTGATTGAAATCCATTTAATGGTTTCTGAGAAAAAGATTTTTAAAGGCTTTACCATATATGGAAATCAGCCCCACTCATTTAAGTTATTTTTTTCATTCAATCAAAACTATTTGAAGAAATCTGATAAAGGATCAGCCAAGGATCATTTCTGTGAAATCTGGTTGAAATCCATTAAATGGTTTCTAAGAAAAAGATTTTAAAAGCATTTACCAAATATTGAAATTAACCCCAACCATTAAAGCCATGTTTTTCATTTGATCAAATTCCCTGAAGGAATTTGATAAAGGGTCACCCAAGGATCATTTTAGTGAAATTTGGTTGAAATCCATCCACTGGTTTCTGAGAAGACGATTTTTGAAGCTTTCACCATATATGGAAATAAGCCCCAACCATTAATGCAATGTTTTTCATCCGATCAAAATTCTTTGAAGGATCTGATAAAGGATCGGCAAAGGATCATTTCTCTAAAATCTGGTTGAAATCCATTAAGTGGTTTCTGAGAAAAAGATTTTTAAAGGTTTTACCACAAATGGAAATTATCCCCACCTATTTAAGCCATGTTTTTCATCTGAGCAAAACTCTCCGAAGGAATCTGATAAAGGGTCACCCAAGGATCATTTCTGTGAAATTTGGTTGAAATCCATCTACAGGTTTCTGTGGAAAAGATTTTACAAGCTTTCACCATATATGGAAATTAGCCCCGCCCATATACAGCCATAGTTTTCATCTGATCAAAATTCTTTGAAGGAATCTGATAGAGGGTCACCCAAGGATCATTTTTGTAAAATTTGGATGAAATCCATCCATTTGTTTATGTGAAGAAGATTTTAAAAGCTTTCACCATACATGGGAATTAGCCCCACCTATTAAAGCCCTGTTTTTCATCTGATCAAAATTCTCAGAAGGAATCTGATTTAGGGTCACCCAAGGATCATTTCTGTGAAATTTTGTTGAAATCTGTTCAATTTTTCTGAGGAAAAGTATATGGACAGATGGAGGACTCAACGCAAGCACGAAGGACATCACACCATGACAATAGCTCTCTGGCTCTCAGCCAGTGGAGCTAAAAATTGAAAAGGATAAGCCATATTTAGCCAAAAAGAGGCTCTCAGGCAGTGGAGCTAAAAATTGAAAAGGATAAGTCATATTTAGCCAAAAAACAATCTAAACATAGGATTTGAGTAAGACCTGATTTAACCCTTTGCTTCAAAAACCTGGGATTTTATGTTGCTGTGATATTTTACTTGAGAAAACATTGTGGAAAAAGAAGAAATTGCTTGTACAAGCAATTTCTCCTTTTTCCACAATATTTTCTACCACATAGGACGGTTTCATTTCATATTACACCTGATTTTTATTGTCATCTTCAACTTCTTTCAATTTGGACCAGACTAAAATTTCAAGAAAATGGAAAGTGTTAACCCATTCAAACACATTTCTGCTGTAATGCCTTTCAAGAAAAGACTTGAGGAAAACAAGGTTGCAAATGAAGAAATTGCTTGTAACATGCAAATTCTTCATTTGCAACCTTGTTTTCTGCCCCCAAAAACTTGGTAAAAGCTTTGAAATTCTTTGTAAAGTTGGATGGATTTTAACCAAATTTTTACCAATTGTGACAAGCCTAAAATTTTGCTGTATGGTAATGGGTAAAACAACTTCTTTGAAATCCTAAAAAATAATTTAGTATACTAAAGTGTTCCAATGTGTTATAGGTAAAGCTTACCAACAATTCTAGTTCCCACTGTTACTGGCTTAGTTAAACTCCACCCAAAGGCTATCTGTTTGGATGTCAATGTTTTTGCAACTTTCTTGCTGTCCCACTTCACCTTGTATTTTCTCTGTATACAACATAAACTTAATTATAGGCAAACAGACTTGATAAATGGTACTAATACTGAATGATAAAGGGTTCGAATACATTAACCTGTCCAGTTTATAAATAGAAATAAAATGAACAAAGCTCTAATTCGATGATCCGATTAGAGCTCTTATTATTTAATCTGAAGTCAAAATGTTAATTGATTGGTGAATAGGGGTCCTGGATAATACTTAAAATGAAAAGTTCCATACACAATAATTAGCATTTAAAGAAGTTACAATCTGGTCCTGATATGCTATCTGCTTGTAATTAACCCTTTCCTGGTTTTTGAAATTTTAGACTGGTCGAAATTGAAAGAGGATGCAGACGACAATGAAAATTGGACACCAAACCATCCTATGTGGTAGAAAACACTTTGGGAAAAGGAGAAATTGCTTATTATAAGCAATTTCTCCTTTTTCCACAATGTTTTCTCAAGTATAAAATCACAATGACATAAATTCCCAGGTTTATCCAGGAAAGGGTTAAGCAATCAAGAAATCTGTTTGATATATTACAAATTTGAATTCACTAAGTTCATTTTAAAGGGTGAGAAAGTCAATAATAATCAGCATATAGTGAATAATTTACTGCAGACAGAGCAAGAGCAACACCTCCGGTTGCCTGATGCTCGGCTGTTGGGTGCTGGATAGAGTATAACCCTTTCCTGTTTTTTGAAATTTTAGACTGGTCCAAATTTAAAGAGGTTGCAGATGACAATGAAACTCTGATGCAATTTTAATTGAAACCACCCTATGTGGTAGAAAATATTGTGGAAAAAGGAGAAAATGCTTGTCACAAGCAATTTCTTGTTTTTCCACAATGTCTTCAAGTATAAAATGAAAGTGACTTAAAATAGCGGGTTTGTACAGGAAAGGGTTAAACAAGAGCACCTCCTACAGGTGCCTACCCTCGGCTTTTGGGTGCTGGATAGTGGACAAAACATATCTAGAGTTATCCCCCTTAATAGTAAATGTTGCTATTTTGATAGTGAACAAGTGTGCCAAGTTTCAAGTGAATGCCTTTAGTAGAACCAGAGATATCACAAAATGTTAAATTTATTTGCACAACAACAACAAAAATGACGACAACAACACCAAGGCTATAGTAATACCTCAGGTTTTCTCAGAAAACAGCCGAGCTAAAAATCTAAGATAACCCTTGTCATGCTTAACGCTGAATATTTCTGTTAAAAGGATTTCCTTTATTATCCAGAAATTTTTTAGACCAAATGGAAGGGGTTTTTTTAGATTTCACAGACTAAAAAGTGAAGTATGCAACTTCTTTAAATTTGAATATGTCTAAAAATTTGTTTTCTGGTAACAGGCTTATATTTACAGCAATATAATGATTAAAACTATGTTCTATTGCTATCTGAAGAAACAGAATCGGATTTTATGCTAATTTGGAAATCGAAACACTTTTGAAGAATTTCTCGTGTCTACCTTATCGAGACTTTTTAAGATCAACTGGCCAACGAAATGCTAATATTAATTTTTTAACATGGCGATGGGAACTATGCCTAGTAAGATGATTGTGGATTTGCTGATTGGTCATCAAAACATCGTAACAACTGGTGAAATCAGCTGAAATACTTTGTTAGGTATCCAGGCGTAAAAACATATTATTCCTTCAATAAGTCAGCTATACACATGTACTAATGTTTGAAAAAAGTGAGTTGATAATTCAAAGACGTCATTTCGATCAGACTACTTGAGTACCTGATCAAATTGTGACCCAGTACTCAATAAGTAAAATTGTTTCTTGTTACTATCCCTAAAAGTAACTCTTAACCTGACAAAATTTTTAGACAGGTCCAAATTATAAGAAGATGCAGACAATCTATAGTTGATGAAATTTAGTTACTCCTAAACCTTGGGCGAGGACCCTTATCAATGCAACTTTTGAGACCCTTGGACCCTGTTTTGTTGATGTTATACTGAAAACCTTTGTGGGTTTTGGACAGGTAAAATGACTTACCTCTGAGGGTAATTTCCATGGAAAAACAATGTCCTGTAGAGTACCTTTATCCCATAGATCTTGAAATTTCTTATACAACACATTATCACCAGCTTTCATCTTACTAAAAAACAAGCATTCTGAACTATTGCATGGCAATACCAAGTCCCCTATCGGCTTTATATGTATATCTCAAGAGGGGTATCTTTTTTGGGTGGTAAAGGAATTACTACCTCTTCAAAACCAGAATAAAACTTTAACTCGGTCTGTAACTCATCAGTATTGACTCAATTACCAAAAATCAGTTCAATACCTAAAAGCGTTCAGAAAAAAGTACGGTAGTCTGAAATTCCTTTGTAATTTTCTGAGTCCAGCATCTGTATCTTGCTCAAAAATAACTGAACCAGAACAAAACTTATACTCATTCTGTAACTCATCAATGCTGACTCACTTACCAAAATTAAGCTAAATACCTGCAAATGTTAAGAAAAAAACGTCTAGAATACTGGAATTTTCCAGTAATTTTCTAAGTCTAACATCTGTATCAATCTCAAAAATCAATGGACCGGAACAAAACTTAAACTCATTCTGTAACTCATTGATAAGGACTCACATACCAAAAATCAGCTAAATTCCGTCAAGAAGTAAGAAAAAAATCTGGAAAACTAAGTTTTCCTAGTAATTATCAGAATCCAGCATCCGTGTCTTCCTCAACAAGAGCCATGTCCGACATGGCCATCCCCCGCCGTAAAAGCTTGATAGTAAACTGAAGCCAGTTAGATTTAAGCTTCTTGTGCACTGCATTTCTTCTCAATGAGTTTGATAATAGCTATTGTACTTTCTGAGATATGCTCAGGACAAAATCTAAGTCTTTAAAACAACAAAGAACAATAACTCCAAAATTATGCAAGCAAGAGTTATGGTTCTTGTGCACTGCACTTCTCCTCAATGATATATATCGACCTATGAAGTTTCAAGTTGACCGCAATTATACTTTCAGAGATATGCTCCAGACAAGTTAAGTGACGGAAGGATGGAATGACCGAAGGACGGAATGACAGATGGAGACCATTACTATATCCCCAGCGCCAGTCGGGGGGGGGGGGGGGGATAATAATCATTGGACTGGATCCAAACTTAAACTTGTTCTGCAACTCATAAATGCAGACTCACAAACCAACAACCACATTTATATTACAAAAGGGTTAGAAAAATGTCAAGGAAACTGAAATTTGATGGTAATTTTCTAAGTCCAGCATCCGTATCTTCCACATAATTCAATTGACCAGAACCACACTCAAATATGTTCTGTAACTTATTGACACAGACTCACATACCAAAAAATCAGCTTAACATCTCCCAGGGTTAAGAAAACAAGTCCGGAAAACTGAAATTTCATGGTAATTTTCTAAGTCCAGTATCTGTATCGTCCACAAACATCAATGGACCGGAACCAGCCTCGAACTTGTTCTGTAACTCATCGACGCAGAGTCACATCCCAAAAATCAACTTAATATCTCCAAGGGTTAAGAAAAAAGTCTGCAAAACCGATATATCCAGACTGACAGACGGACAGTGCACAAACCTATAGTCCCCTTCAGCTTCACCTGTAGGGGACTAAATAAAAAGAAATTAAGTTTGTAAGATATAGGTAACTTTTTGACTAAATTCATTAACCCCTAGACTAAATTACAAAATCAAAACCATTATAAGTATTGATGAACATGATTGTTCTACCAATTGCCATTCTCAGAAATGTAACCATTTACATTTGATCATGACCAAAAGATTAATCTTAGTACCAAGGAATGCATATTTGAAATATGAAAGCCAATAGATTTCTAGTTCAAAAATGCCCTATGTTAGAACATTATGCGGACACTAAGCCACTAATCTATCCATAGGGGGACATGAAATTTTGAAGAAGATAACTCAATTCAATGTTAATTAATGATAGAGCGAAGAATCTTTTATCTTTTTTTTTTAACAAGAGCCATGTTGGACATGGCCATCCCTCGCCTTAAAAGCTTGATAGTAAACTGAAGCCAGTTAGATTTAGGCACTGTGTTTCTTCTCAAGTAATTCGATAATAGCTATTATACTTTCAGAGATATGCTCAGGACAAATCTAAGACTTTTAAACAACAAAGGGCAATAACTCCACAATTATGAAATCAAGAGTTGTGGTTCTTGAGCACTGCACTTCTCCACAACGAGATCTATCCACCTATGAAGTTTCAAGTTAATAGCTATTATACTTTCAGAGATATGCCCCGGACAAAATCTTAGTCTTTAAAACAACAAAGAGCAATAACTCCACAATTATGCAAGCAAGAGTTGTAGTTCTTGTGCACTGCACTTCTCCTCAACAAGTTCTAATCACCTATGTAGTTTCAAGTCAATAGCTATTATACTTTCAGAGATATGCCCCGGACAAAATCTTAGTCTTTAAAACAACAAAGGGCAATAACTCCAAAATTATGCTAGCAAGAGTTGTGGTTCCTGTGCACTGCACTTCTCCTCAATGAGATCTATCCACCTATGAAGTTTCAAGTTGATAGCAATTATACTTTCAGAGATATGCTGCGGACAAGTTTAGTGACAGAAGGACGGAAGGAGACCATTACTATATCCCCTTCGCGGACATGGCAGGGGATAATAAAAAGGGGTATATGAATAAAAATGTTTGCTTTTAGCTATTCAATCTTTTCCACTGATGATTACCTTAAAAGAAAGAAGGCAGATGCCACCCTTTAATCCATTCCCATACAATAAATTTTAGACCAGTCCAAATTCAAACAAGTTACAGAAGATAATTTAAAGTTGATGAAATTTTTAAAATATTTGCCTTTTTGGGAAAAAAAGTGGTTGATGAAGAAATTGCTAGCAACAAGCAATTACTTCATTTTTCCCAATATTTTCTTAAGCTTTTCTCATTTATGGTGTCTTAAAGAATCATTGAATGGGAATGTATAAACCTTGTAAATTGATGGTTTGCTAGCTTACCACCGACAGGATGTTCCCCTTAGATAGTTAATGATGTAATATTGCATAATCAATGGATAGAAACATGAAACGAATGACAAATTGTTTGGTGGCAACCTAAACCTTGTAACTAAGCTTAATTAAGCTCCAATTACAACATTTAAGTTTCCAAATAAACAAAAGCACTTAGCATAATTGCTCCAGTTCAAAGTTCACTTTCAGTCTAAATGAATTATTGATTGATCAAAATTGATTGATAGTCAACTGGTACTAAAAGTTATCTCCACACCGGAGACTTTAGATGCAATACTCACTTTACATCTTCAAGATACAACTTCTCCATCTTCTCTTGGTTGGCAATGGATGTTGAATAGTTTGGCCATCCATTGCCAGAAACCTTTCTCTGTAGAGCTGATAGGGTTGCTGGGTTTGTGCCAGGTGTGTACGAAGTACCAAAGTGTTGTGTTTGAGACGGAGCATGTGATTGAGCTGGTGGTGTTTGTACTTGATTCTGAAATTAACAGGAAATTCAACCTATTACAATAAATTCCCAAGTTTTTATGTGCTGAAGACATATGTTTTCTATATGTGAATAGGGGGAGAAATGTTAATCAAAAAATTATCTTTGTAAACAATGTTTTTTATCCCACTAAAAAAAAAATATTCGACACTTTATCAATGTTGGGGATTTTTAACACTCACGCAAACCAACACGCAATTTCTCTCAAAATTTACCAAGATAAATGACATTGAGCTTATGAATAGTGGATGTGTATTGATGGAATCTAAGTCTGCACATGATATTATTATTTTGCAAACTTTTTAATCCATTCACACACAATCCCACTTTGTTACGACCCTAAAAACAAGAGGACCATGATGGTCCTAAATCGCTCACCTGAGGCATCTGCAAATTACAGTACTTTTTAGTATAAAAAAGGCACAACTTTAGCAAAATAAATAAAACAAATATAACATTTCGGGCTTTGTACAAAACAATCCAGTAATGCTTTACAATAAGAATGAATTCCTTTGACTTTATAGTTTAATCCATTACCAAACTATCCAAGACTTTGTCATCCTCGGGGAAAATAGGTTTGAAAAAACATAGTGAGAAAGGGAGTGACAAGCAATTTATCCATTTCACAGTGTTTTCTACCTGAAATTCTTTGTATTTAGATTTCAAACAAACTCTAATTACTGTCTGATACTTCAATGGGTGTAATTTTAGCAACCTTGGTAGAGAACAATCTGGATGTACCATAAATCAAAATATGAATGCATTACAACTTATACATGAGGAGTGGAAGATATTTGAACATGCTCTTATTTAGTGTTTTTCATATCTTTGGATGCCTTGGGAAGGGCCATGTTTGTCCAAAGGATATAAACATGGTAGATAACAATAATGCTATACTATGTTTTTAATGTAAATACTCCAGATCCTATATTTAAGAAGAAGAATTCTTTCAATGCGATTTATGCAATTTTCGACTCCAGGAGTAGAGACATTTTTTATCCTAAGAGCATATTTTCCTGTTACATAGTACAAAATTATTTAGTCATGATACATACAAATTATGTATGCCCATCACCTTATATTTCAGAAGGAGAAGACTTTTGATGTTGCTCTAATTGGGTGTTTTTGAAAATTTTTGACCTCTGGGGCAGTGCCATGTTTAATCCAAGGGCTAAGATTTTAGCTAACATGGTAGAGAACCATCTGGTTATGCTATATACAACATATGAGTTCCTTAGACTTTGTAGATTGGGAGGAAAAGACTATTGAACATGGTCTAAATGAGCATCTTTACAACTTTGGACACCCAGGGAAGATGGTTTATTAACCTACAGGCATAATTTAATCAAAACTGATAGATAACAGCCAGGCTTTGCTACACTCAAAATATAAATGCCCTCCTCCTTCAAATGAAGATTTTTTTTAGCATACTCAAATATTGCGTTTTTCCCAATTTTGGACCCCTAGTGCAGGGCAGTTTTTGACCCGAGGAAGACAACTTTTAGTGATTTAGTACAAAACAATCTAGTTATACTTCATACCAAATAAGAATATCCTAGACCTAATAGTTTTAGAGGAGAAGTCTTTTGAAATTGCTCTAATTAAGCATTTTTCCAAACTTCGGACCTCATGGGCGGAGCCATTTTTGACCCCAGAGATTAACTATTTAAAAACTTGGTAGAGAACCATATGATTAAGCTCTATATAAAATATAAATGCCTTTGGCCTTGTAGTCTGTGGAAAAAAAGACAACAAAGATTTTCTAAAATTATCCATTTTCATAAGCCGCGGTTACAAGAGTTTTTGACGAAATTAAATTCCTTTAACAACTTTCGTAGAACTTCACCCAAGGAACATCCCTGCAAAATTTCAGCTTGATTGGCCCACAGGTTTAGGAGGAGAAGATTTTTAAAGATTTTGAAAGATTTCCTTCAAATACCCATTTTCAAATGCCGCAGCAACCAGAGATTTTGACGGAATAAAATTCTTTTAACAACTTTTGTAGAACTTCACCCAAGGAACATCCCTGCAAAGTTTCAGCTTGATTGGCCAACTGGTTTAGGAGGAGAAGATTTTTAAAGATTTTGAAAGATTTACTTAATATTCCCATTTTCAAATGCCGCGGCAACCAGAGTTTTTGACAGAATTAAATTCTTTTAACAACTTTTGTAGAACTTCACCCAAGGAACATCCCTGAAAAGTTTCAGCTTAATTGGCCTACTAGTTTAGGAGGAGAAGATTTTTAAAGAAATTGTGGACGGACGGACAGATGGACAGACGGACGGACGGACGACGGACAACAACCGATCACAATAGCTCACCTCGCACTTTGTGCTCAGGTGAGCTAAAAGACAAACGGTAAACAATATTGACAAGAGCACTGCCCATGGTGCAACGCTTGGCTGCAGGTGCTAGATAATGCAAAAGTTCTAAGTCGAAAAAGGGGCATAACTCTTACATAAATTGCTTGTAGAGTTATCCCCCTTGATCGTCTAGATAGCTGTTGTAAGGATCAATACACATGCCAAGTTTCATGAGGATATCCCCAGTCTGATTTGAGTTTTCATAAAACACTCTAAAGATAGATAGTTCCAAAAGATTCTTTAGATACTCAGCCAACATTTTAACCCTGGTCATGCTGATTAAATCCTTCTCAGAATTGTATAAAAATCAAAGGGCTGAAAGCACTGGTAGTACTTGTTGTTCAGTTGTCAACACTTCTTTTGAAAATTAATTTCATATACAAATTTGGTCTCAAAATGATAGACATGAGGTGTAGACTAAGATCAGACTGCATTTATGTGCAGTCTGATCTTTGTCTATACCTCCTGTTAAAACCAGAATATTTTGGGTTCAGCATGACAAGGGTTAATTACCTTGGTTGGCTGTTCAGGCTGTTCAATGTCTACACTTCACTTATGTGAGAAATGTTTGCAAATGTTGTGCACAGGCTGGTATATTCCAGCAAGAATACGGTATCATGGTTTAAGATTGGATATCAATACTACCTGAAGCTCAGTATAAATTTTAGCCGTAAAATGAATAGGATCTTATTATGACAATCATGAACCCTTTCCTGTTTTTTGAAATTTTAGACCATTCCAAATTCAAAGGTTTTGCAGATGAAAATTTAAAGTGGCAAATTACCAGTCAGAAGGCTAGGAAATATTGTAGAAAAAGAAGAAATTGCTTGTTACAAGCAATTTCTTCTTTTTCTTCATTATTTCTTCACTATATATTTACAGGGACATAAAAACCAGCAACTATACAGGCAAGGGTTAAAAGAAAAAGGGCTCTAAAACTTACAATGCAAAGACAATATAGTATGGCACATAAAAATTAAAGGTTGTAAAAAATCTGAATTGATCCAATGTATTTATATATTTTTCAAATATGCAAATACATTAGATCAATTCAGGTCTACATTTCAAAGTTTTCACCTTAAAAGTCAAAAAATGAAATGTTATCAACTATAATTCTTACCAATTTCTTTGAATTTTGACCAGTCTGAATTTTTTTGACAGGTTAATCCTGGTGATCCTGTATGATCATCATATTTTTGCTCTCCTGGGACATTCTTTGAACCAACAACAACAACAAAAAAAAACCCAAGTACACTTAAAAAATGAAATTCATCTAAGGGTAAATACAATACTTAACCCTTGACATGCTAAATAAAATCCTATTCTGAATTGCTGTAAATCAAATTGAATTGAAGAAAGTTATGCTGAAAGCACTTTAAACAATAGTTGTGGGTCAATATTTCTTTTGAAAATTGATTTAATGATCAACTAAGGCTAGAAAGGAACAAACTGGAGTGTAGACTAAGATCGGACTGCACTTATGTGCAGGCTGATCTTTGACTATACCTCCTGCAAAAACAGGAATATTCCGGGTTTATGAAAAGTTTTCAATACACAGAAACTTCTGATGTTCAACCCTATCATCTAAAGTTTTAAGGTCTTCCCTTCTTCTCTGTTACACTTGTAAACATACAAGAAGTTAAAAAATAAAGGGAGTCATCAATATTTTTCTCATGGCAAAATTCTTTTTCCGTTTTAACATAATTGAAGTCATTTGCTTTATTTTACTATAGCATATTAGAGTATTATACTTTCCTATTACATCCCTAAAGGAGTTAACTGAGATACTGTTTTAAGTGTCTATACATTGTATAGATACTTAGAACAGTGTCACAATTAACCCTAGAATTATGAAGCAACTAAATACACTTTAAAATCAATCAAAAGGAATCAATTTTTCCTATTTCAAAAAACTACACATATTTTTGAAATCAAAAGAATTAAAGGCAGTGTCTAAGTTTTCAAAGTTTCAAATGTGCTTTTATGATAGGAGAAAATATTGAAAAATACTGATACCTCCCTTCAAAGCGGAAACCAAAAATAAGCTTACTACAGGATGAAATGATAATGATGAAGATGATGGTGACGATTTAGTTAACAGTGACGATGTTGGTTGTGGATGAGAACAAAGCTTTAACGTATTTTGTAACTGCAATGACACAGTCTTCTCAAAATGGTTCCTAGTTGCATGGACTCTACTTGACTGAAATAACAATTCTAATAGTAGACCTTCATGATACATGATTAACCCATGACCAAATGACAAAGTCTTAGACTGGTCCGAAATAGCAGAAGTAGCAGACAACATTATAAAGTGTATGAAATTTAGATTTTTCAACTTTCTGGGTAGAAATTATTGTGTTAAATGAAGAATTTACATGTAGCAAGCAACTTTTCATTTTGGCACAATCTTTTCCAAAATGATTTTCTTTTAAGGTGACAAAAAGGGTAATAGTATGGGAATGGGTTAAGCAATAAATTATTTGTACTTTTTAACTCTCATGATGCTGAATAAAATCTTTCTTAAGAACTTTATTTCAATTTAACAGGAGGTATAAACTAAGATCAGCATACATATATGTGTGCAGGATGATCTTTGTCAATGCCTCCAGCCAAAATAGGAAGAAATGGTTGTAGTATGACAATGCTTAATCCATTACCACACCATGACACTTTCTGATGCCAAGTTGAAAATTTAGGGGAAAAGGAGAAATTGCTTGTAACAAACAATTTATTCTTTTCTGACAATGTTTTCTACCTTGTTTAGCACTTATTTTCCAATATTAGCACAATTTGAAATATCATCTGCAACTTTTGATTGAATTGAATCAGATTCAAATTTTGTAGGTTAATTACAAAAGCATATTCTTAAGAAGGTTGAAATCTGAAGATGATGATAGTGAAGTTGATGTAACCAATGGTAACGATGGCTCATGGCAACAATGAAATTTTAGCAAAATAACACTATCAATCTTCTTATTGGTGGCAGTGGGCCAGGCGAACTATTCATCAATTAAAGGGATCCAGATTCAGAATACAAGCAATGAGTTAACCCTTTCCTGTACAAACACGGGATTTTACGTTGCTGTTATTTTATACTTGAGAAAACATTGTGGTAAAAGAAGAAATTGCTTGTAACCAGCAATTTCTTCTTTTTCCACAATGTTTTCTACCCTGTTGAATGGCTGTTATTCAAATTAATTCCACTTTAAAATATCGTCTGCAAAACCTTTGAATTTGGACAGGTCTAAAAGTTCCAAAAACAGGAAAGGGTTAAAATAAACAATTTACTACAACACAAAAGCATCATGCTATATTCAGAGCATTCTTACTACTTTTGGTATTGGGATATTGGTATTCCTATCTAACGAATCTGTAAAATATTTCCTCACTGCTCTTTGTACACTTGACTGCAGGAACATAATAATATATCTATTACTTTTTGATTAAATCAATACACCATATGATTGAACTTGAAACAAAATGACTTGCTTAACATGACTGTCCCCACAAACTGCCAATTTTCAAACATGTGACCTAGATAGGGTACTTTGAGACTTACAGAGAAGTCTTATCGCTAGTTATACATAACATTGTATGGCAAGTACATTTTATATTATCTTTTTTGCAGACAAATAGTCCTTCAATCTATCAATGTAAGGGCATAAAAAGTAGAAGCTTAATTTATCTGTATGAATCTAAAACCCTGAAAATGCATATTAACCAATTACCAGATGGCAAAATTTTAGACTGGTCTAAATTGAAGGAAGTTGCAGACGACAATTTTAAATCAATAAAGCTTTCAATTTTTTTCACATTTTTGGGTACAAAACATTTGGGAAATTGAAGAAATTGCTTGTGACAAGCAATTTCTTCATTTTTCATATTGTTTTCCAAAAGTTTCTTTCCTCGGAGGCGTCTAAAGGCATCACTGAGTGGGAATGGATTAATAGAAGCTTCTTTACACATGTTGAAAAAAGTTATCATCTAACAAAACAGTTCAACTATTTTGTTCTTCTTGTAGTTGCAGTAACTTTTAATAGTCATGTTATTGTCTCACAAAATTTTGCAAGAATCTATATGGTGGCCTAGAATTGGTTGTGAGATAAATATTACTCATGATTAAAAAAATATATCACAAAGCTAAGATCTTCATCATGACAGCTGGAGTATAAAATTGTTTCATTTCCATGATTTACTTAAAATAACTGAAAATTGTGATAATACATAAAATATTGAGACAAGAGGACCATGATGACCCTAAATCGCTTCCCTGAGTATGATGGTTCATGGCTTTAAGATACATACAAAATAGCAAAGCCCTCTGTCTAATTACTTTGGAGAAGATGTTAAAGGATTTTCTCTTTAAATCCTAGGCATATTGATGACACCACCAATCCTATCTAAAATCAGGGATCACACAGAAACGGCAAAATTTCAGAATACAGTGATTCTTTGAAGTATTTTGGTAGGGGGTCAATAGGTCATGATATGTATAATATATCAAAGTTCTAGGCCATATCATTGGGAGAAGATTTTCAAAGATAGGGTCAATAGCTGATGATATTTCCCAAATAAAAAAGCTCTAGCTCTTATTGTTTGGGAGAAGAAGATGTTCAAAGATTTCCTTCTTTATTCCTTTATAAAATCAGGTATAGCACAGAAAAGGGCTAATTTTCAGAATATGGTAATTCTTTGAAGTATTTGGGTAGAGGGTCAATAGCTGATGATATTTCTGAAATAACAAAGTTCTGGGTCTTATTGTTTGGGAGAAGAAGATTTTCAAAGATTTCCTTATGTATGCCTTTGTAAAATCAGGGATCGCACAGAAAAGGGCTTATTTTAAGAATATGGTAATTCTTTAATAAGTTTGGTAGAGGTTCAATAGCTGCTGATATTTCCCATATAACAAAGCTCTAGCTCTTATTGTTTGGGAGAAGAATATTTTCAAAGATTTCCTTCTTTATTCCTTTGTAAAATCAGGGATTGCAGAGAAAAGTGCCAATTTTCAGAATACGGTAATTTTTTGAAGTTTTTGGATAGAGAGTCAATTCGTGATGATAAGTACCAAATATCAAAGCACTAGGTCTTATATTTTGGGAAAAGAAAATTTTCAAAGTTTTCCTTTTTTATTCCTTTGTAAAATCAGGGATTGCTCAGGAAAATGCTAATATTCAGAATATGGAAATTCTTTGAAGTATTTGGATAGAGGGTCAATAGCAGATGATATGTACCAAGATTTTCAAAGATTTCCTTCTTTATTCCTTTGAAAAATCAGGGATCGCAATGAAAGGGCTTATTTTCAGAATAGGGTAATCCTTTGGTGTATTTGGGTAGAGGTTCACTTCGTGACGATAAGTAAAAATCAGGGATCGCACTGAAAAGGGCTAATTTTCAGAATAGTATTTTGGTAGAGGGTCAATTTGTGATGATACATACCAAATATTAAAGCTCTAGACCTTATAGTTTGGGAAAAGAAGATTTTCAAAGATTCCCTTCTTTATTCCCCTGTAAAATCAGGGATCCCACAGAAAAGGGCTTATTTTCAGAGTACGATAATTCTTTGAAGTATTTTGGTAGAGGGTCAATAGGTGATGATACATACCAAATATTAAAGCTCTAGGCCTTATAGTTTGGGAGAAGAAGATTTTCAAAGATTCCCTTCTTTATTCCTTTGTAAAATCAGGGATCGCACAGAAAAGAGCTTATTTTCAGAAACGGTAATTCTTTGAAATATTTTTGTAGAGGGTCAATAGGTGATGACATGTAGCAAATATCAAAGATCTAGGCCATATCATTTTGGAGAAGAAGATTTTCAAAGATTTCCTTTGTAAAATCAGGGATCGCACAGAAATGGTCAAATTTTAGAAGTACAGTTCTTCTTTGAAGTATGTTGGAAGAGGGTCAATAGATTTTGATATGTACCAAATATAAAAGCTCAAGGCCTTATAGTTTAGGAGGAAATGGTTTTTTAATGATTGTTCACGGCAGACAGACGGACAGGCTGACGCCAGACATTTACTGATCACAATAGCTTACCTTCAGCACTTTGTGCTCAGGTGAGCTAAAAATTTATCAGAAATATAATGCCCTCATAATACAAAGGGTTAACAAAGAGATCTTAAGTTACTGGGCAAATTTTCAAATAGTTTTGGTTTTCAGATTGAGTTTTTTTTAATAAGCATATATGACCTTCACATTAATCATATCACACTCATGTTCAAAATGATGAAAACTACTTGCATACCAAATATAGGCATTATATCTTTATCTCATCATTCATTGGCCAAATTCAGAATAGTACAAATTGAAGATTTGCTGTTAATTAATTTCGGCTGATAGTGTTTCTAAAAACTTTCTCTTTTGGAAGTGAAAACCTTTATTAAAATGAAGTAAAAGCTTAATTCAAGCAATTTCTCAATCATCCTTAATGTTTTCCAAAGTTTATTCTCGAGGGTAGTAAAGCAGTATTGTAAGGGAATATAATTATCTGTGATTAAGTTAGAGAAAACAAAAGGGTTTGGGAGTTAACTTTTGTATTCCATTTTTAGAACAAGGTGCCAAATTGTCACAAGATACGCCCGTCACACTGCTTAATATTAACTGGAGGTTTGAATAGAACTGAGGTTATTTTGAATTAATAATTTTTCTCAAACAAAGTATGGAAAACAACAAAGGACAATAACTCAAATTATACCCTAGGTAGAGTTATGGTTCTTGTATACTGCACTCCCCCTTGGTGAGATCTATCCATCCATGAAGTTTCATGTTTCTAGCTATTTGACTTTTAGAGATAAACTCTGGACAAGATTCAAGTATGAAAAAACTACAAAGGGAAATAACTCAAAAAATAGGCTAGGTAGAGTTATGGTTCTTGTATACTGCACTCCCCCTTGGTGAGATCTATCCATCCATGAATTTTCATGTTTCCAGCTATTTTACTTTTAGAGATATACTCTGGACAAGATTCAAGAATGAAAAAACAACAAAGGGCAATAACTCAAAAAGTAGGCCAAGTAGAGTAACCGTTCTTGTGCACTGCACTCCCCCTTGGTGAGATCTATACACCCATAAAGTTTCAAGATCCGAGCTATAATACTTTTAGAGATATACTCCGTACAAGATTCAAGTATGAAAAACAACAAAGGGCAATAACTCAAAAAATAGGCCAGGTAGAGTTATGGTTCTTGTACACTGCACTCCCACTTGGTGAGCTCTATCCATCCATGAAATTTCATGATTCTAGCTATTATACTTTTAGAGGTATACTCCAGACAAGATTCAAGTATGAAAAATCAACAAAGGGAAATAACTCAAAAAATAGGCTAGGTATAGTTATGGTTCTTGTGCACTGCACTCCCTCTTGGTGAGCTCTATCCATCCATGAAATTTCATGATTCTAGCTATTACACTTTTAGAGAAATACTCCGGACAAGATTCAAGTATGAAAAACAACAAAGGGCAATAACTCAAAAAATAGGCTAGGTAGAGTTATGGTTCTTGTACACTGCACTCCCTCTTGGTGAGCTCTATCCATCCATGAAATTTCATGATTCTAGCTATTATACTTTTAGAGATTTACTAACAACAAGATTCAGGTATGAAAAACAACAAAGGGCAATAACTCAATAAATAGGCAAGGTAGAGTTACGGTTCTTGAGCACTGCACTCCCCCTAGATGAGATCTATACACCCATGAAGTTTCATTTTCCTAGCTATAATACTTTTAGAGATATACTCCGGACAAGATTCAAGTATGAAAAACAACAAAGGGCAATAACTCAAAAAATTGGCTAAGTAGAGTAATGGTTCTTGTACACTGCACTCCCACTTGGTGAGCTCTATCCATCCATGTAATTTCATGATTCTAGCTACTATACTTTTAGAGATATACTCTGGACAAGATTCAAGAATGAAAAAACAACAAAGGGCAATAACTCAAAAAATAGGCCAAGTAGAGTAACCGTTCTTGTGCACTGCACTCCCCCTTGGTGAGATCTATACACCCATAAAGTTTCATGATCCTAGCTATAATACTTTTAGAGATATACTCCGTACAAGATTCAAGTATGAAAAACAACAAAGGGCAATAACTCAAAAAAATAGGCCAGGTAGAGTTATGGTTCTTGTACACTGCACTCCCACTTGGTGAGCTCTATCCATCCATGAAATTTCATGATTCTAGCTATTATACTTTTAGAGGTATACTCCGGACAAGATTCAAGTATGAAAAAAACAACAAAGGGAAATAACTCAAAAAATAGGCTAGGTATAGTTATGGTTCTTGTACACTGCACTCCCTCTTGGTGAGCTCTATCCATCCATGAAATTTCATGATTCTAGCTATTATACTTTTAGAGAAATACTCCGGACAAGATTCAAGTATGAAAAACAACAAAGGGCAATAACTCAAAAAATAGGCTAGGAAGAGTTATGGTTCTTGTACACTGCACTCCCTCTTGGTGAGCTCTATCCATCCATGAAATTTCATGATTCTAGCTATTATACTTTTAGAGATTTACTAACGACAAGATTCAAGTATGAAAAACAACAAAGGGCAATAACTCAATAAATAGGCAAGGTAGAGTTACGGTTCTTGTGCACTGCACTCCCCCTAGGTGAGATCTATACACCCATGAAGTTTCATTTTCCTAGCTATAATACTTTTAGAGATATACTCCGGACAAGATTCAAGTATGAAAAACAACAAAGGGCAATAACTCAAAAAATTGGCTAGGTAGAGTTATGGTTCTTGTACACTGCACCCCCACTTGGTGAGCTCTATCCATCCATGTAATTTCATGATTCTAGCTATTTTACTTTTAGAGATATACTCCGGACAAGATTCAAGTATGAAAAAACAACAAAGGGAAATAACTCAAAAAATTGGCTAGGTAGAGTTATGGATCTTGTACATTGCACTCCCACTTGGTGAGCTTTATACATCCATCTAATTTCATGATTCTAGCTATTATATTTTTAGAGATATACTTCGGACAAGATTAAAGTATAAAACACAACAAAGGGCAATAACTCAAAAAATTGGCTAGGTAGAGTTATGGTTCTTGTACACTGCACTCCCATTTGGTGAGCTCTATCCATCCATGAAATTTCATGATTCTAGCTCTTATACTTTTAGAGATATACTTCGGACAAGATTCAAGTATGAAAAACAACAAAGGGCAATAACTCAATAAATAGGCGAGGTACAGTTATGGTTCTTGTGCACTGCACTCCCCCTAGGTGAGATCTTTACACCCATGATTCTAGCTATTATATTTTTAGAGATATACTTCGGACAAGATTAAAGTATAAAACACAACAAAGGGCAATAACTCAAAAAATTGGCTAGGTAGAGTTATGGTTCTTGTACACTGCACTCCCACTTGGTGAGCTTTATCCATCCATGTAATTTCATGATTCTAGCTATAATACTTTTAGAGATATAGTTGGACAAGATTAAAGTTTAAAAAACAACAAAGGGCAATAACTCAAAAAATAGGCTAGGTAGAGTTATGGTTCTTGTACACTGCACTCCCATTTGGTGAGCTCTATCCATCCATGAAATTTCATGATTCTAGCTATTATACTTTTAGAGATTTACTAACGACAAGATTCAAGTATGAAAAACAACAAAGGGCAATAACTCAATAAATAGGCAAGGTAGAGTTACGGTTCTTGTGCACTGCACTCCCCCTAGGTGAGATCTATACACCCATGAAGTTTCATTTTCCTAGCTATAATACTTTTAGAGATATACTCCGGACAAGATTCAAGTATGAAAAACAACAAAGGGCAATAACTCAAAAAATTGGCTAGGTAGAGTTATGGTTCTTGTACACTGCACCCCCACTTGGTGAGCTCTATCCATCCATGTAATTTCATGATTCTAGCTATTTTACTTTTAGAGATATACTCCGGACAAGATTCAAGTATGAAAAAACAACAAAGGGAAATAACTCAAAAAATTGGCTAGGTAGAGTTATGGATCTTGTACATTGCACTCCCACTTGGTGAGCTTTATACATCCATCTAATTTCATGATTCTAGCTATTATATTTTTAGAGATATACTTCGGACAAGATTAAAGTATAAAACACAACAAAGGGCAATAACTCAAAAAATTGGCTAGGTAGAGTTATGGTTCTTGTACACTGCACTCCCATTTGGTGAGCTCTATCCATCCATGAAATTTCATGATTCTAGCTCTTATACTTTTAGAGATATACTTCGGACAAGATTCAAGTATGAAAAACAACAAAGGGCAATAACTCAATAAATAGGCGAGGTACAGTTATGGTTCTTGTGCACTGCACTCCCCCTAGGTGAGATCTTTACACCCATGATTCTAGCTATTATATTTTTAGAGATATACTTCGGACAAGATTAAAGTATAAAACACAACAAAGGGCAATAACTCAAAAAATTGGCTAGGTAGAGTTATGGTTCTTGTACACTGCACTCCCACTTGGTGAGCTTTATCCATCCATGTAATTTCATGATTCTAGCTATAATACTTTTAGAGATATAGTTGGACAAGATTAAAGTTTAAAAAACAACAAAGGGCAATAACTCAAAAAATAGGCTAGGTAGAGTTATGGTTCTTGTACACTGCACTCCCATTTGGTGAGCTCTATCCATCCATGAAATTTCATGATTCTAGCTCTTATACTTTTAGAGATATACTTCGGACAAGATTCAAGTATGAAAAACAACAAAGGGCAATGACTCAAAAAATAGGCCAGGTAGAGTTATGGTTCTTGTGCACTGCACTCCCCCTTGGTGAGATCTATACATCTATGAAGTATCATTATCCTAGCTATAATATTTTTAGAGATATACTCCGGACAAGATTCAAGATTCAAGAAACAACAAAGGGCAATAACTCAAAAAATAGGCCAGGTAGAGTTATGGTTATAGAGCACTGCACTCCGTATTGGTGAGAAGAATATAACTGCCAAGTTTAAAGTCAATCGGACTTACTGTGACAGAGTTATGCTCCGGACAAAGAAGTGGACACCGCCCGGACAACCGGACGACCGGACACCACGGGTGAAACCATAATACGTCCCATCTTCGACAGGCGTATAAAAAGCCTTAACATTTGACCTTGACCTTAATCTTCTGATCATAAGAAGATGTACATCATAAAAGCTATCTGGATATCCAACATGAGAATTGTAACCTATATAGTAATGAAGATTGTCGAAATGTTATAATCCCATTTTAGGTGTCAAAATTTAGTACTTTGGATTCAGATAGGACTTAAAAACTTTGTCTTGACCTTAGCCTATGCCAACACAAGTCTGCTTTTTTACACCCCTCAAGGAAAAAGCCTTGGAAAACATTGTGGGGATGAAGAAATTGCTTGTTACATGCAATTTCCTCATTTCCAACAATGTTTTCTTCCCTAAAAGACAAAGAATTTTCAAATGTCAATAAATTGAAAAATGTCAGCAAGCTCTTTAAATTTGGTCTCATCTAAATTTTGTTGTCTGGTAATGGAATAACAACATGACTCTTTGTAGTTTTGCATAGCTGGATGTAGTTGGGATTAAAATAGAGGCTTAGATATTTCATTTTGACCTTAATCACACAACCCATTTTAGTTGTTCATAGCTTAAAGCTACTTTAACAAAAAATTGAGCATTTGAGCTAAAAGGCCTTGGTGTAACAGGGAAATTTTGGCTGAAATTTTCAACACACACTAATGAGACATCGATAAATCACCCGATCTTGTTGATGCAGAAACTTCACTCAATAAAAGATGAAATTTTACACTGGTCCAAATTCAAAGGGATTGAAACATAGGATAGAAATGTAATAAAAAGAGAACTGATTGCTTCCTTAGTATTATTTGTTGGGGGGTGTACGAATGGGACATTGTGTAGTAATGGGCCAAAAAATTCATTGAAGAATTACCAAATAGAAGAATTATTCTAACACACACTATCCTTTTTTTAGCCCCTCAAAAAATGCTTGTGAAAACATTGTGAAAAATGAAGAAATTGCTTGTTACAAGCACGTTTTCTACTCAGAAAGACAAATAACGTTAAAAATTTCATCAACTAAAATTGTCGTCTCCATCTTCTTTAAACTTTGACAAGTCTTAATTTTGTCATCTTGTAATGGTTTAACCCACTACCACACAGCAAAATTTTAGACTGGTCCAAATTGAAAGAAGCTGCAGACGACAATTAAAAGTGCATGAAATTTTAGATTTTTTTCAACTCTTTGGATAGAAAATATTGTATAAAATGAAGAAATTCCTTGTTACAAGCAATTTCTTCATTTTACACAATACTCCCAATTGTTTTTCTTGAGGGGCGTCAAAAAGCGTCATTGTGTGGGAATGGTTTAATCAGGGAAGTTCTAATTTGTGAAACATAAGGACATACCGGTTGTGCAGCTCCTGCGTTATTCAATGCAGCTGTTAGTTTATCTCGTGTTTGGGTCTGCAAGTTGCCTGTAGCCACTGTATTAACTTCTTGAGTTCTGTAAAATTCGTTATAAATAAATAATATTACTAAAAGATAGCATTTTTTCTCTGAATTAAAGCCCAATGCTTTTCCCTTGTCTATTTGACTAAAGTATTCAGGACTCTTTCCTGCAACTATCTTATATTGGAAAAAAATACTTTAGAGGTAAGCCCCTATTACAACAACTTTAAGTTTGACCTTAAAAGTACATCTTGACCTTTTCAGCTGACATTGACTTTGTCCAAAGCAGAATTAAGGAAAGGTACCTCATACTTCATATAAGTTCTAAGGATACTGGTTGAAAATTTGACCTTGATCTTTTGACCCTCCTTAGATGCCCAGATCAGGGGGTAACTGGTATACGAAATGGACACTGTTGGTTATATAGTTTTCAAGACACAGAGAAATGTAAGGATTACACATAAAGTTTTCAAATTAAGTTTCAGAATAAGGATTAAAAATTTAATTTTGACTACATGACCCTCGTTAGAAATGGATTGATGGAAGCTATCTACACACAAAATATGAGCACTGTACCTACCATAAATACTTACCAAGTAACAGGAATATGTTAACACATTAAATTTTCATGTCTAGCTTTTTGAAAGAGGTTGAAATTATACCTAAATCTTGATAATATGACCCTGCTTCAGTGTGCATTGATGTTATCTGCCTATATGCAAATACATAGCATTGTAGCTAGATTAGTTTTGAAGCTACATGCAAGAGTTAAGTTTGCAGATTTAATTTTGAAAACAATATGCCTTAGATCTTTCAATACAGAGGAATAAAAATGCTCAATTCAAACAACTTAAAGTACAAACTAATAATTGACTTTCTTGAATGTCAAATGTTAATGTCATGCTGAATAATATTCTCTACAAATTTGAATTAAAATCAAATTGCTCAAAGCACAGAAAACACTAACTTGGGGGCAATAGTATTTCTTCAAAAATTATGCATGATAAACTACTCTGGATATAGAGGGGATAAGCAGGAGATCTAGACAAACTGGAACATTCTGGGTTCAGCAATGACAAGGGTTAAGATCTTTCTTCAAACAGTCACCCATATAATTTCTTACCTTGTGTTATTGTTGTTAAGACTATTATTTTTAGAAGCAATGTCAGGATTGAATGTCTTCTGTATAAATTGAACATCGTCATCTTCATCAGACGACGCTTCGATTATAACTTCTGAAGGGGTTTTGGCAAACTCATTCTTAGCTTTGAGTAAAATTGCTCTGAAATAGATGGAAACTTTCACATTGAAGAAGTTAAAATTATGTTACTAGTAATCTATTAAATTGCCTTCACTAGTTTCCCATAACTACAGTTCTTCCATCTAAATTGGGGATTGTGAGGTAAAGGACTTACTAGCTTCCATTAAATTTTGCCAATTGCAACCTATTTTGAATAAGGACCTTAAAAAAATTTGTAAACTATCTAAAAGCTTAACTTTTGTCATGCTGAATTAAATCCTAGTTCAGAATTGCACTCAAGTCAAAGGGCTGAAAGCTTTAGAATCACTAGTTTTATTTTAAAAATTGATATAATAAACAATTCTGACTTGAATTTGATAAACATGATGTAGATTAAGATCAGACTGCATATATGTGCAAACTAAACTTTGCCTATACCTCCTATACCAAAACAGTGAATAATTTGGGTTCAGCATGAGAAGGGTTAAGAATATTAGCTAACTCACTCTTCCTGTTTCTCAGCTTCTTCCAAGTTTTCTTTAAAGTTATCTAGTTGTAGCTGACAGTCACTGAACATACGATTTATCTCTTTTTGTCTCCCTAAATAGATATAGAATTATAATCGACTTAGTCTGCTGAAACATAAGGCAAAACTAATCTATCCCTCATAGATATTGCTTAGATATTCGGGATTTAATAAACCCATTACCAAATAAGAAAAATTTAAATCAAATTCAAAGAGGTTGCAGATGAAATTTCAAAGTACCTTAACCTGTTACCACACAATTCCTCATTTTCAATCCACCAAAGAAATGTTACTTTGAAAATATTAAGCAAAAAGAAAAAATATACCTTTTACAAGTAATTTCTTCGCTTCTCTCAATGTTTCAACCATATATGGCCCACACAAACTTTGTTTTGTTGTCTGCAACCCTTTTCAAATTGGCCATTCTAAAATTTTGTCAAGGGTAAAAATTGAAAATTAGATTCCACAATGGGTTGTAAACATTGAGAGAAAATGAGATACTGCTTGACACAAGCAATTTCTCCTTATTCCAGAAATGTTTTCCTAATTATAATTTCCAGGGTGTAAAATTGAGGGATTGTGTGGTACTGGGTTGATACCTTCAGCAAAAAATACATTGATACACTTAACTCTTGGATTTTCAACAAATATTTGATAGGAAAAAAATATTCTAACAGTCAAAATTTTATTGACAACACTAATGACCTGATACCTAATGACTTATTGAGGAGTTGTTCTAAAATTTGCCCTAAAAAACAAAACGTCATACTTTCAACAGGTTTGAGCTTTATTTGAAGCTTATTCAAATCGTCTGTCCATTCTTTAGCCTGAGGACATGTGTTTGGGTTGCAGAGATCTTCTAAAGCTGACTGTATGAGCTCATCAAGGTCAAGATCTTCATCAAATCTGTAGGTAATACCAATATCATCATCTGACTCCATGGCTTCTGAAATCAGAATGATCACTTCACTGATTCTGTGAAAAAAAAAATCTGTAAAATTTAAATCATTATAACATAGAATACATTGTACCTTTCTTCTTCAAAAACCTGGGTCAACTATTACCTACCAGTTCAATTGATTTTTTGTCTGAATTTCATACTAAATGCACTAATTAGCCAAGACATATGTCCCGTCTACTCAAAGCCAATTTTATTGGACTCATAAATTAACCCTTTACTGTTTTTCAAAATTTCAGACTTGTCCAAATTTAAAGGTGTAGCATACAGAATTCTAAAGTATAATTTCAAAGGGATGTAAAAAACGAGGATACTGACCAGGTAACTACAGCTTGTAACAACCTCTAAGTACAAGCTTTTTAATTGTTGTCAAAAACCACGGTTATCTGCATCTCTATTGAGATGCTTTCTTCATCTGATGCCAGTGCTGCTATGAAAATTTTTATAACCCATTACAAGACAACAATATTTAAGACTGGTTTAACCCTTTCCTGGTTAATCCCTGGTTTTTACGTCGTTATGATTTCATAATTCAGAAAACATTGTGAAAAAAGAAGAAATTGCTTGTAACAAGCATTTTCTTCTTTTTCCACAATATTTTCTACCCTACTGAATAGTTATTTTCCAAATAAAATCAGCTTTAAATATTCGTCTGCAAAACCTTTGAATTTGGACTGGTCTAAAATTTTGCAAACCAGGAAAGGGTTAAATTGATAGAAGCTGCAGACGACAGTTTAAATTTGGTGAAATTATAACATCTTTCTGTGTTTTTTTTTGTTTTCTTTTTTTATGAAACATTGTGAGAAATGAAGAAGTTGCTTGTTACAAGCAATTTCTTTATTTCCCAAATTTTTTTTCTAACTCTCTTTCTCGAGGAGAGGTAAAAAGCGTCACTGTGTGGTAATGGGTTAATCATCAAATCTAACTTTCGAATATGTAAAACATCTTCATGGAATTAACCCATTCCTACTTAATCATGCTTTTTACAAGTCCCTCAAGATAAAAAATTTGGAAAATATTGTGGATAATGATGAAATTGCCTGCCAATAGCAATTTCTTCATTATCCACAAAGATAAAGACTTTGGAAATTTGTCGTCTGCAATTTCTTTGGATTTTGACCATTCTAAAATTAAATCATTTAGTAATGGGCTAATTCAATTTTGCTCAAAGTTTAATATTTAAAATTTTACAAATGATGAAAGATCAGGCTTCTGTTAATTGTTAGTTTGTAATTCTGGTTGGTGTCTTTCCCACTTCTGTTTTCTTAATCCTTTCCAGCTTAATTCCTGGTTTTTAACGAGCCCATGTTTTTATACTTGAGAAAACATTGTGGAAATAATATTTTCTACCTTACTGAATGATTATTTTTCAAGTAAGTTCAATTTCAAATTGTCATCTATAAAACCTTTGAATTTGGACCAGTCTAAACTTTTTTTAAAAAATGGTTAAGGGATAAGAAAATGGTAAAATAAACATATCTTTTGAACATAACTTTGAACATATTATAAGAACTAGAGGCGCTTGAGCACCTATTATGTTCAATGAGGCTTGGATTTACTGATAATTTTCAATGCTTGCATTGAATACCTGTAACCATATTTCAAAATGAGCCCTGCCCATCAAGGTCTACCCAAAAAAATCAAATTCATGGGGACAAATTTCAGAGAACATGGGGCACTACTAATAAAGGTCCAATATTCTCTATATCCATGGGGTTACCAGCCAGCATTACCAGTAAATAAGGGTAATTAAGCCCTTTGGACTGTAGTCTTTAGTGTAGCTTTCCTAACACTAGTTCTAAAATTGAAATATGTATTGAAACCACTGATTTACTATCTACCTATTTATTATCTACCCATTTCCCTTTGTATTTCTATTCAAATATTCAAATTTCAGAGTACACAATAGCAGGGCACTGCAGAGTGAGTGACTCAGGTGAAGAAGTCGACTCGTTTCATCTTGTTTCATATAACTTTGCCTGAGTTGTGATCAAAGCGAAATCGAAGTTGCCTGGGTTATACAAGAAGTTGCCTGGTTAGCAACAAACTTGCCCAGAAGCTATCAAATTGGAAGGCAGTAAATCAATTATACAGCTGCTAATTGGAAGCCCTGTGATTGTAAATTAAATGTGTATCAATAGGCAGAATAACTGTGTTTACCATCAGGACACGCTTATACGGACGTTGTTAAACTAGATTATTCGCAATCTGGAAATATTTTAATGGGAACGGATTTTTGGTTCATAAATTGTACCTTATAATCAGGGATTCGCATTCCCGAACTGGATAGAAATGATCCGGAACGAAATATTAAAAATCTGAATGAATTTGATTCAAGCTTTAACTCTTTCCTGTTTAAACCAGGGATTTAAGTTGCTGTGATTTTATACTTGAAAAAACATTGTGGAAAAAGGAGAAATTGCTTGTAACAAGCAATTTCTCCTTTTCCAACAAAATTTTCTACCAGATAGGATGGTTTCATCTCAAATTGCATCCAGTTTTCATTGACGTCTGCAACCTCTTTCAATTTGGACCAGTCTAAAATTTCAAGAAACAGGAATGGGTTAAACATCAGAACATATTGTTTTGATTGGACCATTGACTTGTGTAAGTAATCAAACTGTTCGCCTGGACAAAGTTGTTAGCAGACCAGTGTCAAGGTGACCGTCAGACCTGTTGATTAATATTCAGTACAAGTGTGTTGATACCTATAGTGCCGTTCATTTATACTTTAATTTTTTTCTCGGAAATATAACCGTCATGCTGAACCAGGAATATTCCTGTTTTGGAAGGAGGTATAGACAAAGATCATCCTGCACATAAGTGCAGTCTGATCTTTGTCTACACCTCCTATTTGTCCTATTGAAGTCAGAGGTGTTTAATTGATACATTTTTAAAAGAAATATTGACCCTCATTAGGGCCTTCAACATCTTGTCATACCAAGGGCCGCAAACAGTCTACTTATCTAACCCTTGGCATATTGAATATAGAATTTCTCTACGTGTGACGTCACAGAAAGGAAAATGAGGTTGGCCAATCAGTAGGGTTTATACAAACCAGGGTTAAAGGGGGTGGAGTCTCGGAATACAGTCCACCTTGTCTACAGGCCCCAAGGCTGTACCTGTCTACCAGTTATGCACAGTTGCACGTTTAATCCTTTCGGTCTTTTGAAACAACCGAACTTTTGAAAGGATTCACGTAAAACTTATCTTTATTGAGTAATATATTCGTCGATTTTAATAACTGCATTTTAGGGGAAACCAGTAGTACATCAATTAAAAAAAATATAACTTTGAATTTAGCTAATTGCCAGATTATGAATCTATAAAACGTCGCCAATGAGAAAATTTTGATCTTTTATATTGGACATAGTTAATCTTTTCTTTTTTTGTTATTTCAATATAATAAAGCGATGAATCGGAGAAACAAATTTACTTCTTAAATATCACTAAAGATTTTTTATCATCAAACTAAGTAGTGCATTTTATATTTTAATTATGATGTGAGATGAACCCCTTCACACGAATCATGCAAAACCATAAATATACAGATTTTCAAATTCTACTTGAAACAAATTAAAATATAGATTCTAATCCATGATTTCAAATTCTTCTTTGGATTTCAAATACATAAAGTCTATGTTATCATACTTTATGTATTCTCTTAAACATCTGTATGTAACCAATGCTTAGTTCAATTGTTTCCTAAATCTATTGAATGGAACATTGTTTCAACCTGTTTCTACAAAATTGCAAACACGAAAATCTCTCTCTCTTTTTCTCTCTCTCAATAATTCATTAAGGACTATATCAAGCGGTGTATGTTTATTGTTTCACGAAAAATCTGGACATAAAAAATGTTGCTACTTGATTCCTTTCAATTTGTCACCAACAACAGGGCTCTCAGAAATGACACTGCTGTCGTCTATGACGACAACTTTTCTCTGCGGACGACAAAAAATCCTATCAAAGGGTTCCATGGGACGACAAAAATCATATCAAAGGATTCCATCGGCAATCAAGATATTCAATGACACGCTTCCGAAGGCTCAAGATAAATATACATATTGTTTATTTGCAGTTTAATGGCACATGAAAATCTGATAACAGGCATGACATTAGTCGAACGCTTTAAAAGTAGTAGACGGGCCTTATACGACACCAACAACCAATCAGAATGCGTCATTCGTCATTAATCAAGTAAATTCATTACTCGGTAGACAGATATTAGCCCCTCCCATAATATGGAGGAATTGAAGATAAAGTATTTTGATTTACCCTATATATTTGGTGTATATTGACATTAATTAACCCTTTCCTGTTCAATCACTGGTTTTTACATCCCTGTGATTTTATACATGAGAAAACATTGTTGGAAAAGAAGAAATTGCTTGTAATAAGCAATTTCTTCTTTTCCCACAATATTCTCTAGCCTTTGGATTGGTGACTTTTCAAATTGCACTCACTTTTAATTGTCGTCTGCAGCTGTTTTCAAATTTGACAAGTCTATAATTTTGAAAACAGTAAAGGGTTAAGGATGTGATTGATCGGTTTATTGCACATTATTTCACTTTTCATGGCAAATGACTATCTGTTCAGTACGGAGTTTGTCTCGGTCACAAACACTTTTTTTCCTAAAGCTTTTTTCCTTCGTGAGTAAAATCGATTACATATTTGAAGAATAAAATATAGACAAATTCTTTGAACATTTTTGGATCATCTTTAACAAAAGAAAAATAGTATTATTGAAACAAATCTCTGGAAATACCCTGGCCGTCATGGCATCTGCTTGCCTTGAAAACTTCGTTTCTACAGCTGTGGGTATGTGTTCTAGAAGTAAGTGACTATACTGTCCTAAGTTTGAATGTATCTTTAGTGTGGGGTATCTATCCCTCAACCCCCCCCCCTCTTATATTTTTCTCTTGAATAAAGTGAAATTTCATTCAAATTGCCTATTATACCATATATGCTATTTATCCATAGTGCCTACTTAAATATACATGGATGTATTGTTTGGAAATCAAAAAGGAGAAAGAGAAAAAAAGAAGACTGGCATCTTTCTCTCTTTATTCCCTAAGAACCATTTTTTGTCATCTGCTCTTATTTGATGACAAGTTAACCCACAACAAATTTTGGTCAAATGTCACACAGTCATTTAAAAATGAGTGTATGTTTGTAGTTTTATAAGTTCGCTAAGTCAGTTGTTCGCCCATTTACTACTACGACAATGAAAATCCAATTTTTGTCAAACTAGAATCAAACTTTTCTGTGTTAAAACCAATTTTTTTTAGTATTGGATTCCTGAATTCCTACTTTTAAAATCCTAATGAGAGCCCTGAACAAGTCAAAAACCCAATCTTGACAGTCTATCCGTTGAAATAAAAGGGCTCTTTTTAGGGAAAAAAAAGCTTGCTACCTGACAACCGAAAATTAATCCAAGGTCTTTTGATTAAGTGAATGAATCAAATGAATATCTTAAGTTACATGAGGTAAAGGATTTTTGGTGCAGTTTATTTTACTAAGGGGAGGAGAGGTGATCAAATGCGCCTCCGCCATATGTTTGGCTATTTTTGGGAGAACTTCGGAAATTGACATGTGCAAGACGAGTACCCAGTGAGAATTTTTCCCTTTGCATTATTTAGATAAAATTACTGCAGTTAATTGAATATCTGAACTTATATATATTACTGATATGATTTACAAAAAGATAAATGGATATGTTTTTTCACCCAGCAGGTAGGCAATTACTTTTTAAATTGAATGCAATGTCGAATCATGAATTTTAGTAATTGTGAGATTTAGTTTAAAACTGTCCTAATTGTCCAATAATGTGGTTATTGTTATGACCGTTTTCTCTTACCTGCGCTATAATACAAAAGCACATGAGGTCGGATATTCATTCAAATTGATAATCCAGAAATATGCTAATTACAGATAATACCACCAGGAACAAAAGTGTTCAGACAAACATGTCATGACGGTAATTCAAACCCCAAAGGATCAGATTGATGCAAGCTCTTGTATATGAGTGTTTTGACAAGTATCACTAGTTCCTTATTCTCATCTTAAAAAATTGCAGCTGCACTACCTTGTTAATATATAATATTGAGAGATATATTTTTGCAAGTTGTTATTAATTCATGAATCCAAATGCACGACCTCACTTGTCAAAAATGCAATACTTTATGAGTACGAACAACGCATAGAGTAAACGCCGTAAAATCAGGCATATTTCAAGTGCATTTGCTGCTTTCGGATAATTAGAAAAACGTTGATATAAAAGCTATAATGTACCCATTTTATATCTAAAGATCTGGTTTCTTTAAGCACAGAATTCGTATTGATTTCTTTTGTTTTATGGACGGAGTACGCTACAAGCTTTGTGAAATCCACTTTTACATGATAAAACAATCAATGCCCCCCCCCGCTCCACATTACGTGATCTTGGGAAGTAAATGTAGAATAGGAACGACGTGTTAAACTACGTCACTTTGCATACATCAAATAATATTAGAAAACGTTTGGTTTATGTCAAAATACAAAAAATTAAAGTTAACAATCTTCGGAAAAAATATTGTGGGAAATGAGGGAATTGCTTTTTTTCTTCATGTGTGAAAAAGCTGGGTTGTGTGGAAATACATTCCTTGTTACTTTCCTAAATTTTTCCTAATTATTAACCCCTTCAAATGAATTTTCTTTGACATTTTTAGTAGCAGATGACAATTTCTAGTAGGTGGAATTTTAAATTCATTGTCTTTTGGCTCAGAAAACATTGTGGATAATGAAACTAGAGGCGCTTGAGTGCCTGTATCGCTCCACAGGCATGAATGTACTAATAAAGCAATTTCACCATACATGGAAATTAGCCCTTCCCATTAAAGCCATGCTTTTCATCAAATCAAAAATCTTTGAAGGAATCTGATAAAGGTTTTCCAAAGGATCATTTCTGTGAAATTTGGTTAAAATCCATCCACCAGGTTCTGAGAAGAAGATTTTCAAAGCTATCACCATATATGGAAATTAGCCCGCTCATTAAGGCCATGTTTTTCATCTGATCAAAATTCCTTGAAGGAATCTGATAAAGGGTCACCCAAGGATCATCACTGTGAAATTTGGTTGAAATTTGTTCAGTACTTTCTGAGGAGAAGATCTTCAAAGTAAAAGTTTACGGACGGACGCATGCACAGAAACAACTTGTTACAAGCAATAATTGCTTCATTTTCTTCAATGTTCCAAAGCCTGTGTCTTTAGGGGTGTCAAAAAGTGGGATTGTTTGGAAATGGTTTAATGTAAAACTCACCACATTTAGATTTACTGAAACAAATATGTTTTGATTTCACAGGTACTTTAACCCTTTCCTGTTCAATCCCTGGTTTTTATGTCCCTATGAATTTAACACTCAGAAAATTTAGTAGAAAAAGTAGAAATTGCTTGCCAAAGCAATTTCTTCTTTTTCCTCAACTTTTTCTTCCCTACCAAATTGTTATTTTTTCAAATTAAATCAACTTTACATTTTCTTCTGTAACACCTTTGAATTTGGACTGGTCTAATATTTTGCAAAACAGGAACTGGTTAACACATTCCCACACAACCCCATCCTTTACTGTACCCTGGAATGAAAAGGCTTCTGAAGACATTGTGGAAAATGAAGAAAATCTGGATTTATTTTCAATTTGGACCAGTCTAAAATTTTGCTGTATGGTAATTGGTTAAATCAAACATGTATTTGGACTTTGTCTAAAGAAACTTGCAATTTTAATTGAATACTCTTCTTGAGAAGAAAATGCTGTGTGACACTCATTTTCCTTTATCCATAATGTTTTCAAACAAGCATGCTTTTGAGATTCAGTACCAGACCATTTCAAGGTATTAATTCAAAGTGTGAAACAAGCTTAGAGTTGGTTAGAAAATAAAATTATTATGCATGTATGTATTTAATGTTTTTCTTTCAAATTTGTGTAAAACTATAGAGAAATTAGTGAAACACATTTATCTACTTAATTCTGCCAATACAATAATTTTCAAGTAAACACACAAAATCTAAGTGTTATTATTAGGCCAAGACTTTTTCTGAAAAGGTAATATTGACACAGTGTTTTGTATTAATGACTTATTTAATGCACTCCAGGGGAAAAAGTCTTGATCACTCAACCAGAAACTTTGGATATGGTGGGTTTGTTTTCTATGGTAGGTATATTGAGTGTTTGTATGACTTCATTGTACAGACAGGATATATATTAATCTTTTACTGCAGTACATGTTTCTGGTAGGTCTTTAAC
Organism: Fragum fragum; assembly: GCA_946902895.1. Classification (NCBI taxonomy): domain Eukaryota; kingdom Metazoa; phylum Mollusca; class Bivalvia; order Cardiida; family Cardiidae; genus Fragum; species Fragum fragum. The sequence goes on from OX336375.1 coordinate 24,151,627, forward strand.
GCTTTTATCTTTTAACACTTTCCAGCACAATGATGCTTATTTTGACGCCCCTCAAGAAAAACAATTAGGAAAACATTGGTTAAATTGAAGATATTGCTTGCAAAAAGCAATTTCGTCATTTTACACAATGTTTTCTACCCAGAAAGTTGAAATACATGTAATCTGAAATTTGAAAATTTTCAAATTGTCGTCTGCAACTCCTTTCAATTTAGACCAATCTAAAATGTTGCCGCCTGGTAATGGGATAACCAATTTTGATTTTAACAAAATTTTAGAATGTTCCAAATTGAAAGAATTTATAGTTAGTTGGATTTTAAGAATATTTGTCTTTTGGGGGTAGAAAAGATTGTTGATAATGAAAACATTTCTTTTAATAAGCAATTCCTTCCTTTTTCACAATGTGATCTCAAACTTTTTTCTTGAGGGATTATGTGGGAATGGCTTAACCTAATCGCAGGCAATAAGGTAGAAAACAGTATGAGACAAGAAAAAATTGTTTGAAACACGCATTTTTTTCTTTTCTTACAGTATTTTCTACTTCTACAATTTGTTAACATGTAAAAAAGTGAGAAATAAGATATCTCGTTAAATAACTTAGATGTGAGAATATAAGCTTGGCAGGTATCATTTTCAAACGAAAGGCGAAAGTATCCCTGTAAGCTGTACAACTTACAAATATCTATATCCTTTACAAGGGGTAATGTAAAAATTTATTTGCTTTTACCTGTTCCCACTTGACAAAATTTTAGACTGGTCCAAATTCAAAGAATTAGCAGACGGCAATTTTAAGTTGATGAAATGTTGAAAATCTATGCCTTTTTTGTGGAAAACACTGTGGGTAATGAAGAAATTGCTTGTAACAATTTCTTGAGCGTAAAAGGAGTGATTTTGTGGGAACGGTTAACATTTTCCCAGATGACAAAATTTTGGACTGGTCCAAGTTGAAGATGACAATCTTTAATTGACGAAATCTGAATTTTTTTGTCTTTTGAGGTTGAAACATTGTGGTTAATGAAGAAATTGCTTGTAATAAGGAATTCCCTTTTATTTTCCACTATGTTTTCCAAGGCTTTTTTTCTTGCATCAAAAAATATTATTGTGTGGTAATGGGTTTAAGCTGTCTGACAAACACCCCTTGCCTGTGCACTAAGGATCACTTGCATTGATTGTGATTGTAACTTCAAAACTCCATGGGCTGTTCCTTTCTCCACCCACACCAACAATACTTTGCTTCCCATTACAATACAGTGGAATCCTGGTTGCTATTAACAGGAACTATTTCTTCTATAAACTGAATGTTTGTGCACAAAGCTAGTTGCTATTAGGTAGTGCATTGCTTTTAAGAGGATTTCACTGTTTTACTATTACACCATTACATAATAACACAAATTTTCAATGGTTCAAATTCAAAGAAGTTGCAGACAAGAATTTCAAGTGGATGGAATTTTTAATGTCTCTGTCCTACTGGAGAGAACACAATGTAGAAAATGAAAAAAAATCATTCCTAACATGCAAATTTCTTTATTTTTCACATTGTTTCATAAACAATTTCTTGATCGTTGTTAAAAAAGTGCGACTGTGTAGAAATAGATCAAGGATGTGTCTACCGGTATACTTTGTTTTAGAAGGGACGCATTTGTTTCAGAAGGGACACATTTCTGCCATACAGCACTAAAATACATGTACAATACACTACATTTTTTAAAACAATATAGGTCAAGTGTAGTCAGATTGCATAGCAGAAACATCAACTACAGAAATATCTTTCACTGTTTTACCCAAATCCCACACAATGACGCTTTTTTTTAGACAAAAAGCTTTGGAAAATATTGTGGATGAGGAAGAAATTGCTTGTTACAATTACAATTTGGAACTGTGTTTATCAAATAACTATGGTAATCAAGTTGACACAAAATCTACCGGTAAATTGATGGAAAATTTGCTTTAAAATGTTAGAGTATTGCAACAAAACAAAGACAGATATCAAAAGAATAGTGGGAAAAAAGGAGCAAAAGTACTGATAAATATTCCTCTTTCTTCTTTTGGCAATAATTTTGCATACTTGTTAACCCATGTCATGCTGAACCCGGAATATTCCGGTTTTGGCAGGTTAATAGACAAAGATCAGACTGCACATAAGTGCAGTCTGATCTTTGTCTACACCTCCTGTCTATCCTTTTAAACCAGAGTTGTTTATTAAATTAATTTTCAAAAGGAGTATTGACAACTGAACAACAAGTAATACTAGTGCTTTCTGTCCTTTGATTTTCATACAATTCTGGAAAGGATTTTATTCATCATTACAAGGGTCAACAATGTCGGAAAGGATATTTGCTGCCACCTGGGACCAAACCCATGACACCCCACAATTGAAGATTGGGAGTCTGATGCGCTATCAACTGCATTATGATGGTGGCCCTCTCATTTATGTTCAACTATGGTTTAAATACAATGTTACAATGAAAACAGTAAAAGTACATAGCCATTCAAATAAGAATTGTATGATCCTAGGTGGCAGCACATGTCCTTTCGTACATTTGTCTCACCAATGGTTGATAATCATAAATCTTAGTGGGATAGATTTGTTTGTTTGTTTGAATGGGGTTTTACGCCGCTTTTTAACAATCTTTCAGTCATATTGCGGCAGCTGGGGCACCTAACAATGGATTCCTGGTATTTCTCACACCAGTACTACCATACGATTATCGACCCATTGGTGAGAGACGAATGTCGGAAAGGATGAGTGCCGCCGTCAGGAATCGAACCCGTGACCTCTAGATTGACAGTCCAATGCGCTACCAACTGCGCTATGACAGCGGCTCAAGTGGGATAGAAGCTGGAGGCTAGGATGTAATGATGATACTGGATTCAAGATATACCAGTACTACACCAGGTGCTCCAGTTTCTGTGATATGACTGAAAAATTATTAAAAGCTGCATTAAATCCTATTCAAACAAATCAAATAAGAGTTATAAGAGACCATAATGCTGTAATACCATGTAATCACACTAAAATAAAAGTACTGAAAGTTCTGTAAGCTAGCAAAGCAATGTTGGTTTTGTTAAATAATCTTCTTTGTCAAAGGTTAAACCCATTACAACATAACAAACTTTAGATTGGTTCAAATTGAAATAAGTTGCAGTTGCAAATTTCAAGTTGGTGGAATCTAGAAAATGTTTGCCTTGTGGGGTAGAAAACATTCTGAACATTGAATTGCTCTTTACAATTATTTTTTATTTTGATATGTGTAAAAAAGCTTGACAGAGTGGATTATATAGCATACTGTTGAAGGAGTTTTGTACAATTTGAATTAAGTTAACTAATATACAGCGGTGTGCATAGGGAAGACTCTGGTCAGATTCATTCTGAACACGATATGCTAATGTTAGCTAAAAATACCTAAGAGATGAACTTGCAGGCAAAGTTTGCAATATTCCTGAAATACATAAGAACTACTTTTTATGGTGTAGGCATTCAATGGATTTAGTGGCTAAGCCTCCAGTGGCAATTTGCACTCACTGAACTCTGTGAAGATCTCAAAATTTTGTCTGTTAACTTAAGCTTTGCTAGCGAAAAAGGCTTGGTAAATACTCGATTACTAATCAGTCCCATTAACACAGTTGGAACTTGGCTTTAAACCTCAAGATCGGGTTTGATTCCCCAGCCGACCAAACTAACAAACTTATTGTCTTTTAGATGAGACATTAAATCGAGGCCATGTATGATTGAGCTGTTCATCGAGTAAGTTATTTTAAAAACCAGGTGGGGCTCTCTGCAGTTTCATCCTTTATCCTTTCACAAGTATTTCAACAACTAAACTTTTCCAGGGGGTGTAAATAATGCTACTGTTACAAAAAGAATAAATGGAAATACACATGCATCAATTGCTTAAATTCATATGACCATCCTGATATGATAAAGACCTTATGATGAAAAAAATATTTAAGTTGCTTAACCCATTAGCAGACAACAAAATTTTAGACTGGTCCTATTTAAAGTATATGAAATTTTAGATTTTTTCAACTTAATGGATAGAAAACGTGTGAAATGAAGAAATTGATTGCAACAAGCAATTTTTTCATTTTCTTCATTTTACACATTGTTTTCACAATTGTTTTCTTGTATCCTTGCACAACCCCCCATAACAACTAATCTTCTTTTGGGGGCATGCACTATTGTAGCAAAAATAATAAATGGAAATACTCACACATTGACTGCTAAAATTCATATGCCCATCAAGGATATAGACAATAGATAAGTCTTTGTTCCAAAAATCGGGATATTTTCTTTAAAACAGAACTTTTATTTTAGTAATATGTAAAGAAAATCAAGGCTGCAGCCATAGCTCATTTTGAAGTATGTTTTCTTTCCAAACAAAGATTTTTAAAGTTTCATCAACAAAAATTTGTCGTCTGCAACCTTTTTTCGACCAGTGTCAATTTTTATCTAGCAAAGCGCAAGCTTTGATAGCTTAAGTTAACAGACAAAAATTTGAGGTCACCTCAAAGTTCAACGAGTTCAATCTGCCACTGGAGGCTTAACCACTAAATCTGTTAAATACCTAAGCTATAAAAGGTAGTTTCTTTGTATTTCAGAAATATTGCAATCTCTGCCTGCAAGGACATCTCCTAGGTATTTTTAGCTCTCTTGAGCACATCGTGTTCACAATGACTGATCAGTTGCAGACGACAATTTCAAACTGTTGAAAATTCTAAAATATTTATCACTCTAGGTAGAAAACATGAGAAAAATGAGGAAATTGCTTGTAACAAGCAATTTCTTTATTTTCAACATTGTTTTCAACAACTATTTCCTTAATGGGCATTAACAGGAGGGGTTGTTGTAAAATCCTTGGATACTTTAACCTCGTTTCTTTACCATGATTTGACAAAAAAGATTACTGAACAAAACAATGCTTTGCTAGCTTACAGTACTTTCAGTACTTTGATTTTGTCCAGTAATACTCCAGAAACAGAAGGGATTCGTGGGGGATCATTGTAAGCCGCATCATTTCATATTCTGGGGAAATTCAATATAAATTTGATAATACAGTAAATCTTGCTTCTTTAACCCATTACCACACAGTGAAATTCTAGACCGGTCCAAATTGAAAGAAGTTGCAGAAGAGAAATTCAAAGTGATGGAATTTTTAAAATCTTTGCCTTTAGGGGTAGAAAACATTGTGTACAATGTGTATAATGTGTATAAATAATAATTTTTCACAATATTTTCCAAAACTTTTATAGTGAGGGGTGTTTAAAAGTGTCATAGTGTGGGAATGGATTTAGTAACCAGGAAATTCAATATAAATTTCATATTCTAGAGGAAATTCAATATGAATTTGATAATACCATGTCCAATAAGCAACATGGTGTGGTGTCTGTGGTCAAGAGGTAGAGCCTCGGCTTCCTGATCAAGAGGTCCTGAGTTTGATTCCTGGGAGCAGCTATCAATCTTGGTTCCGTCTTTGACCCACACTTTCGGCGCAAGTACTGGTGTATTCTCCAGGAAGGAGAATCAAGAGGGGTTAATCTAAGTTGGAAGAACTTGTTTCCCAATCGATGTAAAATAAACTAAAACAATAAGCAACCATAATTGAAATCCCTTTTAGGTAGTGAAGTCATTTTACTAAAAAGTAAAATCACAACTAAATTCTATGTTGTTGGAACTCATTAGTTTCATTAAGACGATTCTTATGAGTTCCAACAAAGTAGGATTAACCCATTCCCACTCAGTGACGCTTTTAGACGCCCCCAAGAAAAAGAGCTTTGGAAAACATTGTGGAAAATGAAGAAATTGCTTGTCACAAGCAATTTCTTCATTTTCCAAAATGTTTTCTTCCCAGAAAGTTGAAAAAATCCAAAATTTGATAAATTTTGAATTGCCATCTGCAACTTCTTTCAATTTGGGCCAGTCTAAAATTTACCGTCTGGTAATGGGTTAAGCGAGAATTTTTTAATAATTTATTTATCTTATCAAATCAATCCTTCATACCTTTTGCTAAAAATGGTGTACTAAGCGACCATTCTCTTAACTCTTTTCTGTACAATCCCTGTTTTTTATGTCCCTATGTTTTTATACTTGAGAAAACATGGAATAAGAATAAATTTCTTGTTACAAGCAATTTCTTTTTTCTCTAAAATGCTTTCTTCACTACTGAATGATCATTCTTCAAATAAAATCAACTCAAAATTGTTGCCTGCAACATCTTTGAATATGGACAGGTCTAAAATTTTACAATACATTATAGGGTTAAGCGACAACTTTTTTCCCAGCCCTTGAGGGGATTCTTAATACAATATTTACTGTAACAGAAAAACGAACCCCAATTGGTAAATGTGAAACACCTTTACAATAATCCTGGATCCCCATTCCCTCTCATTTTGCACTCCAATCTGGATGAATTGTTAATGAAATTCATGTGAGAAGGGTGATAAGACGAGGCTATTGTAATCTTAAGGTCGAATTGAATGACAGAGATAGCTAAATGGATTTGATAAAGATTTGTATTATCTGTGCAGATGAGCAAACATTTTGAATAAAATTTGTTGGGTCTTTAACAAGGAAGGTAAAATAACTTTGTATTGTGTTAATGACATCTATTTTGATTATATGATTTTGATTAATTGTAGAATAAGTGGATATCTTTTTATTTTTGACCGATTCCCACACAATCAATCCCCTCAAGTAAAAATTGTTTCAAAACAATGTGTGGAATGAAGAAATTACTTGTTATAAGCTATTTCTTCCTTATCCACAATCTTTTCTACACCAAAATACAACAAAAATTGTAGATCTATTAACTTGAAAGTATCGGCTGCATAATCTTTAAATTTTGGCCAGTGTAAACTTTTGTCATTTGGAAAGGGGTTTAACAATTCACCTGGAATGCTTTTTGCAATGGTCTCATTTCAGATGGTTGCAGACTATGGGTTAACCCATTTTCAGATGAAAAATTTTAGACTTTTTTTCAAATTCTCTTAATGTTTTTTTTAAAAATTATCTTTCAAACACTCACTATAAGGAATGATGAAGTTGTCCTGTAAAAATGAGCGATACATTGTTAAGGGGCTCTATAAATTCTTTTCGGATAATAAAGTGGAAAGGGTAGTATAAGCAATGCATGGCCAGAGGGGTTTTTATTGATAAAAGATAAAAGCAAGTTAATAGACACATTTTCTCATAAAAATACATGATTGTAATGTATTGACAAAGTGTGTCTTATTATATATATTGTACATATATAATATTATATTCGTAGCTAACAGTTCTTGAAATTGAAATATGCCATTATGTTTGGTCTTGGAAGAGGCATTTTCTTGAGAAATGTAACATGCAGAGCTGGTAGACAAAGCTATTCCATTCAGAAAAAAGATGCTGAAGAACTTTTGGAAATAGACTACAAATAGTCATGTGTCCCTCTGGAAGTTTCTTCATGTGCAAAACACATGGCAAGTTACCTCCCCTGAAAATGTGTCATTACTCTAGACTCATCCTGAGTCTTGGTTTGGAGATATGTTGGTAATGCAACTGTGGTCTGGCAGTTGTTGACTTCCCACCGCTGCCACCATTTGTAACATGTAGAGCTGGTAGACAATGCTAATCCATTCAGAGAAAAGGATCCTCAACTCTAAATTAGTCAACTTTGTCTATATAGACTACAAATAGTAATATGTCCCTTTGAAGGTTTCCTCACTTGCATAAATTATAGCAAATTACCTCCCAGGAAAACGTCTAAGAAATATATTTAACCAATTTCCAGAAGACAAAAATTTAGAATGATCCAAATTCAAAGAAGTTCTAAAGCTGGTTGTATAGCAGCGATTGTTATAGTGATTTGTTACTAAGATTAGAAACAATCTTTGCACATGCCTGTCTAGTTTCCCAAAAGGTAGGACAAACAAAGATTGTCCTACCATAAAATCAATATGGTAGATATGGAAGCTCAAGGCAAAATTCCATTTAAAACCGAATTCAAAGGGGAATCAGCTTGCATCATGTTAAAGATAAAGTTGTTTTCAAGATCTGGTTAATGTATAAACATGTAATTTTTCTGACGAAAAAAAATAAAATAAAATAAAACCAATTTAGCATAACAAGTTAGTTTATGTGTCATTATTCAAAGAGAAGCAATTTTTAAAGTTAAAACATTTGACATAGCTTATTTTGAATTACTAAGGATATAATTATATCACAATATTTATACTTTTCACAGTGATTAAACAAAATATTTGATGAATTTTGTACCAGCAGACTATGTATCAATACTGGTAATTATGTATTGTTTGTCATACCTTGACCTTTTGTGATTTGTGTACTAAGTTTTGCACTACACATATATTGCCTATGTCATAGACTATTGCTGCTATTGCTGCTTTTCTAAGAATGCTTACATTTACTATCTGAATGAAATATTCTGAAAAGTAGTTTTGCGAAAATCAGAGGTCTTTTATCAGAATAATTCAGGGTATTTCCCTCAAAGCCTACGTAGGCTGTTAATCTATTTTTAGATAAAGCCGAGATAGTTGCAAAGAATATTTGGTAATTCATTTGGTGCATATAACCGTTGGAATCCTGCATTAAGTTTGAATTTGCTCAAACATATGTCATTGTTATGTTATTGTTCACTAGTCGGTCTTCATTTCTATAAGATCAGTCAAAGAACTTCCGTAAGCGAATATGAATATAGATACTTACTATAGTTTTACGCTAACTATTCGGTGTGGCATGATTTATGGACGTTGGTGGTTTTGCATGTCAATTTGTTACCACCTGTTGACTTTGTGTCATATTCAAGTGTCAACAACCATATTCCATGATATCTTAAAATAACCTGGAATTCCACTGAACCTTTCCTATATAATCCAAAAAAAAAGCCACTTTAAGCCTTTCAGATTACCACGAAGACAATATCTGTCTCAAAATTTAAATTTTAAGCGTCCGTTTTGAGCATATTTTTTAGGCAATT